>NQII01002199.1:264913-313857 GCA_002778355.1 Clitarchus hookeri | reverse complement strand
CCCCCAACCATCAGGAACCAGGGCACGTGTTTTGAAAGGCATTGTTCTGCTTTCGACCAGCTCACCCCCTCCCCCCAATAATAAAGACACATGCCGACACTTAAGGGGGGAGGCTGGCGACCATATAAGCCCTTTACGAAAGAAGAGGGAAGCCAGTTCATTATCACCGCGCCGAGGGAAGAGTTGCGTCAAGGAATCGCGAGAAGGTGTGAGCACGAGTCCGAACTGCAGTCCAGGGAGACGACACCAAGTACGGGCCTTGTTCCAAGGCCTACCACATCGCCGGAGCTCATCCCCAGATGACAGCCTACCAACACCCACCACAGAGTTAAGTATAAAAGTCGCCGCCCAGAGAATCCCCACTCCACCACGAAGTCGCCCAGTTAATACGAATAGCAAAATTAGAATACCACACCTCGGAAGTGTTACTGTATGTTGTTTTTTGTTCAAACTCGAGACAATATAATTGTCCAGTTAAGTGAAACGTCAAAAGACTACCTCATTGCAATACCCTTAACCTTCTAGGCATCTTATAGTCTGTGCCACTAAACATTAACAAAATACGCTAGGAACCTTTAATATGTTAATTGACATGGGGCCTAGATAAGCCTGCGTCAAGATAAATTGGTGCCCTGACGAGTGGTGTAGCGTCACACTCGTGGGAGAATAATATCAATAATTGGAAACCTGGCTGCGAAAAGTAACAGTCTGATAAACAATATAACAAGCAATGCGGCAGAAACTTATATGCATCTTGCTGCGCGCTTCAATGATGGAAAGCAGAGCTTCTTTAGTAGACGAGGGTCCTTCAATACAAGATGTTTCGGCGCAGGTCTTAGTTTTCAGTATGGGCCCTCGTGGATTCAAAAAGCGTGGAACAGAAAGGTTTGTATATTTTCCTTTTAATTACCGCATTTTCATGTATAATTATTGGAGAAAACGTTAGTGTTTACAAATATGTACTCATGCCCGCATATTTTCCCCCCTCTATAATGGGAAGAGTCCTGGAGATAGGGTCAAACGTCTGATTTCACGAAAAGAGAAGAATAATGCATCTGCTAGAAGAAGTTTGCAATTTCATCAGAGGAAAATGAAAACTTCGAATGAAACGTCCAACAATCCAGACTGCGGTCAACAGTGCCAACGCCCTGATATTCCAGAAGTGGAATTGCAAGAGATGATTGGAGAACTCAAAAACAAACTGCAGGTCAATGTTACTATGAGGGATGAAATTGAGCGACATATGAGAGGGCAACTAAATAATGATATGTTGCACAGGTAAGTTAGATCTAAACCATTTTTCGTGCTTTGCATAATGCATGTATTCTACTGCACCAAACACAAGCAACCATGTGAAAGAAGGAGAGGTTGCAACGGGATTCTATCTCCTCTCGCTCCCTTCCCACCAACGTCAAAAATTTATACTTCTGAAGACTTTGCATACTGTTTTTTTTTGTTTACCTTTGNTTCCCATTCCACGGCTCATATTTTGTCGGGCCTATGCACAAACAAATTCTGTGATGTGAATGCAGTGTGGTAGGTCAAGTATAAAAAATATTTGACATCAAAGCTTTCTAGTTCCCCACCAGCACAACAGAAATACTGCCTACGCTACTGCCGCATTTACAGTTCCTAAACACTGATGAATTAAGGCTTTCTATGTATGTTATGAAAAGTCATTAACGATACATTTAGATATAATAAACTGGGGCGTTTATCTCAAATACCTTTTCCGCATTTTATTTCGATGTTGTGTAAAAATAATTGTACACAACTTGAGTTTGATATTCAGGAAAACATGTACTTGAATAAGATTATCCAATTTCTGATTGAATGAAATGTATTTTACTTCATATACGTCACTAAGAGGGGCATTATGATTGTTGATAATTATTGTAATAAATAAATTTAATAAGTATTGCTTATTTATATCAATTAATTGGTGATTGCTTCTGTATTTTTTAATTGTACATGTTAATCCTAAGCCCAGAAAAGTATCGTGGTGCAAGAACAGGGAGAAGCAGAATCCATATTGCCCTCCCCCTTTTTTTTCACCGGGAGCGAGAATTTTTTTTGGGAAAAGTGGAAAGTATATGGATGCCCAAACGTTTTGATTTACAAAGATGCGCTGCAATATTTTTTTATGTTATTCTATAATTTGTATTTATGATTTTTGCAGACATCTGTAAATTTGTAGGCAACATTTCACTTCTATTCCACAGGTAATCTCGGTGCATTGCAAAAATGTAAATTACATTTGTACAGTCTCATCAGGGGAACATCGGCGGATCGCTAGCTAGCATCATTTATGGTTAGGAGTGGGGCGGTATCTGATCGCCTTCGAACCTCTAGCTTTCGTTCTTCATTGATGAAAACAACCAGGGATCGGCCCGCGGAATCCGCGGGTGCACTATCCTTGGGTGAGGCAGGTATAGTTCATTTCATATAAGAAGGCCACATTCTGACAGTCAGTGAGTAGCAACTTAATATATTCAAAACAACCAACGTGCCATTTACAAAATCCTGTATCAGCTGACGCACGAACGAACAAAAGTTAATATTACGTTGGCTATTCTGAGAGCAGTGCCGAAGCACATCACACAAGCAGAAAATACGCTGTTAAGAAAGAGTTCGTAGATTAAATAATACATTTTANGTGATAAAATAGTAATGTATAGGTGTTCAAAATGAGATGCACAATAAAACGATACGTATCCAAATGTGACGAAAAATCCAGTTTCCAGACTCTCAAACCAGGTGCTGCTATCTTGTGAGTTAAAAGCGCACCATCTATTGCAAGATGCCCTTCCACACCATCTGTCATCCATATCCCGAACTACACCCAGAAACATATTATAGTTTTGTTGTTTAAAATAACGTATTCACGCGCATATACAAATAATTTTATTTTCCCACGAGCTCTGTATAATTTTTAAAGTAACATATATTTCGTGTACCGCGTTTACGAACGACCCTACACACGTCCACCAAGCTCCGTTTACGAATGCAGCGCCACCCAAGCAGTTCACCAATTGCCGCATGTAGCAGCACCTCCTGGACGCGCTGACTCGCCACATCAAAGCCTATTCTTGACACGCCAGTTGATGGCGAATGGATACATAAACGAAAAGGCGTGGCGATTGTCAACTGTCAAGAAAGTGGCCTTCTTATATGGNAATGGATACATAAACGAAAAGGCGTGGCGATTGTCAACTGTCAAGAAAGTGGCCTTCTTATATGGTACACAGTATACCTGGTGAAAATTTGTTTTGTTGTAAGAGTAGAGTTGTTAGATATACATACGGTGTAATGGTTTCCTAGGGGGCTGCAATGGTAGTGTTCTCTCCTTTTGTGTCTGATTTCAAAAACAATGTGTAAGGATAGAACAACCACGAACAACCTGTCCGCAACAACCTTGGAGAAGACATGAGGTGAAAAGGAACCACTTCTAACTTCACCTTTTTTTTTTTTTTTAAGTATAAGTGTAGGACAGGAACCACATCTGTCTACATTCTTTGAGGGAGATGGTATTAATAATTTCCCAGTGGCCTACAACGGCCGTGGTTACTCCTTTGTGTCTCGTTACAAAGAAAACATTTTAGGTAATGAATGCCTTTGGTAGTACCTTGGAGAAGACATTATGTGAGAATGAAGCACTTCTCACTACACATTATTGAAGAAAAGAATCTTAGTCAGCCCCCGAAGTGTGCCAGCTCACACTCTTGTTTGCGACTTGCGCTCAAAGTCGCCTACATTTTACAATTTAGAACAGGTACCACATCTGTCTACATGCACCCATACCTTAATGAAGGGTGAAGGTGAGCAGGAACCACATCTGAGTTTACCTTATGGAGGCTAACGTCCATGGGTGAGCAGGAACCACGTCTAACTTCACCTCGTGGTAGGAATTATTTGTGTGTTTGAAAGCATGCAATGACCTACCACAGCATCGCATAAGTGCCCGTCCCAAAGCAGGTGTGAGTCCCAACAGGTGATAGCATGGTAACTGGCCTGGTGAGTACAACACGCCAGCCTCGGGGTATGAGTCGCCTGTAGACGCCTGGCGTCCCAACACTGAACTTACAGACCCAGGAAAGAACCACAAAACGTTTTCGGTAATGTGATCCGTTAGGGTCTGTTTGGTCCGAGTCGGTATCAAGACCGACCCCCTTGTATGATAATTGTATAGCCTTAAGGCTAAAGGGACATTGAGATGAGCAGGAACCACGTCTGAACTCACCTTATGGAGGACTAAAACCATTGCCAAACCTCCATGGTGTGCTAACGTCGCATCTCATGGCGCGTTAGCTTCACCTTCCTTCTGCATTTATCCGGGCTTGGGACCGGCAAAATCACCGCATGTGAACCATGCTAACATACAGTGATGCAGGCTGCATTACGGGTGATGAATCAAGTGCTGTAATGTGTATTCGTTTGTGGGAAAGTGAACATTTAATACTTTGTGTTCGTGATGTAAGAAGAGAGTGTGTTCTGTCGCGTAAATGAGGAAAGGTATATGCACCCACCTAGTGTAGAAAAAGAAGCTGTAGTGCTGAGGACCCTTCCACATGTCGTTGGCCAGCACACAGAAGAGTCAACGGACTTGATAGAAATCAAGTCTTCGACAAATGGTGTGCCACTGAGAAGGTCAAAAAAATTCGATGTAGAGTAGCAGAAAAGCACTTGTTAATTTGCCTGGAGCAGGCGAGGAGAAGGAGAGGGGTTTTTTTTTTTTTTAAGAATAGGTGTTTGTTTTAATATGGGAGAGGTTTTTTTTATAAGACGGAAGAGGTGGTTTATTTTAGGAGAGGTTAGCCCAGAATTTCCGGGTACACCACATTTTGCAGGACGATGCCTGATGATGGTTTAGCCAGCACCGACACAGAGTCGAAGCTCTTAGCACGGGACAGTGCGACATACAGCTGTCCGTGACTGAACACTGGATGTGGAAGGTAAATCCCTATGTGGTCCGAATGTCTGACCTTGGCTTTTATTTATCGTCATGGCAAATGCCAAGTGGACAGGGAACTTTCTGCGACTGAAAGAAAAAGGAAAGTCAGCCGGAGAAGACAACAGTTTAGTTCTGGGAATGTAGGCCCTGTCGCACTTGTAAGACCCAGTGAGGACATTTGCATCACTGACATAATCTGACATGTCGACCACCAACAACCTGGTCCATTACAGAGTCCGTGCTTGGTGTCGAGGTTTCTTATTAACATTATGCAGCAGCCAACTGCAAGAGTGAGTGAATTTGGTGGTAAAGATGACACAGTCAGTGAGTTGAGAAACTCTATGGGACTCTCATGGAATCACCTTCGCTGTCCTCCAGCTGGTCTTGGCTGAGGAATGTTCTGCTCTCTCCACTCAGGCGGGACACCATGGTGGTGTTGATGTCATCTACATCTTCGTTTCTCGGACAGAGGATCGCCCTCGCGCTTATTACCTGCAATCATAAAAGCACACACTTTTTGTAGCAACAGGAACCACTCTGTCAATGCACAGCAATAGTAGAAACACTTGGACACCGTTCAGTACCTCCTCAGTTAGCGCCTCATGTCTAAAGACGTGGCTGCAGATGTCACCATTCTGGGGAAGCACTAAGATCTGAGGTAGCTGCACGTAGTCATTGGGCAGGCCGGGGATGGGTGGAGGTGTCCTATCGCCGATTCGCAGCAGGAACTACTGGAACTGCTCTTGCCCTTGGTTGACCCTCATGTTGTTCTTGAGGCGCAGCTGTTTGAAAAACGGCCACAGTGGGGAGTTCTTCAGGCAGGCATTCACTTGGTCTGCGCGGCCTCTGTAGCTAACCACAGGTAGAACTTGGCGGAAATCACCTCCGAGGAGCAAGACCTTCCCTCCGAACTTGGTGCGATCGTTCTGGGTAACATCTCTCAAGAGTCTGTCAACACAGTTCCGTGCCTCCTTCGGAGCCATGGGTGCCTCGTCCCATATAATGAGGCTGCAGTTCCTCAATAGCTCGGCTTCTGGCGACTGTACCGAGATGCCAAACACGGACCCTCGCATGACCGGTACACGTAGTTTGAAAAGTGCATGTGAAGTGCTCCCTCCTGACAACAGTATTGAGTCTATGCCTGTCCAAGCAACAGGGCATACAACTTCGTTTTACGCCCGAAGGCAATGTACGATGCAGTTGTATAGGAACGTTTTCCCCGAGCCTCCAGGGCCATCTACGAAAAAAACTCTGCACTGGGATTCATCACCACCATCAGTAGTAGAAACTGCAGCCATCACCTCGCCGAAGGCAACTGCCTGGTCGGCGTTAAGAACAGAACACATGCATTCACCTTCATTGCATTCTGTTTTAACTTCAAATTGTGGCAGGTCGTGTACACGGCAGAAATTGGGTCATGGAAGCCCGAAATCAGCGAGCGATTAGTTAATCAGAACCAGCCTGAACTGAATGTGGATGAGTGCTCTGTTTTCAGAAGCCTCTACATCGTCAGGTGTGTCATCGAGCAGATATGGTTTAAGGTTGTTAAACATTAGCGGCGGGTCTGCTATGTTGCAGTGAATGAGAATGTGGGTGAACAAAACTCTCAAGCGCTCTGGAACGCTCAAACTTGCAACTTCGTGCATGGTGACCTGGTATATGTCGTCTATGTCAAGCAGAAGCAGGTCGAGACATGTCAACTTGTACGATGGATGTACAGTATGCCGCACAGTGCGGAGGTCCTCGAAGGTGGTGGGACCTCTCACATTGTGCAGAAGCAACCTAAGGCAAAGTAGCTCCTCGTTCGCCTGAGGGCTTACTTGATGAATCCGAGAAATTGTATTGAATCCACCCTTCTCTCTTGCCTTTCAGATATGCTGTTTCTCGAGCCAACAGAAGTGGCCTGGATACTGGGCATATGTCAGGTGTATTGGACACGGCCTTGCCCCAGACTCACCGCCGCTACAGTGGGCATGCAACTTCTGCTCAGAGTTATAAAGAAAGAATGCTGTGAGGTGTGTGTGCTTGTCATGCGCCCTCTCCAATGCGCCAGCTACATCATTGTCGTCAATGAAAACTGATTGCATATTCTCAAGATGAATGTAGAGCCTGAACACAATTATGTTCTTGTCTGCCATTTGGTACGACAACAAATGCCAGCATGCTTCTGGTGAACTGACATACCTGCAATCGAGGTAAGATGTCACCTCGTCATGGACAATGTCTCCGACTTGCAGAACTGCAGAGTCGTGTTCTATATGGATGTATTTGTACAGGTACTTTGTCGCTTGAAGTACCTACTGATACTATAAAATACTACTGATACTTCAAAAGCAGATATATGTTATAAAGCAAGACATGCCTGTTGTCGTACACCTTGGTGCCGATAGTAGCAGAAGCGGCATTGTCCGGTCTTTTGTATTGGACAAAGACAAGGTAGTGTAGCAGAGTCCCTGCCCGAAAAGCCTTCGGGAAGTGGGACCTGCAACCCCCATCCCTGTGGCAGGGTGCAGATGGCCCGCACTTGGTGTGCAGATGTGGGTTTTCACCAATGCGTATAGCTCAGGTTCCACCTCTCTGTGTGGGATGTCAGTTTGGATAGCAGCATCGTCAGTTTCTGGCATCGCCAACTTGTCGCCTTTTGACAAAATGAGCAGGTAGTGAACATGGGGCAGTCCGCGCTTCTGAAATTCAATTGTATAAGTGAAGGCATCCACCTTGCCAAACACTTGCTTTTTGTGTATGTCATCAATTAAAGCATCAAGTTTACATTTGAAAACTCTGCATACAACATCAGGACGATGGCATGCCTGCTCCAGCGACAGCACAATCTCCGGCCACTTCGGATTGCAAGTAAAAGTAATGAACATGTCTGGTCTGCCAAAGTGGCGCAAGATAGCTACCAAGTCCTGATAGCATTGATACATGTGTATTTGCGACCCATAGAAAGATGAAGGAAGTATCACAATTTTGCCCACTCTGACATGAGCAGCATCAGCTTTCCTCTGCAGGTGCGTGTGAAGACCCAGGTATTCCTCAACTCTGAGCTTGTCTTGGTACGCCTTATGTACTATATCTCAAGGCTTCCGCCTTACAGTAAGCATCAACGACAAACTGTTGGAACAGTTTTCAAGAATGTTGCAGTGTTGAAAACCCGCACCTCTGCATTATGCGATATACATAGAACTGAATGCAGGTTACTGTGTTGCGAGTCGTGCTCACAGTGAAAGAGTGGCCGAGGCCACAGGTGTACCCATGTTCTCCATGTGGGAACAGGAGAGGGTAAGTCATCGGGTCTGCCAAGGCATTGAGATGACTTATTGCCCGCACCAGCCTATCTTTAGGATAAATCCTGATATTGTGTCGTAAGGGTGGGACATCGCCCACAAAAATCGCTGCTACCTCATATAGAGCAACAGGAAGGTTGTATATGTTGGGATCCTTGTTCAGGCCCGACTTGATCGTCAAGGTGATCTGCCTCAAAGGGCGACCCGCCTTGACTCCTCTTCCTCCGACACCATCACCTGCTCCATCGACTTGTAGATCTGCGCCAAAGGATTGATATCACCAAGAAGATGTTCCAGCGTCTCCAAAATTCCAAGCTGGTAAGGATTGTGCTAACGCACCCGGGCAGCATTCGCTGCATCCACATCGATAAATTAAAGTTTATTATACCGAGGGTCTGTGCCCTCCACTGGAAGTGCAGCCCCAGAGGTGAGATGATGCACTTGTCCATGAATTTGAAATGTATACACAGATCGGCGAGGTGATTCAACGAAGCCATCTGCACAGAATGAGGCGATCGATAATGCTGCATTGTAGTTCCTGATGAACTGTCTGTAATCAGCACTCTCATCTGAATCGCCCGTGAGAAGTTCCCATAGAACAGCAGGACACTCACCGAGAGGGGGTAGCTCGACCTTGCCCCTCATGCAACACATGGTGAACACACCATCGCGTTTTATGTCTTCACTTGCAAAAAAGTGTGTGCCACAATGCCAACACTCATTATCCATCTGGCCCATGTCGTGTGCCTCGACAGCAACTGGCCCACCTCTATGGGTAGCATAGTAGTGCAGTGAATTATACGTTCTTGGTCTCGCCCTTGTAGGAGTCACCTGTTCCTCTTGGAGGATGAGCACATGTGTATTTTCCTCTTCTGAAAAGGGCCCCAGCAAACCCTTGGTTGTTTCGTCATCCAACAGGATTGACTCTGTTAAGATAGTTGTGTCAGAAGGCACAACAACAGGTGGTATAGGAGCATGTGAATGTCCAGCATCAGAGGCTACATGCGAGCATGTCTTTCGCCTTTCCCTTGCTTGCACAACAGGTGGATCAGGTGCGTGGGTAGACCATGCCACTTGGCTGTCGTGAAATATTGTAGGAGGTCGCACTCCTCGGACGGGTGTTGACATCCTCACAAGTGTTGACACGTGAGATATTTCAGACTGAGATCCACCGGACACACTGTCTGATTGCTGAGACAAATTTTCTCTTGACGAACGCTTGATGAGGCGCTTCTTTTCATTTTGTGACCGTGTGGCCGCACTTTTCCACTTCTTAACCTTTGGCATCGTGACACGAATGTCCAAATTACAAATTCACATAGTCAATGTTCACACACACAACTTCCCAAACAACAATTTCACTAAGTCAATGTTCACAGAAACAGGGATTGTCACCTGCGATGGTACAGACTCATATGCACCTGACACACTATATGATGGTTCAGAACCCTTTTCTCTTGACAAATGCTTGTTCACAGAAACAGGGGTTGTCACCTGCGGTTGTTTGTTTGTCACCTGCGATGGTACAGGCTCAGATGCACCTGACACACTGCCTGATGGTTCAGAACACTTTGCTCTTGACAAACGCTTATTGATGCGCTTCTTTTCCTTTTGATACCGGGTGGCAGGACTTCGCCACTTCTTAATCTTGGGCATCGCGATGCGATTGTCCAAGTAACACTTGCAAAAGCCACACAAAGTCAAAGTTCACAAACACAGTTTTCAGTGGTCACACCCAACTATGCACCATCTGTAACAAAAAGAAACCCATCAGTAACATATTACACACTGCAAACAGACCACATGTATGTGACACAGCCATCCTTGGAGGGTGCGCATAACCACAGACGCACCCTCCACACGTATGACACTTCTTGTATACATGGACCTAGGCCAGCACCACAGCCACCCCCATGCATATGGCCCGTACCGAACCTCGGATGGTGGCCTTCACCTCAGATGCACCCTCAATGCGTAATATCCAGCCAAGGCTGGTAGGGGACCATTACCAAAGCCACCCCTATGTGTAAGGCTCCATTGGAACCGTAGAGGGTGACCACCACCACGGACACACCCTCCGGCACGTCTGTATACGACTGGCCGACCATTACCACTGGCACACCCTTTTGTAAGGGTTTCATAAGAGCCACAGAGGGTGACCACCACCACGGGCACACCCTCCACGAAGCACGACCGTATACAGCATGTACCTATTGATGTGCTTGGTATGTACATCTACACATCAAACAAACCCCTCTGCATTTATCCAGGCTTGGGACCGGCAGCATCACATATGTGACCACATGTGATGCAGGCTGCATTAAAGAAGTCCCATTGAGGCATTGGAGAGCCATGGTTGCAATTTTACCTCAAACCACTGGGCACAATGATACACGTGATCTCCGTCATGTTCCGTATCAGCCGAGGCTAAAAAGTAGCCCAGCCAAAAATGTCTCCTTTCGTTCCACATCACTTGTCTCAATGATACACGCGATCTCCGTCACGTTCTATATCATCTCTGCTTCAATCGCCCAAGCCAAGTATCCAAAAGGACTTAAACCATGGAGTACCGACATTTTTCCATGAGGGTATAACTGACCCAACGGCCGAGGGAGGGTCTAAAAACAGTAGCCCCTCCCTCAAATCCCACTGCAATCGGCCAAATACTGTGGCTTCAAGAGCCGAAAAACATTAATGCCCCCTCCCCTCAGGGGTACCGACATTCATCCAAAAGGGGCATAACTGACCCAACATCCGAGGGAGGGTCCAAAGACAACAGCCCTCCCTCAAATCCTACCGAAATCGGCCGAAAACTGTGGCATCAAGAGCCGAAAAACATAAATGCCCCCCTCCCCCCAGGGGTACCGACATTCTTCCAAAAGGGCATAACTGACCCCTTGGCAGAGGGTGGGTCCAAAGACAGCAGCCCCCCCCCCTCAAATCCCATAGCAATCGGCCGAAAACTGTGACATCCAGCACCGACCAAAGTTAAAAACACACCCCTTTGGTCGTCGCATCTCCCCAGGGAGGGGAGGAGGGGAGGGGCGGGGAATCGAAATAAGAAGGTTCAAGGTTGTGCAAAAAAAATTTTCCAACCCTCTACCACTTAAGGGAGGGGTGCTGCGCGCCCCCAAAGTCACCCTTCAAACTTCCGTTCTTCATTAATGAGATAGAACCAGGGGAGGGGCCCACGAAATCCGTGGTCTAAGCCTCCATTAGTGAAGCAGGTAATAGGCGAATAAATACTGCGATTAAATAATTAATGTAACTTATTTGTATTTATGCTATAGTGTTCTCTGGGGAATCGTGTATGTTGACACCTGCACCTATCGGCGCTCGTCCGTACATTTAATCTTGCAGTTGTAATTGAAATCATGTGAAGGAACCTACAGTAGCCTGTTAGAATGCTTTTGAGAGACAGTATATTATGTTTACAAATTCCGAAATAATCGTACGAAGTACCATATTAATAGTAAGCCATTCCATAACAGTGGTACACGCAAATAAGTGAAAGAGAATTTGTAACCTACAAATGGTACACAATATAGTATGCAATTATGTTACAAAACCCTACCCTAAAAGGCATAACCTCATGTAGGTCAAGTAAGTCTTAAAAATATACTAATATACAAAACTCCACCACAATTGGCCAAACGATAAAGATTCCAGAACACAAAGTGGAACAAATTACCATCCCAATGACATTTAGTTTGGCATCTGGTGCCAGTCAGGGTATGTCCTGACAACCAACCATGTCAAGTGCCAAGACTCTTAACTTCAACGGTCAATCAATGACAATTAAGTACCCGATGACATTTATGTAGGCAGTACAGAGTGCCGTGAAGAGTATATCCTTGCAACTAACCATATCAAGTGCAAAAATTCTTTCTCCTATGGGTCAGAAATGGCAGTCGAAATACATTTCCTGATAACAATACTGTTGGCAGTACAACATTCCAGTAAGGGTATGTCCTGACACCAGAAACTGCCAAGCCATAACACTATATCTTCAATGGTTCAGAAATGGTTTCCAACAGATATCCCGAGGACATATATGTTGGCAACACAAAACGTTTAAGCTGATTACCGTAACATAGTTGGTTGCGCGCCGGTCTGAGGTGCGAGGGGTTCCACGTTCGATTCCTGGCGAGTGTATGGGTGTTTCGTGTTGTCCCTTCACCTCATATCATCCTCATCAGCGCTGAAGACCTTAGCTGCCTTGGTACCTTTCAAGCAGTTCTCCCCTCCTAAGTTAGAGTTGTTGTTTCGCCACTGCAGACAAACGCTTATTTTATGTATTTTACATTGTTTAGGGAAAGAAAAATGAGGCCGACGTCTTCCAACTTCGGAGAAGTGTGCAAGAGACGAACGGCCTCTTCAAGTATTGTAAACAAAATTATTTATGGTCATGCGACATCTGCAGCTATCGAGTATGGCATATTGAATGAAGAAATTGCCGTAGGTGAATACGAACGTTTGAAGAACGTCAAGGTAGTGACATGAGGTCTGTTAGTAGATTTAGTAAAATGTCAATATAGTGCATCACCAGATGGACTCTTTGGCAATGACAGAATTTTGGAAGTCAAGTGTCCTTTCAGAGCGAGACATCTTTCCCCTACGCAAGCAGCAGAAGAACTGAAGAAACCACCATTGTACTGTAAACTAACTCCCCAAGGTGAGTTATCTTTGTCAGAAACTCACAATTACTATTACCAAANGTTATCTTTGTCAGAAACTCGCAATTACTTTTACCAAACTCAGAGGCAACTAGCTATTACACAGATTAAGATTTGTGATTTTGTTGTGTGGACCCCCAATGGAATTAGTGTTCAATCTATTGAAAGGGATGACATGTTCATTAGAAACATGTTTGAAAAACTCAATGTATTTTACGATGCTCTTTTAGCACCAGAACTTTTAGATTCTATGAAACAGCGGAGCATGCCTCTGCGAAGTGTTGCGCCAAAACGTGTTACAAAAAATGGAAGGAAAAAGGGTTCTCCTGCCACATGAGACTCGCTCGTTCCGTGTAACATATTTAAGTTTATGTTTATGTACGCAATGTTTCGTAACAAAAATGTTATATGCAAATTACGTTTATAATCTAAGTTATCATTAACACGCCATATAAAATCTCTCAACGCCAGGAACTGGGAAGGAGAATAAACATTTGTTGTGTGTTATAATAACATGCAATTAAAATTATGCTCTTCGAAGCAATCAAATCTTTATTGACATTTAAAATATGAATAGGTCATTTAGTCATAATCTATCTCTGAACCTGTGACATTTTTCTGTGACAAAATATGAAATCACATTTTAAAATATGTTTTATAAGAACAATTTGTCATCCTTATATATGTAGTTATACGAATTTTATACATTCCTTCAACTGTAACTTTGGGTTTATGTTTTTTAAATTTTTTGTGGAATTGTTGATAATGTACGTAGGTATTTCTGTAATTACAAAAAAAATAAAAATTTTTTCATTATATAAATAAATATTAATTGAAGTTTTTCTGTGCCATACCAAATGTTTTCTAAGTAACCCAATTCAGTAAATCCATTTCCAAAGAGTCATCATTACCAAAATAATTGCGGAGAAACAAAGGAACATAATTGGTATGTGTTCTACAAATTGCAAAATTGTTATTACTTACTGTCAAATGGTTTATAGGGAATTCTACATTTTGTAATTTACAGTTTATTCTATTTCACGAACAATTGCACCTTTCTTACAGCCAGTGCATAGTGGTGTATCATAAATGATATGAACAACATTCCACCTAGAAAACCTTGACGCCGAAGTTTCAGGTACGAGACGACATTCTACATCAACAGTAAAACAGTAAGAAATCGTCAATCATCAATTAAGTCATCATTGCAAGTAATTTGACCACGGGTATTGTAGTTAATTTCTATGCAGGTTATGTTATGATAAAGTTCATTCGCCAAGAGTTATTATTTGTTTGTTTTTTTCGTGTGCGAGTGTATTAATTTCACGGCGAGTTATTTTGTTTGTTTGTTTACCACGTCGTAACTGAAATAAAAATGGCGCAATTACCGCAGAACACGCAGGAAACTACATGGTCAGCAAAAATGATTAATATCCTGTTGTCCTTACAGAAAGGACAACAGGAGATTAAACAAGAATTTAGGCAAAAAGCATAAAACAGTGAGAAAAAATGTTAAGAATTAATAACAAATATAGACAAGTGGGGGCTTGAATCTCTAAATAGGTTAGGAAAAGGGTCCAACAGTAATTGCCCCAAGTAAAAATATTAAAAATAGCAATGACGTACCAAACAAAGGTAATACTGGCTGTGAGAAAGAAGGTAAAGAGTTAATTGTTGAAGGTAGAAAGGCAAAGGTTATAAATAAAGAGGATAGAGTTGTAGATAATTTTGTGGAGAGTGAACCTAACGGTTGTGAAGTCAGTAAGTGGAAGAGAAATGTAATACAGAAAGGGAGACTTCAGGTTAAGGGGGCTCGACTATAGGGTAATAGTGAATTAAAGCTGCGAGAGGGATCAGCTGTTGAAGTGCAACAGGCAAGAGTTGATGAGAGTAAGAGGTATTCTAGACTGAAACATTATGCAGTTTTCAGGCAACGTTTTGAAAGGAAGAAGCAAAGATATAAACCTAGGGTCAGTAAAATAGTCAGAAAAAAGATAAGGAATAAGAGGGTAAAGACAGTAAGGAAAAAGGAAAAGGAAACAGAGGGGCAGATTAAAGACAGTAGGTAAAAGGAAACAAGTGAAGTATAGTATGAGAAAGGTAGTAAGGAAAAAGGGAAGAAAAGTGAAACACAAGGAGAGAAGGAAAAGGAAGAACAAAAAAAGGGTATAGCAGAAAGACTGCAATTTAGATGATAAGTTAGATATTTAATTTTTTTTAATACTTTCTTGTATCATTTTTTTATATACTTTGATTATACAGTATTAAGGTAAGAGAGAGAAGTAAATGTTTTTATTTTGAAGAAAGATTATTTTAAATAAAGGACCCTAAAAGTAAGTCACAATGTGTACAGGATACAGTAAATAATTGATAAAATAATTGTTAATAGAAAATATATCAGACTACTGACCTAGAAAATGTTATTTGGTAAGAATTAATAATCGTGAGAGAGAGTGTTTCTGTATAAGAATATTGAATCATTATATATCAAGTAAATGCAGTACAATCCTTAATATTTTTAGTGAAACTTGTAGGGAACAGAATTTGTTTCAAAAAACAACTGTGTGGGGTCACAGAAATCTTAAATTAATTAAACTGTTGTTTACATTCTCCAAAAGTGAAAAGGTATGAATGGTTTTTATAAATGCTGCCACTGTTGTAATAAAATAATCATTTGAAGTTGTTGAAGTCATAATAGTTTGCTCTTTGGCATAACAATGAACAAAATAACACAGGAAAAATTATAGATTGCCTTTTTNGTTGAAGTCATAATAGTTTGCTCTTTGGCATAACAATGAACAAAATAACACAGGAAAAATTATAGATTGCCTTTTTTGTAATTCAGTTTAGGTGTGTTTTGTCTTGGAAAAGTATTTGCTCAGTTTGTGTAAATTATTCTGAAATTACTTATGAGTATTTTATTTGAAATTTAGTGATTGTTCTAATTGTTAAAGCTTGGCACTGCCAAAGGTGAAACTTTTAGTTTATGAGTATATCAGTGTACTGTGCATATATATGCAAGGTTTTATTTTTAAGCGAATATTTCTGAATTTTCTTTAAATATAAGTAGTTTTATATTTCAAAATATGTATAAAAGTTAATATAATAATATTTTGTTAACATGTTCTATAATTTTACTACCATAATTTACTATTGAATAAAAGGCAATTGGTAAGTCCTTAGTAAAACTTTTGTAGAAATTTCTAATCAATCTAAGGAAATTATTATAATATTATAATTACCGTAAAGTGTATTAGTGAAGATTTTGTGAATTTAGATATACCTTTGCAATTATGTAGTAGAAGCCCAAGCTGTCATGGGCTATTGTGTAATTGTAACTAAGGTGATTTATTTATGCAGAGTACCGAACCAGAAGTGCTATATGAAGATTAAGAAGTTCTATTTTACACTTGAAAATTGTGACAAATAATTACTGTTATTTTGCATGAAGAGTTGACAATAGGAATTATCAGGAAGATTAATTAAGGATGCAGTAAATGTTACCAAAATTTCCAAAGGTTGAGGTGGTTGAGGTGTTGTATAGTATTGAGCCTTAAGTATCTAAGTAGTAGGAGATGTTGCTGCAGTTTATGGTGTCCTAGGATCAGTGGCACAAGGTGTAAGTGTATTTGGATTGGGACAGGTGTGGGGCCCTTTTTGGAAGGTGTGTGCTGATCCCAGTGAGACCAAAGGGCAGCAACCCACAATGAATCATCAATGGCACAGGTGGAAATACACCCTCAACCACAAATTATAACAATAGGTAACTAATTTAAAACAGGGAAAGGTGTGATTTTCTTGCAGCATCCCTGTCAATATCTTGTGACTTTTCAACAGGTGAAGTAAATAATTTTGTTGTGAGTTTATTAAGTGAATATTTTATTATGAGTTAATTACCATGTTAATTATGTAAATTTTTTTCAAGGAGCAGAGGCACAGTGGTTTACAGAACAGCCACATACAAGAAAGGTTTCGCTTTGGGAAAGATTTCTTCAAAATCTATCCCAAACCGAGGGGGGTGGTGTAATTACGCAGTATTCTTAATTTTTCGGGACACGTGTTTCATTTTCTTTAGCTTTACTAAGCTTCACAATATTTTTATCGGGTATTCAAAATTAAAGCCGTGGTGGTTCGTTTGCCCGTGATAGTTTGNCGTCGTTGTTTTAAGTTTTTGTGAAGCGTCAGCATTATTTAGAAACTTTCAGGCTGCGTCGTACAAATTTCATACGAAAAGTTTGTTTATCTGTATGTTGACGGCGCAGTCTTAGTTCCTACAACGCAGTTTGGGTGACGCTGCTGGCAGATGCCGGATGCAGTGCCCTTATCTTAGGAGGGGACGATAGGCATGCATAATAAATACTCGGGGTGTCTTATCGCCTAAAAAAGAAAAAGTTACCAACCATCGGAGAAGACGCATCGGGCATTAAGAACTTCACCCACACCGGCAAGCACCCGCGACCATTAAGTCTTTTATCACTACATTTCTTTTCGGCTTAACCTAAATAATGCTATCAAATTATTTCCATCTGTGTGGGAGGTCGCTAGGGTGCCAGGAGGGAACGAACGTCCCTCCTTCCTTCGTAACTTCGTCTTGGGATGCAGGTTTTGAGATATGAATAATCTGTAAACGATGGTGGCGCTGTTCTGCAATAATCTATTTACCTGTGAATGGTCCGTACTCTGCATATATTAACTTTGTATGTGAACTTTGTTACGTAATTGATAAATAAAAGTATGGAACAAAATACACAGGAACTTTACTTTATTTCATAATTAATTGCCATACATTGAACAGTCTCGTGTTACTCCGACTTGAGCTAGTGGAGTGATAAGTTACAGCCGAGTGGCAATGTATAGCCGGTGTAACTGTAGCGCCCAACGTTACAATTTTACAGGCTAAAAAAGTTAGCATACACTACTTCTAGATGCATGTCACCACTAATAACTGCCTCCTTCCAAATTCCTAACCTAATATTCAACAATTTTCCGCCAACATGACGTCATCGCCTAAAGAACTCGTGCTCCTGACCTCGTTGCAGTCAGTGCAGAAGATTGGCCGGAAGTAGAATGACGCAGGCTCCACACAGATGCGACTTCTTGTATGGGTAGGAACTTCTTGTTTGCTCATTCTGCACATTGTAGAGGTATCGGAATGTGGCCAGTTGGGTATGCATGTTACGGATCATAGCCATGGCCGCCATTCCTGCTTTGGTATGGTAACAGACTCCATGTGTGAAGGTTAGCATGAAGGAAATAAGCGAATTGCTGTATTATACCAAGAAAATCAAAAAATTTCGTATGGAAATAATGACAGCAATCATTTTTTTTTTATTATGTTTTAAATGTTTGAAAATATCTTTCAAATCGTACTAAAAAAAATTATTTTTTTCGATATTTCAATTTAAGTTTTACATAAGAATTGTTACAATCCCGAACTGGTCATCAGGCCCTTTTCTTTTAATTCTTAGTGCCTTACGGAAGCTTCACGAAGTATCTCACAAGCGTATATATTTTATTTTCAGCATTACATGTAGGACTACTGTTTGTTAATTTTGAGACAATTTTTACTGTCTTCAGCAAACACACCCTATGCTTTTATTGTACAATACTGGCCCACAGAGTTACTAGAGAAGGATCAAATCTTTTGTCATGTACAGTCTTACTGGTTTTCTTGTATTTTTATTCAACGACAAAATAAGTAATATATTCTCTCATTTCACATTAAAATACTTTCGAACAAAGCGGCTGCTATTTTTCAATCAGCGAGAAAAATTACAACTCCAGATCATTTAGGGTCGTTTAATTCCTGTTTACAAACAAAAGTTTTTTTTCGTAAGTAAAAAAATTCAAGAAACATTTTAAATGCTTGGATACAACGATTTAAAAAATGTATTCAGGCTTATTTAAAAACTTTCAAAGACTGAAAATGTTACATCTGATTCAGTGCCTTATTTGGTGTTGTCAGATGGCTATGTCGGAAATGTTGTTGGTTGGAAACATACATGCATACATGGTATACGTACGTATAGATGCCCAATATAAGTCCGTGTAGGTAAATACTGGTATCGCGCACACCTGACACACATAAGAATACACATCACATAAGACAAACTCTTCAAGAAGAGTGAGGTACGCGAGGAAAATTAACATGCTATAAAAATACTGCTTCTTCCCACGCGTTACATAACTGAAGAACAGCGTTCTCGAGCACGAATTACTTACCAAAGCCATCCACAAAGTCTTTCCAAATTCCATTTTAAACTTTTTAAAAATGCGGAAAAAAAAAAAAATGCAGTTTTCGCTATGCAGTGGAAACGTAACTTAGTTGATTTATAAGAGTCACCTGATTTAAGTCAATTTTTTAATTTTTGTCCACAACAATTTTGTAAGGCTATTTGTTCTTTAAACTGTTTACGTAAATAACCACCTGCTTTTATATAGCGTAAAAGTAACTTACTGAACAAATATGTTAACATACCTGTTACTTGTTTCTTCTAAATAAAAATTTTATTTTCAAGTCTTACGTATTTTTTGAGGTATAACAGCTCTATTTGAACTTCACCAAATATGTACATTGTAAATTATAAACCATTACATTTAGTCATTACTATGCCAGGGGAAAAGAAATTACTTTTTAAAATTAGACGTAAAGAAAAATTTCGAGGAATAATATTTATTTATGAGTCTTTTGTTTGGTGGCGAAGTTGAGGCAGCAGCCTTGTCTTACTTCCAATCTTTTAAACCCCAATATAAACGTTCGATTTATAGTGCACAGAGAAAAACAAAATGTTATGTACACTAAATGCAATACAAAAAGCTCAAGAAGTTTGTTGTGATAAATTTTTCAGAACCTTATTATAACGCTATTTTACTCTTAATTTACAGATTAAAAATATGGCAGTTTATATTTGAACGTTCAAGCTAACACGAGTAACATAGGTTCCTCGTTAAATATCCCTAGCAATTTAGAGTGTAACACTTGCAGGTTACATAATGAATTATTTTTGTGCACGATTTTGTCCGGTGGGGCGCTTTCGTCACCTATACTGTCCATCAAATAAAATCATTCGTTGCTAAAAATATTTTGCGGAAAATTTTATGTAAAATGCATATCAAAATATTACCAAAATACGTATTAACACAACGTTAAAAGTACTACTGTATCAGCAGATAATTAGACAAAAAAAACCCGGCCGATGTTTTTTAAAAAATTTTCACTACATTTCTAAATAGAAAAAAATTTTTGCTAACATTATATCATTACGGAACAAGACCATTAAGTGCAAACGTTATGCACTAACGTCGTGAAAAATAACAGAATTGTAGGTCGATTTCCCGGAAATAAACACTGCCAATACAAGCTTAATTATCGAATTATCGAATGACACTACCATAATTTTATATACAAGTAAAAATGCTTCCAACCTATGTAATCAATACTGAAAGGTTTACAAAAATGTAGTATTGGCTTTTCCAATGTGCCTATCTTCCATACCGGCATGTGTGTTGTCATACATATGGGCGGAGTACTGCTAACCCAAGACCACGAGAGGAGAAGATTGGGCTTTCTCTCCTGTTTCGAGAAACGGTACTCCGGAGGGTGGCACGTGATGTCACTGCGACGCAGCTAGGGTTGCCAGGCGTCCGGATAAAGCCGGACATAGTTAGGCTTTTTGATTGCGTGTCCGGCCAAAATANCCTTTTTACCCAAATGTCCGGCCAAACTGGCTGGTCTGTCCGGCTATTAGGTTTGGCGACCTGGTAACCCTAGACGCAGCGCTCCCCCGAGTCTTCGGGCCGCCCGTGTGTCATTTATTGCTAGTTTCGGGCCGCGGTTTAACTCAACCTGGGCCCAATTATTGAAACTATCGGAATTATTCCTCTGAAGGAAAGACGTCATTCCGCTATCNTTATTGCTAGTTTCGGGCCGCGGTTTAACTCAACCTGGGCCCAATTATTGAAACTATCGGAATTATTCCTCTGAAGGAAAGACGTCATTCCGCTATCGGAATGCCTAGAGCCAATTTTTGAATACTCGATAGTGGAATTGTATACCGGAATCGGTCCATGAAGTGTCGAAATGAATTCGACAGCTAGGTAACTGCCGGAATCGCCATTCCTCTACAGATTTGTCTATAATCCTTTGTATGATGTAGGAAACTTGAAAATATACTCGCGCGTGGTTTAATATAAATATAATTAACAAAGGAATGTAAAATTGTTACCAAATATCAAATTGTCAAGGCTTTTACATATCTATGAAAAAATCGTGTAAACAAATTTAAGTTGGTAGGTGAAAACTGATAGAAATGGTAAGAATATCATGTTAAATATTATACGAAACTGCTAAAACATAAAATACATAATGAAATCAATTTTGCAAGAAAAGCTGTAGTTGTGAAACATAGTTAGTACTGTGAATCAAAACGTAATAAATTTGTTTTACACATGCAAACATTAATGAAAAATATTTTATAGTTTACATCCATAGCCGGAATGTTAGCAAAAATTTTGTAATGGTATATTTACACCCGAAAAATATAAAATGTTATAGTGTTGCTTTTTAATTTTCATTTTATCATTTGTTACACTATGGTAAAGCATTTTACTGTTCTTTCGTGAATAAAGTTACTATGCAGTAATTAAATATAAAAGTTCCTTAAATATATTCTTAATTAATACAAAACCTTTATCTAGCGGCAATGTGAGATAACTCTTTAACGTGTTCTTTCATGGGCTAAGTTACTTTATTGGCAAATATTAGCGTAGTTACATCAATACAAGTTCTTTTAGGGAAAAACAAATATGCATGAAAAATAAGTGTTCCTGTGGATTACCAATGTCTGACTTCATTATTTATAATATATCAGTTAATAGTTTATTTTTTTAAGGGAGTTGCAATTTTTTATCCCGGATTATCTACAAATAAATAAAATATATACTTATGTATTTTAAAGCACGTTTTCCTACTACAACAGATTTAACGTGATTGGTTCAGATTCGGTGGCGACACATGAAATACAACGATGCTAAGTTGTAAAACAGATTCTTCAAAAATTCTATACATTTTATTTCGATAGTTACTAGTCGTCTCAAAAATTCATATTTTGGAATCGCAACACTCGTTACCGGAATGGAAGTATCGGGACAATCCGCTAGAGGATTTATTCCAATAGTTTAAAAAAATTGGGCCCATGTTTAATTTGAGTATATTTGTTTTATTAGGCCTGACTAATATTTATCAGTTATCTTCAGCTAATTCCTGGGGGATATTCTGCGGAATGATTCCATGCGCATGAAACGCGATGTTCATCTAACTTTGTCTTGCATAAGCTAATGAAGATTTAATTTTTATGTAAATCTCTTTCGTGACAGTAATATAAAGATATCAAAGAAAGAATATGTTTGATATCTATTGCAAAACAGTAGCTGTACCAACAGGGCCAACAACCCTTTGCTAGCAGTCTTGCTGGTAGCTCTCAACACATTGTTGCTATCGCAGAGAGTAATCTGCTAGAGGCGATGGGTCATTAGAGAGGTGGGCGGATGACCTGGCCTCTCACTGAAAATCCGTGGTTCAGAAAATGGATTACAAGCTGTCTTGTAAAGATGGACGTGGGGGGTGGGGGGGAATACGACTGTGGCGCCATCAAGCGGATGGTTTGAAAGTATTTACAAATCAGTTGGCAGTGCGCTCTGGGCGACAGAGAATCACACTACCTCCCACTTGACCTTCACCTTAAGTTCTGCTTCCAGGATATTCCTCTGCCCCACGCAAACAAAGCTAAACCAAGTATAGAAAATTACCAAAGGGAAAGCGCACCACATTTGTGCGCACTCAGTGTAACAATTTTTGGCATGAGAACTATTTCTTACTAGGCATTGCCATCACAACTTTTTCTCCCAGTTTTAATTCATATGTAGCCTTCTTCTCTTCGAGTTTGGCATACTGTGTACCACAAAAACAATTAATTTGATGGTTAGTCTTTTATTTCCTCCCAAAATATGTTTATTATTTCACTGGGGTTCTTTCATCTGACCGAGTGTTCTTCGTATGTTTATTTTATTTTTTCCTGGAACCACTTAAATCCGACAAACCTCCTTCTCATTCTAAATAGGTGCCCATAAAGTTCCAGTCTTATCTTGTGTATCGTGTCTGTAATATTCTCCACTTTATTGTAAAGATTAATTTTTCCTCTTCCTCTATATACCATCTTCTCTTTTCTCCCGTTCAAGGATCTTCTTTAAGATTTTCCTCTCTTTCTTCTCCAGTTCGGCCATTTCTTCCATTTAATTCATATTTATTATAAATGAAACATTATAATTTGTAAATAAATTATAATGAAAGAAAAATTTATTTTGAAATATGATATACTTTTATGATGGCATATTTAGATAACAACCAAAAACGTCATGCATGGAATGATTTTGTAAAGGTTTGATTCAGAAAGTATGAAGAAGCTGCGACTAGACTATAGGTGTACAGCACAACACGTTAGTTCAGAACCTAGTTCGTGGTTGGACGAAGTCAACTCTCACACGTCTTATGTGTTTGGCAGCCAATCACCGACGTTCAGCGTCGCGATAATTTAATTCTGATTGGCCCAGTTTAGTAGAAATTGTCTTCTCACACAGACAAATAGCCAATAGCCAAAACAAGTACAACGGTTAAGTTTATAAGTATAGCCTGCGCATAAATCTTTTCGCGAAGAAACTGGTAGCCCTAATGATCAGTATACTAAAGCGTAGTTTCTGTGCATGTCAGAACTATGGCCGCACGATAAGAAACAAAATGGCGTCAATCCCTGGCAACAAGGCTTGGTCTCGCAAGGCAATCAACATCCAGAGAAGAGCCTGCCAAGTGAGAACCAATCCAATTGGAATCCGTACATGACAGATGTAGCCAATCAAATATATGTACAATGCCCTTTCAGATAGTTGGTGGCTGAGGGCCTGCCGTTTTGTGTGTTCAATTACCTAAGGTTGTTTGTGTATTATATACAGATATTCCACAGTTTTGTAGCATTAAATAAATAAACAGTACAAAAGTTATAGATTATTTTAAAACCACTCGACTCGATTCGGGAGAAACCGGACTCGATTCCCGGTCCGGCCATCCTGATTTCTGTTTTCCTGAGTTTCCCGAAATCACTACTAACGAATTCTGGGTTGTTCTATAATACTGGCCCTGGCCGATTCCTTCTCAATTCTTAAATAAACAGTTTTCCTATACTATGGCCTGGCGCTGTTCCGAGGCACTTAAGCAACCACCAAAGTAGTAAACATGACTTTCAGCTGCATGATTAAAACAATTATCAGCATTTTAAGTGTGTTATGTAACTGGAGCTGCTTGCGTCATTCGAAGCACAGAAGCAACACCGACTCGCCTACCAATATCTCTGGTGCATCTACCATATTCTGTACCATATAAGAAGGCCACTTTTTGACAGCTCGGTGAAAGTAGCGCCACTGTTTACATCTGACTACGTATCCTTCCGCCATCAGCTGGTCCGTCACGTCGGGGCTGTATTTTTTATCAACACGCTGTCAGCTAATCCACTTCTCATTGTACTGTAATGCTAAACAAATTTTAAGATATTTTAAGACTGACATCTGTCTAAAAATATAAGTAGGTTATAAAGTTAAACATATAAAATGTTGCAAATAATTATATATTTGATAACTCTTTTTTAATTTGTCCGAGATATTGAATTTGGGTTAAAATTTGCGAGACGTTCTGTTGTATCTATTATGACACTTTGGACGTTATAGCTAATATATTCGAGCTGGAAATATGTGATGTGAAATAACATTAGAATTGCTTAAAAACTATTCACGCGTCTCACTTTCTACAAACAAGGAGATTGGTTTCATGAGAACAATATGGCGTATAATTTACGTAGACGAACGATTACCGGCCGAATATAAATTACTTTTACTCCAAATTGTTGTACATGAAATATATGTTACTTTAAAAATTATGCAAAGCTCGTGGAAAAATATAACTATTGGCATATGTTTGTAAATTCGTTATATATCGCGCAGGAAAGAGGTTCATTTCTGTCTGGTAATAGCTCGAAAAATATCCGATAGATAGCACGCAGCACGTCACGGCGAAGTTTTGAGTAACTCTTTTTATGGTCAACAGATAGCGTATTTTTTAAAGTTGATAATTCTTATGTTACGGGCTGGAAATATATTTCAAATTCGTGTCGTTTCGTCAAATTATTAGAAAAAATAATTCAACAATATTATGCAATATTTCTGTATGCTTTTGGAATTAATATCATGGACGTGTTGAAAGCAAGGTTTGAGATGGATGATACGACGTGAAAAAGCTTTCTGAAGTTAGCACAACTTCAGAAAACTTTTCCACGTCGTATCGTTCTATTGTACATTTCATTTTGATCACCTAAACATAACTACATTATCACGAAGTTTAGTTTTTAACACTAACAACCATTGTTTTGTGACCTTGTAAAATAAAATGTATTAATAAATGCAAGAACTCTTTCTTGTCCGCGTATTTTCTGCTTTTGTGATGTGCATCAGCAATGCACTCATAATAGCCAACGTAATTTTAACTTTTTTTCGTTCGTGCATCAGCTGATACAGGATTTTGTAAATGGCGCTTTGTTTGTTTCGTATACGTAAAGTTGCCACACGGACTGCCAGAAAGTGGCCTTCTTATACGGTATGGACCATAGTAGTGGTCGTACCTCGGCTCAAGTGTATTTTCTTCTCGTAGATCAGCACAGACGACGCGCGCAAAGTAGTTTCGTGGTAAAACGTGTATTTCAAACACTCTACAACGCAGTTCAAGTTTCAGGTGTATAGTCCTCTTAAGATAAATATAGCTCCAAACAAATGTCAATAAACTATTTGTACACATAATGTAATTTCAGCAAGGTCGTATCAGCGCCATTAAAGAATAATTTTTGAGATATGGCTCTTCGTCTTTCTGCGATTGGGGTGTAAATTATGGCTATAGGCTATTCACGGTAAAGTGAACACTTTTTAAAGCACTCTCACTTGGAATAATAATAGTCAATAAATATATTTTATTTTAGTCTAAGACAACTTCCGAGTGCAGTAGTATATACACACTGTGTTAATTACTTGCATAGCAATATTTATTTTAAAATATGGTTAAATGAACAGTGAACTTTAAATTTAAGTTTTATTGTAAAATAAAAAATATGAGTGAATCGCATGAAAAATATCCTATATAATTAATCCCTCTGTGTTTTTCTGAAGATATCAAATAATTTATTTTAATTGTAGCAAAATTTGGTTTTTACAGATGAAATTTGATCTTGTATGCGAAATAATCTCATAACTACGAAATTATTATTTATTTTTTAATTTAATAGTTACATTATTTTGGATATTCATCTGGCTACAAGAATACAAAAAATACAAACTTTTATTTTTGTACTTGATCACGCACTTAAGGGCGTCGTCTGCCCAGGGTCCATAAGGCAGAGCAGAGGTTCAGTCACATAGCTGACCTTTAAAAGCTATTAATCATAACAAGAAAGAAAACTATATACATTATTTTTTATAGCTGTCTAGTTACGAATGGCATTTAAACAGTTCTTCAAGTCCAGTTAATAATGCCGTTTTCTGTTTCTGTATCTAATGTCACTAATACACTAACGTATCTAATACACTACGGACGTGCCAGCAGTTTTCTTTTGCTTACTGGTGGCGTCTCTCTGTGCGAACACATTTTTTTACTTAACTTGCCAATCAGAATTAGGTTACTCCGATGCTGTACGTCTGTGACTCACAAGAAGACACGCAAGATGCGTAACATCTTAGATTATTAAATCACGAAAGTGGGTCTCAGCTAAAGTGTTATGAAATACAACTGGTCGTGAAATGTTTTCGCGAAATTCGGGTGTCCCTACTAATTCGTAATATTTTGAAGTGATAAACGGCTAATAAAAGTGTTTCACAGTCATATTTACGTGTGAAATTTTCTGTTACAGGCTACTTACCATATCATAGGAAAATGTAGCACTTTTTTGTATTTATTATTTCGTAAAATCACTGAAAGTCCTGTGAAATCACTGAGTCAACGAGAGTGGAGCGGGGAGGTTCGAGTGGCTCTTAAAATCGAGGTCCTGAGAGCAGATGGCAGTGAAGANTGAGTCAACGAGAGTGGAGCGGGGAGGTTCGAGTGGCTCTTAAAATCGAGGTCCTGAGAGCAGATGGCAGTGAAGAGAGGTTAGTATGGAGCAGCACCGAAATACCAGGGCGTGGTAAACGGAAGATCCCCGAGGAAACCCGTCGACCCACAGCATCGTCCGGCACCATTCCCATATACGAAAATCCGGGAGCTACCTCGCCGCGAATCCAGCCCAGTTAGCATAGCTGGGAGGCGAGTAGTATAACCACTACACCACCGCGGCCCCCCGGCTGACCTTGCGATGTGGGTAGGAGGCGAAGTCATGATGGATACAGCGAAAGTTTCCAGATTAAGTCTTGTATAAAAATCCCAGTTATAGTCCATTCACGGTTACTTCCCACTTTTCTAAAGCCCTGCTAAACATCTACTTCAAGGATATTCCTCCGCCTCTCATGCAAACAAAACTTATTTGAGACTAGAAAATTACACCAACGGGACAATGCACCGAATTAGTGCGAACTAAGTGCAATAGTATTTTGCATAATAACTATTTATTACAAGGCATTACCAACACACCTATTTTCTCTGTGTTTTTGTTCGTATGATTTTCAAATTAGAATTAGAATTTATATATAGATTAAATGAATTCGAAAGTTTAATTCAACCGAAAATAAGATACTTTTACGTTAAAGGAAGTATAAAANTATATATAGATTAAATGAATTCGAAAGTTTAATTCAACCGAAAATAAGATACTTTTACGTTAAAGGAAGTATAAAACGTTAGTGATACATGACATGTTTAGGAGACAACCAAACGCTTCTTACAAGGTGTGATTATTCAAAGTATTTATTCAAAAAGTGCGAAGGAACCGCGAATAGACTATGTTCGGTGAGCCAACCTTCTATTTCTGATAAATTACTAAGGTTATCGCTCTAAGCCTGCGTAACTTGTTAAAATGTCCAGCAATATATGTCAAGAGACTGTGATTACATATCTTTCAAATAGGCGTTATCTTTAACTGATATCTGGCAGGCAAGTAGAAACGGTCTTGACATTGGCTTGGAATATGTAGCTGGATACGGGGCAAACACTTCCTTTTATGTATTACAGGTTGAAGTGGAATCGGACTGACAAACTTCATGAAGTGGTTCATCAAGTGGTAAACGTATGGGGCACTTTATACCTAAACAGAATATTAAGAGAGATATGAACCTTTGAAAATCGTGTTTTTCGGCTGTATTTTTGCAAATTTTCGGAAAAAGAATTACATTTATTTACAATTCTCCAAACATTGTTTTATGTTATCAAAATCCTCAACCTAAGAGCAAACTGTTACCAATACCTCCAACACTAATGAGAATATTACGGGTGACCACCATCTTATTGCAGACATCTTTTTTACCATTGGGAATTACGAATGTCTGATGCTGGTTTATTAAGCTGTATGGCCTAAGTAAATAAAATGCTGTGTGGTTTTGAGAGTTCTGAGTTGGTATGTTTGGCGGTGAGGCGGTGTTCGTGGCAGTGCCGGTGACTGACCGGGCGAATGAACGATTGGCGACACGGAGGCCTGCACCCAGGGGAATGGACCGGGGCTGGCGTTGTTTCTCTGCCTGAGCTGATCTGCGTTTTTCTTGGCCTTGCTGCCACTTGATTTTATAGGGGCAGTCCGCATGGTTGGCGGGAAAAGCCCCTTGGCAGAGGCAGCACTTGGGAATCATGTCCCTGGGGTTTGTGCAGTCTCGGCTGAAATGTTCCCCGGCACAGCGGATGCAGCAGGGAGTCTCGTGACAGGTGTGCGAGGAGTGTCCAGGGCGTTGACAGCGGAAGCACTGGACGGCCCGGCCTCCCCCAAGGTATAGTTCAATTTGGACTCCTACTCCGCCTAGGTGGCGGATGCGGAGGGCCTGTTGGAGCTGTGTAGTGCCCTCGAGGACTACCATGAACAGAGGGAAAGGTTCCGGGTTGGAGCCTCGTTTCTCCATACGCAGAACCTTGCTATGGTTTAATGCCTTGGTCATTAAGTTGTTCGGATATATCCTCGGGTGCCATCTCGATTGGCAGCTTTCGGATGACCACTCTGGCATTGCGGTCCTCGGGGCACGTCCATGTGTGGAATCGTGCTCCGTGGGCACGCAAGACCTCTGTCACCTTATAGTGATATTCCCGGTTCGCCATCTGGAATGTGGACGAGTTGTCATAATTCGTGGGCACAAAGTTGGTGGTGAATTTCTCACTTAGTGTTGCCATGTCCTTAAAGGCCGAGGCCTTTAGTCCACCTTGGACTACGATGAGGGGTGTTTTCTTCTCCTGCGGTGGCGAATGGTTGTTTGTCTGTTTTGGTGGTTCTGGCACGGGGTTCTTGTTTCTCGTTTGTCGTCCCTGATTGGTTGGGAGCGGCGTTTTGGTGACTATTCGGGTGGGGAACGTTGTTTCCCTGGTCCGATTGTTCTCCACAGTTGATGTTGTTTGTCTGGGTTGGCGAGTAGCGTGCCCTTGTACTTTTGGTGGTGGAGGAAGACTGGCATCTTGGTTTTGGGCGAGGCTTTGCGAAGGCGGCCAGTTCTGATGTGAAGTAGATTCCTGCATGGGCCATTCGGTAGTTGTTGCTGGTACGGTTGTGGCCGTTCGTTTGGTCGGGCGTGCTGTTGTACTCTTAGTGAAGCTGAAAGTTCTGGTTTACAAGGCTGGTGTGCCGAATTGGAATGGGTACGTGGTGGTCTGGTTCGGTTGTGGTGGAGTACTGCTGGACTGTGGTGCTGGTGCACTCTTGGTGGGTCTCTGGTTCGCCAACGGGGGCTGGAGGAAGAAGGGCACAGCTGTGGTGGCCTGTTCTGTTTTAGTCGCTAATTGTGCTGCCGTTAGGACTCCAGTAGAGCAGGGCCAGGGGTCGAACTCGATCGATGTCGTGGTGGTGTCGAGGTAGCGGGTTACTGGGACCACTATGTGAGCATATACGTGGTGGCGTTCTTCAAATGCCGCCTGTGACGTCTCAGCTGGGGTTTCTGGTATGATTTGCTGAGAGTTCATGGTGATTTCTAGGCCAGACATCGTGATGTTGTTATTCTCATGCTCTGGTAGGTAGTTTGGTTGGTTGTTCTGTATTGTTGTTTGTGAGTTTATTGAGGGGATAACTGAGACCGACAGCATATCCACACTCCCCAGTGGTTTGATTTGTGACAACCCGGGCCCTGGGATGCCATGGCTTGCCTGTGAATCAACCTGCATGACGAAATCTGGACTGTTGGCACATTGGCCAGCGGGTAAAGACCCCGAGTCATTGAAAGGTGTCGTCTGGACGTGCCCTCTTGGGGCGCTGATGTGAGTGTTGTTGACGCAGTGGTAAAGCTCAATATACAGCTCGAGATGACCAGTGGTGTAGCACAGGATGTCACGACAAAACTGGACATGGAGCTGGCTGCCATGTACATTACTGTGCTTATCGGGGTCGTGGCGCAGTTCGGAGTGGTTTTTATGGTGTAGACATGGTGGGGATTGGTAGTTGTACCAGTAGGCCGAATTTCGGATTTTTCCCGTGTTTCGTTAAGTGTCTCGGTGGCGAAGGAAGGTAAAAGGTAGCGCACTTTGCGACTATAGTCCTTGCATCCTTCCTTGCGCTGAAGTGAGCTCTTAGTTTGGCTCACAGTGGGGGGCTGTTTCCCATGCGGACTGTGGCGAAGTGATGAATTTGTTTTGTCGGTATATTGTAATCTGGGCGGCTTCAGAATCGGGTTCGTCTGAACTCGTCCTGAGCCATGTTCTTTAAATAATCCTCTGCTGGAAGAAGTAGAAGCATCGGAGTGATCCGACTGGTCATCAGCAATGATGGACTCCATTGAACTGTCCGTATTCATAATTGGAGGTTGAAAAGTCGTGAACATGAATTGGCGGGTTAAGATATATAACTTATTAAAAAGAAAAATTTTTCATTTTCAGCAAACAATATAAGTTTATATAAATCACTATTATTACACAAGTTCGTGTTGGAGACTTGACGCGCACTTAGTTCAGTGTTTGGTCGCATAACAGCAGATTGGGATACATCAATTATTCAAAAGTACAAATTTTCACTTTGGGTAAATACTACAGGTTCGTAAATTTCCCTATTATTGTAAAAATTCATGTTTGAGACGCGGTGTGCACTTGGTTCCACTTTTCGCCGCGTGGAAGCAGCATTGAACGACACTGGGAGCAGCGCGGACGCACGGTGGGGTCGCGAACTACAACCAGCCCCGGTGCTGGAAGACTGGCCCTGCCGAGTTTGCGTCTCCGAGAATTTCCCGGGCACGGGGGTGAGGCGGGGTGAAATCACAATTTTCGCTTTTGTATGTCCTGNAAGCAGCATTGAACGACACTGGGAGCAGCGCGGACGCACGGTGGGGTCGCGAACTACAACCAGCCCCGGTGCTGGAAGACTGGCCCTGCCGAGTTTGCGTCTCCGAGAATTTCCCGGGCACGGGGGTGAGGCGGGGTGAAATCACAATTTTCGCTTTTGTATGTCCTGCGATGTTATCCGACGCGGGGGTGAGACGGCATGAAGTCACCGCGGTCTTGTGTGTCTCCTCACGCGATTTTAAGGCTGCGAGGGCGAAACAGAGATTTTTCATAAATCCATTACCGGCCAATTTCGGTCGCGGGTTGGTGTGGCGGGGGGAAATGACAATTTTCGTTTTAACGTCTTCTACGAGTTGCCCCGGCGCGGGGGTGAGGCGGGAGGAAGTCACCGCGGTTTTGTGTACCTCTTCACACAGTTTTAAGGATGCTGAGGCGAAACGGAACTTTTTCGAGAATGCATCACCTACCGATTTATCGTCGCGGGGGTGTGGTGGGGGGAACTCGAAATTTCGTCACCGGACGATTCCTTTGTCTCCGAGCGGAAGCGGGAAGGGGAAACCACGACGCTGAGGACGGAGCGCGGGTCTTCTGCGCCTTGGTGCGATGGCGTGTCGGGTTGGGACATACAAATTTCCCGACATGAGTGCTTTGTGGCATGAAGCGCCCTAAACATCGTCGGACTGAAGAGGGTACGAGTCCCTCTCCAGCCCGAAATAGTGCTTCCCTATCCTGCTTGTTACCCGCTAGACTGTTTCCAAGTAATTTATGCCTGCTAATTAGGCGCCAGCTCTATCGCTCACTTCAAGCCAGAGGCTAGACCTGAAAAATCAATTGGGCACAGGAGATTCAGGTAAACAGCAAACACTCAGTCAAATGCTGATTTCCCTCCACTACGGAACCCATACAGTGAACAAGCACCTACACAACATGTTTTCCGGAACATGTCCGGCTCTCCGCACCTCCTCCCCTCCTGTACCTGTTGAACCTACACAAAAGAGGGAAATACCACAGGGAACCAGGAAAGGAGACAACAACACAACAGAGGCACAGTGCGGCCATGTTGGCAGATATGCAAGAACTGGCCGNCGACGATGACAACAACACAACAGAGGCACAGTGCGGCCATGTTGGCAGATATGCAAGAACTGGCCGCCTTTCTGTGAGAAACAAATTTTGTAACATTAATGGATCACTTTAGACCCATACTCATGGCGAAAGCCATGAAAACACTTCAGGAAAAGCAGATGCTGCTTCTTACAGCACTTGCTACATTACCTAACTATCAGACAAATACAGTTGTACAACACCAACACATATTTAACTTAATTTAATTTAATAATTAGTTAAAGGTAAAACACAAACTTTAATAAACACAGCAACACAAATAATCGATTATAGCACCTTCTCGCCACAGAACTCCTTGATTGGTCCGAGACGAGGAGCAACACAACCAATAGACGCACTTTAGTCTCAGAGCCCTCTGATTGGTGCAGGACGAAGAGTGCCACATTTCCCTATGTCACAAATGCTGAAACGATGAATCGTACCCCGAGGGAGACCTGTATAGGACACCTCGGGAGACTAGGGACTCACCGACACACTACATGCGAAATTAATTAGCACACTTGACAACAACGTTAGTTCAACATGCTAGACATACATCACGACACAACATTCACTCCAGCCGAGAGGCTGGAGGGGAGCTTCACTCCCCCGCCGAACACACGGAAACGTAAATTTACTTAAAATAGGCAACACCAATTACTCGCCTAAATACGGGCCCGGTGTCCAACCCCCACATATACACAGCCCCTGCCGCCGACCCAATGATTATTTGAGAAAGTGTCTGGGTGCATTTGTTTATAAACACCCAGTGAGTTATGGGAGCCTAGGCTTCCGGTCTCACAATACTAAAAGTCATTCAGTGGCATATGAGGGTTCGGCGGCGGCTTTAGTTGGTTTTCTCGGGGCACTTTTTGTTTCCCCTTACCTTGGTATTGGACAGTAACAAGTTGGTGCATTGCGCACCTATATTGTTACTAACAATAATCAATTCAGGCGTATCATTCTGACGGTGGAATTTGTTACATGATAGTTCTGATGGTTCGGCAGTCAATTCATTAATATTACTTGCTAGTTTGCTACAAGTGTGTAACAGATACAAAGTTGCAAATAGATACTTCATGACCCACCTCTTAGTGAACAGCATTTACAGATAATCACAAGACAGGCACAATTACACACAATTTAGGCTGGTGCAAGATTAACTTGTACAATCGTACCTAGGAAAACTCACAGTTTCATAATTACAAATAAAACTATGTATAAGATACACGTTTTAAAACCTTGAATAAATCCTTATTTCATAAGGATTACTTATACATTTACTGCCACCATAAATATTGTTTTCTTTTTTTCTGAACATTAAAATATTTCCACACAAAATCTGGGACTGATTTTTTCAGCAATATAATTCTTCCTCAACAGGGTTAGCAACACTGGAGTATACATGTTTCAAATTCGCAACTGATTTGCCTCACTCTATTTACCAAGTTTTTGGGGTATGCTAAGCCACAGGGTAAAACACAAGTGTGTTTTCGTCAATTTCATACTGGTGGTCCTTTGCATAGCCAGACCAACTCACCCCTATGACTGGCGCTGGCTGCTTGTGTCGCTGTGTAGTGGTGAGCTGTGGAGGACCAAGTTATCGGCACTGAGAATAGATGGCGACTTGGTGCTCTTTGAAATGCAGTGATGCCACTTTGCTGTCGCAGATATTAGCCTTGCTGTTTTCAATCAAGGTCACCACAGCGACACACAACATACCTACACGTAGCAGTGTCAAAGTCACAGAGAGAATGTAAATACTTCCTATCCATATGCAGTTAGTTAATTGCACATAGAGGAATACAGCAAACACAGTGCGAGCTGATTCTCGCTACGATCAGGAGGGAACAGTGCACCCACGAGGCGTCGCTCCTTTATTCTTGTTTAGAGAACACATTAAAGCATATATTGAAAGTAAAATAATTGTGTACAAAACAGTTTCAATGGGAAGTTAAGTGTCAAGCCTGGAAAATTTTACAAGGAAAAAAATTATTCATCAAAACTGTAGCATGATTGCAGGCCAAAGAATAAATTTAAATGAAGATAAGTATTTAATTATTTGTTTTATTTCTAAATAAAATTTTAATTTCACCAAGGAAATCAAAGTAAACACAGGCTAACAGTTACTGTTTCTAGAAAGTAGTGGAAAACCTAGGCTTAATGTTGCTAAAATACATTTACAGTACTACAATAAATTTTAAGCACTGTTAACAATTTAGGTTAATTGTTAGATACATACTTTGGCAGCTGAAAATATTGGATACGTTATACCACTAAAACTTGAGAACAAAATAAAAATTAGCAGTACCTGTACCATACATCCTTGGTCACAAACTCTCTCTATATATCCTTGAATACTGCTCTCTATTCATATGATCATGTTTGGCATGCTCACCGACTGGGCTATGCTGATATGCATCATGCATACTGCGTATTAGCAAGCAGGAATAGCATGAAGGTATTTTGTACCCACATATATGATAAAATGCTTTATAGCAAGTAATAAAATAATGTAGCGAAACATAAAAATTTTTTGTTAAATTTAAATTCCAAAAAATTTGATTAGTTATTTAATGATCTATTTACAAACAGAAAGTGGCATACAAACAAGCCATGGTATTAGCATATTGAGGTTTGCAGCGTGAAAGGTTGTTATCACAACAAAATGTGATTTTTAGCACTTATAGCAAGAAAATGTAAGTTTTAGCATTTTATAGTTTTTATTTCATGATTATGACAATTTTGTTATTTTCTGTAATCATTTTTAAGAAATATTTGTTTCCTCATATCACAATTAATAAAACCTTATTTGTTACTTGTGGTACAGGATGAGTATAAAAGATTACACCAACTTTGAAGGTCTATAATATCAAAACCAAACAACCTACAACCTTGGTTGAGCAATCAAATGAAAAAACAAGGGACCCTGAAGTTTGTTGACCATACATTCATAAATGTTCAATGTGGCCACCACGAGCTGCCCAAACGACATCTACGCAATAATCAAACTCGTTCCACACTCTTGTCAGCATGTCCAGTGTTATGATTTGGATGGCATCCGTAATTCTCGTTTTGAGGTCGTCAATGTTAGCCGGCAATGGTAAACGAAACACTTGATACTTTATGTACCCTCATAGAAAAAATCGCACGGGATAAGATGCGGGCTTCTTGGAGGCCAGTGATGAAGAGCCTAGTCACCAGCTACTCCTCGACCATTCCAGCGTTGCGGCAATGTCTCGTTCCGGTATCCGCGAACAGCTAGGTGCCAATGGGGTGACGCACCATAAAGAAATCATCAGACCATCCCCTTCACATTGACGTGTCGAATGCGAGCTCGCTACCCCCTCACCACCTCAAACCGAGAGTTACGAACATCATCCAAACCAGAACACCGGACATGCCGACAAGAGTGTGGAACGAGTTTGATTATCGCGTAGATCTCATTTGGGCCATTCATGGTGGTTACATTGAACATTAATGAATGTATGGTAAACAAACTTCACGGTTCAATGGTTCATTTGATTGGTCAATCAAAGTTGTAGGCTCTTTGGTTTTGATATTATGGACCTTCAAAGTTGGGGTATTCTTTTATACTCATCGTGTATAAAAACCCCATAAAGAGCTTAAGGGTATTCATGAGTCAATAATTATTTTCTACATTTTTAGCATACTACATCCTTTTACATTGTGATTTGAAATAATGGTCTGAAAAAAGTATATCAATGGAGGAAAATTACTTACAAAAAATGTATTAAAAAGTTATGAAAATATTAAATGTGTGTGTGTGTGTGTGTGTGTCTATATATATATATATATATGTTTTTTTTTTTTATTGAACAAAAGTAATGTCAGGATACTCTTTGAAATAATTATTAATGTTGATTTTATGTAATGGAGGTGATACATTTAAGACATTTCACAAATTACCACTTTAACATACTGGGCGCAGTTTTCAATAAATTAGAAATGCCTACATTCTCAGCTTCTAGAAATATTTTTTTATTTAAATCTTCCTTCGTCTTCAACAAATTAACACAATTATTTTCTCATCTTTTCAAACACAGAATACTCAATATAATTAGTTCATCTTCTTATAAAAGCAGCGAAGGCTGAATATCACCTATTCGAGTAACCATGTGTGGAAATAGAAGCACAGTATATAAGCACGGATAGTGTAAAAACCACCAAATAGAAATGTGCCAATTCGAATTGGCTTCTGCCGAATTTGCCGACGTTGACCAACTGATGTAGGAATTGCACATAATTTTCCATCAATTTGAAAAACATTAAACATTGCTGTAGTTCTGAGTTATTATTCGATATAAATAACTGATAATTCTTGCCTTTGTGAACATTTTAAGTTTCCTGTGTAAGGAAGCAGCTATTGTCACCATCTGGAAATGAAAGCCTCAGTGGAAAAGATGCTTAACTTTCCCTGTTTTTTCAAACAAAATTTATAGTTTTGTCCCAAACTCCACCCTTTTGTGAGATGATAATATACCAGCTTGACATTGATGATGGTCAAAGTCTCAGGGGGAGTGGAACAATGTCATACCTGACATCACAGTTGGGGTTTCTGTTAAACAGCAGACTCAGCAGGATGTAGAAAACCATTGTGTGGTGTCTGTCAAGCCAATCCTCCTAGCCTGTGTTCGTGGAGATTAAATACTTAAGCAACTGGTGTTCGGAGAAGAAGGGACAGACAGTCATTGCTGAGATCACGAAGCCACACAATTTATGGCTTCACAAAGTTTTGTATCACCCCAAAAAAACTGTCTTCCATGACAATCCTCGCAAATGTTCTGTCCATATACCTCAGTTCGTACCTATACCCGAGAGACCCAACCTCAAAACTGCCTCTTTCACCCATGCCACCACACTCCAGGNAAACTGCCTCTTTCACCCATGCCACCACACGCCAGGGCACTGGTCATAGTACGAACACATCTAACCTCATTTGCTTTGATTGAACTCCAGCATAAACAATATATTTCACTGGCATAACATAACAGCAATTTCCTGCAGTTGAACTTTAAAATTGCTCGTTCTAACCAACTCCTATCTTAAATGCTACAGTGAAAAAGACAGCACAAATGCACCACCAGAAGCCCATAAAACTCAGCAAACTATGCAATGAAGTGCTGAAATTTAGTCCTCTGCCCACCAGCCTTTAATCTAAAACGCCACTTCTGACTCCTTTATTTGCATTAAACACTGTTTTGCCTCAGTCTTAAATTTTCCCACATCAGCACCCATCACACAGACTCTTCCTACTGCATTTCCCTGCAAAAGCGAATCAAAACAATCAACACTGAACCCAAGTCACAGGTACTCAATCTGCATGACCATGACCTCACTTCCGCCAAATGCAGAATTCTTGAAAAAGCCCTTCACATTTGCCCCATCCAGGAAGTCTGACCATTTTGCCACAGTTAAAGATGTTCTGAGCATTGTACACAACTTCTGCCTTAAACAATTCTTCGATAATCTGCCCACAATGGATAATGGCGATACCAAGACCCAGTTTTAACCAAGCTTACACCATCATCCACCTTCTCACCCCCTCGAACAGTTTATCTCATTCATACTAGGTAACATCTCAGACCCAGAATTTGCCAGTTCCCTTCCAATTAACAGCAACACCACACCTGCAGAACGGAAAGCCATCAGAGACATCCACAATAATAGGGACATTATCATACTGCTAGCAGACAAAGGCTCCACCAGTCATTCTTAATAGAAAAGACAAGTAGAAAACTAGCTGAAGGGCTTGTCTACCTACCAGCTCTTGCCAGAAAACCCTACAGCCAAATTCTGTGGCCACATCAAACAGGTACTAGCATCTCAATGTCCCATCCAAAGTCTATCTCACACATATATAAAACTTGTAACCTCACAAAACCCACCACACCTGTCCCGTACTTGCTTCTGAAAATCCCCAAACAACGGCCACCTACAGCGCGCCCCACTGTATTGAGATGCTGGATGTGCTTTATAGGCATCTTCATGATCCAAGATTCAATTGAGGATCACCTCATTCATGTCCTGAAAAATCTTAACTCGCACAGTCTATGTAAGTTCACCTGGACATACTCTAAATATCAAGTCATATATTTCCAGATGTAGAACTTACCCTTAACAATAGCAAAATTGAAAACAACTGTTTACACTAAACCCACCAACAACCTTCAATATCGGTATTTTAACAGCTATCTATTCTACACCAAGAAATCTCTACCATACACTCTTGCCAGCAGAGCTAAGGCATTTGCTCCACTCAAACTGATCTAAACGAGCAGTGTGATCTAATAGCCACATCCTTCCTCGATAGAGGCTACCCCAGATCCCATGTTCACAAACAGATTAAGTGAGCCACTTCAATCACAGAAACCTAAACAAAGAATAGCAACTCTGATATCCCTCTGATTGTCATTTCCCATGAAGGATTGGACAAACTTGGAACAATCCTCAACTGCGGCGAAAGTCACAGCTGGGTTAAATATACATTCACAAGAGAAGTCATTTNGACAAACTTGGAACAATCCTCAACTGCGGCGAAAGTCACAGCTGGGTTAAATATACATTCACAAGAGAAGTCATTTGCAGCACATGCATCTCAAACAAGAACTCTGACTCCTGTTACAAAACCATAGTGACGATGGTCTTACCATCACCTTCTATAATAGTGCAGAACTGAGACGATGGGAAGTGGCCTACCATCATCAGTGGCCTACCATCATCACCAAATACCGCCAGCCACCTGGCTGAGTAACCTCTCCGCCACATTTAAAGTATAACCTCAAAAGTCATTTGGTAAACTTTGAATTGAGATGTCACTGCAGTTGTAGAAGCAAGAAACTAAGTGACTACTGTAAGCAGTCGGCTTGTTGCTTACAAAATGTTCTGTAGGCTGCAGAATTTTTTTTTAAAGAATAGAGCATTTATATAGCCTCTAGCTAGTGCTGTTTTAGGGCAGGGAACAGATGATGACAGCACAGCAAGTAAGGGAACTATATACCTGGTTCATACATATTCAAGAAGCTAAGGGTTGTCCATGCTGTGAGAGTAAACATTTTCTATGAAGACAGTAGGGTAGGGCAACATGTTAGGACATCCAACCATGGTGTCGATTCAAAACACAATGTCCAGAGACTTGAGCCACGAATGGCACAATTACTAACTTAAAGAACATTCACTGTAGGGGAAGGAAGGAACATAAACCTTCCCAACGAGCAATAACCATAATAAGAAAGAAAAGATGCATTAGCACACAGCAAATGGAAACCATACTTGGAAACACTAAAACTGAACCTTATTACTTACAATACTCATTCCAGAGTGTCAGCTAGACTTTACGGTACTTATTTCTGGAACAGGGATTACCAAATCATAGGCTTGGGTGAATTTTCAGTTTGATTCAATGTCAATTAGAATTTCACGGTCACGGTTGAAATTCATTTCAGATTCTCGTAGAAGGTCGAATTGCACATTCATCTCAATGCCAGGAAGAACTTTAATATTATGTTACAAAATTAATAAACTCTTCCCAAATAGCTTAAATTTGATAAAAACTTGGAATAAAAGTTTTATAATGAACTCTTAACAAACAAGTTTACTTAAAGTTAATAACACAAAGATGACTGCAGACTAAAGACTAACTACATTTATTTAAAACGTTTTGCTTCATACTTGATAAAACCAAACATAAATAAACAATTAGTTATCAATATTACTAATGAAACCACTTTACATGGATGCAAATAATTTTTATGAAAATTTTTAAAAAGTTAAATGGTAAGTGGTTCTTGACATCTCATTAGCGATATCATTAGAGATAAAACCAGAAACAACAAATGCAATACTAGTGAGATTATAAATACACACTTGCATTACCTGGGACTCTAACAAAGAATTTCTCATACCGTGAACTAGTGTGCAGCCAATTACATTATAGAGGTAGGATTTGGAGCATCAACTGTGGTAGTAATCAGTCTTAAGTTTTGGTTGACTGAATTTAGCAAATTCAAATATCCACAGAAACATCATTACTTGTAATAGTTTCGTTGGTGTGAACTTTCACACTAGAATTTATTTTTAATGCCGTACAGTTGAGCGCCATATTGTAAAGTTCCGACTTTTCTGTTACAAGCGTATAATAATATAGCAGCCTCAAAGGTTAGGCGCCATCTTGTAACTTACTGCCGCTTACACTGTNGACAAACTTGGAACAATCCTCAACTGCGGCGAAAGTCACAGCTGGGTTAAATATACATTCACAAGAGAAGTCATTTACAGCACATGCATCTCAAACAAGAACTCTGACTCCTGTTACAAAACCATAGTAACGATGGTCTTACCATCACCTTCTATAATAGTGCAGAACTGAGACGATGGGAAGTGGCCTACCATCATCAGTGGCCTACCATCATCACCAAATACCGCCAGCCACCTGGCTGAATAACCTCTCCACCACATTTAAAGTATAACCTCAAAAGTCATTTAGTAAACTTTGAATTGAGATGTCACTGCAGTTGTAGAAGCAAGAAACTAAGTGACTACTGTAAGCAGTCGACTTGTTGCTTACAAAATGTTCTGTAGGCTGCAGAATTTTTTTTAAAGAATAGAGCATTTATATAGCCTCTAGCTAGTGCTGTTTTAGAGCAGGGAACAGATGATGACAGCACAGCAAGTAAGGGAACTATATACCTGGTTCATACATATTCAAGAAGCAAAGGGTTGTCCATGCTGTGAGAGTAAACATTTTCTATGAAGACAGCAGGGTAGGGTAGGGTAGGGTAACAGCAGAGATGTTAGGACATCCAACCATAGTGTTGATTCAAAACACAATGTCCAGAGACTTGAGCCACGAATGGCCCAATTACTAACTTAAAGAACATTCACTGTAGGGGAAGGAAGGAACATAAACCTTCCCAACCAGAAATAACCATAATAAGAAAGAAAAGATGCATTAGCACACAGCAAATGGAAACCATACTTGGAAACACTAAAACTGATCCTTATTACTTACAATATTCATTCCAGAGTGTCAGCTAGACTTTACGGTACTTATTTCTAAAACAGGGATTACCAAATCATAGGCTTGGGTGAATTTTCAGTTTGATTCAATGTCAATTAGAATTTCACGGTCACGGTTGAAATTCATTTCAGATTCTCGTAGAAGGTCGAATTGCACATTCATCTCAATGCCAGGAAGAACTTTAATATTATGTTACAAAATTAATAAACTCTTCCCAAATAGCTTAAATTTGATAAAAACTTGGAATAAAAGTTTTATAATGAACTCTTAACAAACAAGTTTACTTAAAGTTAATAACACAAAGATGACTGCAGACTAAAGACTAACTACATTTATTTAAAACGTTTTGCTTCATACTTGATAAAACCAAACATAAATAAACAATTAGTTATCAATATTACTAATGAAACCACTTTACATGGATGCAAATAATTTTTATGAAAATTTTTAAAAAGTTAAATGGTAAGTGGTTCTTGACATCTCATTAGCGATATCATTAGAGATAAAACCAGAAACAACAAATGCAATACTAGTGAGATTATAAATACACACTTGCATTACCTGGGACTCTAACAAATAATTTCTCATACCGTGAACTAGTGTGCAGCCAATAACATTATAGAGGTAGGATTTGGAGCATCAACTGTGGTAGTAATCAGTCTTAAGTTTTGGTTGACTGAATTTAGCAAATTCAAATATCCACAGAAACATCATTACTTAATACATATAATTATATAATCTAAATAATTTATATTGCACCATTTTGAAACAAAATATCTCACACACTTACATTATGTTACATGGTCCACTGAATACAAACTTTAGTGGGAATTNATTACGAAGCTGTCCCAAAGCTTCACAAACACGAAAGAATTTTACACTCGAGTCCCGAAAAATTCAGAATATTGCGGCATTACATACTTAATACATATTATTATATAATCTAAATAATTTATATTGCTCCATTTTGAAACAAAATATCTCACACACTTACATTATGTTACATGGTCCACTGAATACAAACTTTAGTGGGAATTNACCATTTTGAAACAAAATATCTCACACACTTACATTATGTTACATGGTCCACTGAATACAAACTTTAGTGGGAATTCAATGGTTGGTTCCCAAGATATTGCATAAATGTTGCATTTAATCATCTGGCATTATCTTAAAAAAAAGTCGGCAAAAGATTATCTCAATTTGCACATTTGATGCTTCTAATGGCTACTTTCAGCATACTAAGTTTAATAGATATGACAAACTTGTCTAAATGATTTAGGACTCCTATACTGTAAATAAAGTAAGGCACACTTAAAGCATAACCTACTGTAGCACTACATATGTGCAAAGTTTGGTGAGAATCGGTTGGTTGGTTCTGGACATGTCACATACAAGATCCCGTTTCTCATGTGGTGCTGTTTTCATTGCTGTATTGACACATTCTATATTTTTCATACATACTGCTGCATATTGAAGTTTGTTGAAATTCGTCGGGATACACTGCTTATGAACATGAAATATTTACATGGCCATTATTTTTTAAATACGTGACTACCTCCTTAAGTCATATAAAATTAGAAAGGCTACAAAAGTATACCCTTTAGCCTGGATTTGGTGGGTATCAATTAATAGTTTCCAGTGATAGGACACAAAAAGAGTTTATATACCAGCTTATTTGATGCTTGCATAGATACTGCCAGGATAAAAAGTTAAGTTGGGATTGGTTTATTTATGTGGCCATCATTTCGAAAATAATACTCTGACCCACTGCAACATGTAAGTTTACATTAAGTACTGTAGTATTACTTGAATGTCAAATTTAGTAGCGACCTGTTGATTGTTTCCTGATATATAACATTAAAACTTAATTTATCATGTGTCGCTATNATGTCAAATTTAGTAGCGACCTGTTGATTGTTTCCTGATATATAACATTAAAACTTAATTTATCATGTGTCGCTATCTTACAAAATAGAGGACAAAAAAGGTTAGGTCTCGACATATTTGATCCTTGTAAAATATACTTTCATTCTGCATAAAAATTTTTGTCGAAACAGACCAAACCATATTGTAGATACTGTAAATGAACCTAAAATATTAACATTGCTGCCATTTTGAAAATAAGTGTCTTAGCAATTTAAATTGCATATATGAACATGTGCCACATATGGCAGGAATTGGTTGTGGAGTTACCAAGATATAAAGAAAAAGCTATATTTTACATGTTACACCTTCTTACAACGTGGCAGATTAATAACATTATCACTTTCTAAATTCAAAGCTTACATTATGCACTACCAACATACCAAAATTGGTTTAAATTGGTTAAATGGATTCCAAAATATAATTTAAAAGCTTTGCTTTTCGATTTGCACTATTTTCCAAAATGGCTGGCCAATAAGATTATGGTTTTTTAATTTTAATGCTTATACATACCATGCATTATCAATGTACCAAAATTGGTTAGATTGTTTCAGAGATAGAAACATAATTAAATGTGTGTGTATAATTTACAGTGACCCAATTTCAAAAGCTTTATTCTTTTGTGATAATTATTTTTAAAAAAAATTGAAATTTATGTTTAGTTATTATTCATCAACTGGAATGTTTTAATGTTAATAGAAATCAAACGATCACGTCAATGTGTACAGCGACTTTGATTTGTGGGCTCCGAAAGTGAAAACTATCATTTTTGTGTAATCCTAACATCCAGATCTTCAATCGTAATTATTAATTTGTGTACTTTCTTTTAATATTTTCTTCTGAAGTTGAGAATGGATTTTTTGAATTCCTAAAAATCTATTCTGTTCAGGGTTCAAATACTTGGGGAACTGATTCAGTATCTGAATTCTCTGGTATCTACCCAGCCCTACACAACCAAAACAATTCAGTTACAGTAACATGCCAGCCTTGCAAGACAGATGGGCTGGGCACATGCCACATGCAGCTCGCCAGACTCAGACTGGTCTGTAGACTAAACATTTCATCAGCAATTCCTTTTTTAATAAACACTAGTGAGTATACATAGTTACACGATTTAACATTAACTGTAACTAGTGTAAGACTTGTAATAAGAGTACATATTTATTATTCCACTTATTACACATTCACATGAAATAATTATGTGTAAGTCAGTCACAACTATGCCATAAGTGTGTGTGGCCCTTAAAAGCATTGTAATTACACTGGAGTCAAAAATTAAAGCAAGACAAACATCCATTCCTCCCATGATCATTGTGCCGAAAGTTAGTAACGGGCGACAGTAAAATGTAAACAAATGAAAACAAACCCAAATTCTGAACAGCAGGTGCTGTTACGGTCATCTTGCAACCATGAAAAAGAAGACATTTGTGCCCCTACCAAATGGTGTGCATAGTTTTTACTACCACTTTAGTTAAACTGCAACATTTATTGTGTACTACTGTGGCACAGAGAACACACCTGGAAGACTCCCTCTAAGAACGATCAGTGTAGCGGCACCCAAGGCTTGGTAGAACTCTGCAATCTGCATGATACCAGAGTAAGTGTTATCAATTGAGCTATCTTTCCGCTAACTTTGGCGAAATTTAAACACATTTAGCAGAGAAATATCTATTTAAGCAGGCAGTGGAGTCTTTACCGTATAGTAATACATTTTCAGAAATCCAACAATGAGCCAATGTTCTCTTCTTTACATCAAAATATATAGTATTACTCATATAAGGCCACTTTTTGACAGCTCAGCGAAAGTAGCACGACTGTTAACATCTGACTACGTATCCTTCCGCCATCAGCTGATCGGTCACATGGCAACGATGTTGTCCAGGAGGTGCTGCTTCGTACCGCAATTGGTGAATTACTTGGGTGGCGCGGCAAGCAGCGAGTATCTCTTCAAAAAGGAGTTTAGAGGGCGTTATAGGGTCGTTCATAAACGCAATGTAACTGGAAGGGAAGGAACGTGTAGAGGGGGGCAGCGGGAAGATGTGAGTGCAACACACATTACAGGTATGGCGTGCTGGTACAGCAAGTGTGCGGTGTCCCACTTCTTCGGAAACAAGGAAATGGGTTTTCGGAGAACAATATGGCGTATACTTCGCAAAAGAACCAATAGATGGTGCGCACAACAGGGTTGACAATAGATGGCATCTTTGTAAAGTAGACTGTTGTTCTATTACTGGCTGGGAATGAACCGTATTTCAAATATAGTTCGCCAAATTATTAGAGAAAATAATTCAACAAATTATGCAATATTTCTGTAGGCTTTTCGAATTTATGTCAAGCACGTAAGGAAAGCGGGGTTGGAGAGGGTGGGATACGATGTGAAAAAGGTTTCGAGGTTGCGTTTCATTTCTACACTGGTTTTTTTTATTGTACATTTCATTACGGACCCCTATACATTACTATTTTATCACAAAGTTTAGTTTCTAAAACTAAAAACTGCGGTTTCATGACCACGTAAAATAAAATGTATTAATTAATCTACGAACTCTTTCTTATCCGTGTACTTTCTGCTTGTCTGATGTGCGTCGGCACTGCTCTCAGAATAGCCAACTAAATATTAATTTCTGTTCGTTCATACCTCATCTGATACAGGATTTTGTAAATGGCCCTTTGTTTGTTTTCATATACGTCAAGTTGCCAATCATCGACTGTCACAATGTGGCCTTCTAATATGAGATGGACTATACCAATCACTCTCCAGCACTTACAAGCTGCTCTACAGGAAGAATGTGTGTTACCTCTGCAAACTGTGATTGAGGACATTTGGGAACATGCCACATCGTCAGGGCTGTATTGCTGCTAGAGGTGATCACACACCACATTGAGCAGACATAACTGGTTTCATTGATGTGTGTGAAAGTGACTTAACTTCTTAAAAAGCAGAACATGTTGACTTTTCCTGTTAGTTCACCATAAATGATGTTACAATGTTTACTTTGTTTATGCATCATAATTTACTACCAACTGATACTATTTTGTAGCAAAACGATTATGGGAGGGCCAGATGTCTTGTCAGTCGCTTTAATTTTGGACACAAGTATGTGTATTTTGTACATGGCCTAATGTGAAAACTGAATAGATCTGATTTAGAGTATATGCAAACGGCCAGGTTCATGTTGAGAATTTATTGACAAGAGTGATGAATTATGGGCAAGGAAGAAAGTTATGAAGTCCAATTTAAGTTGCCAATTGGGAAAAATGCAGATGAGCACAGTAAGTGCATCATGCTCAGATTGACCCTGTCTGTTTCCACCCGCTCTATTGATTACCCACCACAGCACTAGTGCAAAGTGTCTTCAAAAAGTACTTTAATTACTTGCTTCAGAATCTGACAACAATGATCTTAAAATTAGGATCCTGGTATGCCCTATAGTCTTCCTTTACAAAATAACTTTATGTTTCTCTCTTTTTTACATTACACATTTAGCCTGAATTAGCATATTTCACAAACAAGTTTTCCTTTCGTAGATCAATATACATGGTAAATCTTATATACATCAATTCATGGATACTGGCCAAAATGCTATCTTAGCCTTAAAATGAGTATCAAGAAAGAAAAAAAAAATATATATATATATATAGACACACACACACACACACCCACCAAACAGCTGAAGTTTTGTCATATTTTGCATATACTCATGGTTTACTTACACAAAAAGTACTGCAATATAAATAAGTACATAACATATTAATTGTTCAATATTGTGATAAATTAAATTTAACAAAATAAATCTGTATTTGTTAACAATAACTAACATTAAAACAGCAAACATGAACAATGTTATTGTCAATGCAGTGTTGCCAACACGTTAAGTCAGCAGAAAAATTGCCTACGCATATTTTCCATTCTAAGGAGTGACATTAGTTTGAAAACATGTTCATGGTGAAAATTTTCAAGTCGTAATATTTTGTTGCCGTTGTGAGTGTTCAATTTTGTGTCGGAAAGTTGCAGATTCCTATATTTATGTGTGCAAAGTGTAAACAGCGCTGTAGCAACTAATCTATACTCTATTTTCAGAGTGCAGTTTTTACCCTACTCATATTAACACATACATCTATGGTTAACTTGTAATTTGTTTAGGTTAAATTTTTATTGCTCTGTAATGACCGATCACATACAAAAACGTGACATCTAATGCTTGGACACCAAAAGGTGAACGAAATTCGTATCTATCAAATTATAAGCTTCAAATGATTAAATTTGCAGAAGACTACTCAACAGTGCAGCTGTGCATTCTTTCAGAATTTCTGTAAGGAATGTTCAACGATGGCGAAAAGTGAGATTGTGTTCCAATTAGTTTCAAGTTTCGTTTTTTGTCATTTGTATTTAGAATTTGGTAAGATTTAGTCGGAACACCACGACATTCGACTGTCTAGCATGCCATACTATTATTTCCGTGTTAGTATCATAATTAAAAAATTAAAAGTCCACAATGTCTTAACTTAAATAGTATTTATTCCTGAAAGTTAAGGCGCCCGTCTACCTGGCCCTTGAACTGCGTTGCAGTGTGTTCCAAATACACGTTTTTCAACGAAACTATTAAGCGTGCGTCCAACATGCTGATCTACGAAAAGAACACACACTTCAGACGAGAGCTGTTAAGTACTTTCAAAATATCACGTACGTTAGAAACATCAATTCAGAGTACTTCAAAACCGCTAAAAACGGCCTTTCAAGGCGCTGTAGCTCAAAATGTACGCATCAGATACATACAAAACTACTATAGGGGCCTGCAGTGAACCTTCTTAAAGACTTCCCACTAATAAAATTATATGGTCACCGCTGAAAGTCCCATAGGTACACGCAGCACGACGAGAACACTGCACGCCAGTTCAGAGCCTTGCGCTTAGCGGCGATGGCGTACTTGATGCGNTCCAGGTAGACGTGGGCCTTAATAGAGCAATGTTTAAAATTTAAAAAAGTAATAAGATTTTAACTGTTATTTAACAAACACAGTCATGAGAAAATACCTATTTCATGATTATTCAGCAACTTGCATAGTGAAACAATTATTGAGTGTACAATACAGTAATACAAATTTGTTTATTCAATTATCCTTGCCTGTATGTATGAATTTGAGCAAAGAAATGGAGGCACCATTTCCAACAAGTGTGTAGGCTTACTTATTCACACTAATGAAGTCCATAAAATTGTGACCATTATACAGAAATAGGCCTACTCACTTATTTCTTTTTCTAAAGGATCAATGTGTGTGCCATTTGTGAAAAATGTTTAAACATGAATAATTTGGTAAAATTTGTTTTTTCTTAGTGATGGGTAAGTCTGCAAATATTGGGGTCTGCCTATAACCGATATCTGCCTCTTTTTTTGGGTAATTACAGTAAATAACAGAATTTGCTTCCAATTCAACCATGCGAATCTGCCTAACACACACACTCTCTTTCTCTCTCTCTGTGCGCGTGCGTG
>NQII01002199.1:239080-264823 GCA_002778355.1 Clitarchus hookeri | reverse complement strand
AAAAATTCATAAAAACTACACATAGCATGATCAATAACAGTTAAACTCTAATAACTATGAAATAAATAATGAATTACTCCAAGTGCGTAGGTGCATAATGTCAAGCAAATAACCTCTTGAAATGAGGATGTCAATTATTCCCAATTTTCACATAAGATATTTGAAATTTGAATGTGAACAATTCATAAATTACTATTTGCAACTATTCAAATTTGGGAGTATTCACAAGCACTTTGCAATATCTGACTTGGGCAATAAAAGACAAGTACCTACTAATAAGTGATTTAAGAAGTAATAAGCAATTTAGGTTATCTACATATGTAATAAGTGACTTAGGTAGTGACATACAGCATTGCACTAATCCAAGTGAAGTGAATATGACTGTCAAAATAATTCAATCAAACAGGATTCTTGGATTACGGCAAATTCAAAATTTTTATGATTGCAACAAGGGAAAAAACCTTGTCTTGCATTAAGTTTAATACAGTAGGAGTCCCAACTTCAGTAAAATCCTGTTAATTACATTATAAAAAGCACACAGAAAACCGAAGCACTCGCAAGGCCATACTATAGTCGGTTCACGACTGGAAGAAACTTTTGAAAATCAACCTTTGAAAAAACACCCTAGCCGTTAGCGACATGCATATAACATTACAAACAGCGGCGAGCGCGGATACAGTTATACCGTTAGGTTGCCAGCACAAAGAGAGGAAATAGTTCTAACGTAATTGTTAATTTATCGCTTACAAATGGGTGTCAAAAAGAATTGTATCTTATTATGCCAATTATTAATGACGTGATGCTAACATATTTAGATATCATCGTTTCTTGCATAGTCACAAGATTACGCTCAAGGTTAAAGTAACGCGGCCATTTGTTTACTAACCTTCGTAGTCCTTGTGTTGTTGACACACGTGCCAGAGAATTTGTGCGATTATCTCGTTTAACGTATAATAATTCATTTATTTGTCTTGTTTTACTAATATCCGCTCTTTATTATTTGGTTTTTAATAACGTATGATTTTAATTTGTGCTCACTTTCAGTTCTAATTTCTTTTGTTTTTATGTGTTTCGTGCACGTGTCTTTCCTTTGCCACTTTATTCTAACGTTGCAGTATTTGCACATAAGAATTGTTTTCACATTGTCGAAGACGTAGAATCCTTCACTCGCAAACTCTGCCGTCCTGTCGAAAACCGTCACAACCATTTTTAAATAACGTTTTACAATTGCACTAAACATACGACTCAACCACCACGCCATTTTAATGTCTGTAGCAATTTCTATCAATACTGATGATCTTACCTTCCATGTACGGGAATTAATCTAAAGTCACTAACAATCGATTGTAAATAGAAAACAACTATCGATTAATCAAAATACTCACATTTTGGGTTTATAGAATGAAATGTTTTTTCGCTGGCATCGCATATTGTTTTGCGTGAAATTCTCAAGATTAAAAACTTTACGCTTGTGGAATATCCATTAATAATATATACATTACATGACTTTTATAATGGGTACGTGCATGTACGAACACATCTACACACAGTGGAATGTAAACATTGCATGTAACTGCCACATGGCAGACACATGGCAATGTTTGTTTACCATTGGCGGAAGGATACGAAATGGGCTTGAAAGTAAATCTTTAGCAGGGCTTCAAGAAAGTCTCTTCCAGTCGTGAACTGACTATAGTAGATAGACTCGCACACAAGAGTCAGACCAACACACTTTCCACATGTATGGCGCCACATTTTGCTGGCTGGGCAAGCTTCTTCAGCCCGTGAATGGCAGTACATTACAGTCTGTGAAGCGGTGGTTGGCCAACAGTGAACCTAGCATCCTGAAGTGAACTAGGGTGAGACTGGAAATTTGAATTGAAGCAGAGGAGCTTATTTTTAAGCCAGGAGTCTGTCTGGATTTGAGAACCAGTTCCTAGCATCGCAGTTATGCACTATTATTAGGTAGTAGGGCCCTCACCACTCCAATTAGGTGAACTGAAAAAATGTATTCTTATTAATTAGGGAGATTTATTGGGTTCAATTATAAATATGTATATAGACATGCTATTGAATTAATATACTTATCAAGCAGGGAACTTCTTAAATGGGAAGCTTTTAAAGAGGGTTTACTGTATGTGGCTACTTCAAGATGTTAGAGAGCAGGAACTCGCAAGGTCTTACAAAGCCAACACTACATAATGACAGTACAAATCAACACACGTATGGAATTAAAGCTTTTTATTAAACTGCATATTACAAACAATTTGCACATGAACTTGTAGAAATAATTTAACTTTTTTTTTAATTCCCACTTACTTCCTTGAACTTATAGCGTGAATGTACTCCACACAACCAAACAATTACAAACAAGCAATCAAGTTTAGTGACAAAAATTGAAGGCAATTTTGTTTTAGTAAATGTTGACGCATCAACCGTTATTCCTACATACAAACTTTTTTGTGTTAACATCATGTTAGCAGCTGCATCATATGTGCTCTCAAGCTTGTGCACAGGTTAAATGGTGGATGTGCTTCTCGTTTCACCTTCAATCCAACTCTCCGGCATCGCAGGCATCTTGGTAGGACTTCTGTTTGCGCTCTGGGTCCAAACGGATCATGTCGTCAATGCGTAAAATCGTTATTGCTGCCTCTGTAGCAAACTTAAGGGACTTGATCTTGGAAATTGCTGGCTCCAACACACCCGCTTTCAAATTGTCACGTACTTCACCTTCTATCAGATCCAATCCCACCCTACACAAGGAAAAAAGCAATCACGAGTGCACAAAAAAAAAAGTACACAAAAATTCATTTACTGCAGCGAACTCTACATTCATCANGAAAAAAGCAATCACGAGTGCACAAAAAAAAAAGTACACAAAAATTCATTTACTGCAGCGAACTCTACATTCATCACTACACAAAATAAACATATTTTGATATAGGAGAGTAGGAGGAGGAAGAATAATTAAAGCCAATTTCAACATTGCACTGTTAAAATCAATATCATTTTTAGTAATATGTTTATGAACAAAATAAATTTGATGCATGACGTGTACTGACAATTATTTAAACACCACTTTGNGAAAAAAGCAATCACGAGTGCACAAAAAAAAAAGTACACAAAAATTCATTTACTGCAGCGAACTCTACATTCATCAGTACACAAAATAAACATATTTTGATATAGGAGAGTAGGAGGAGGAAGAATAATTAAAGCCAATTTCAACATTGCACTGTTAAAATCAATATCATTTTTTAGTAATATGTTTATGAACAAAATAAATTTGATGCATGACGTGTACTGACAATTATTTAAACACCACTTTGNTTTTTTAGTAATATGTTTATGAACAAAATAAATTTGATGCATGACGTGTACTGACAATTATTTAAACACCACTTTGCCCCATCTTCACGTGTCATCAAGTCACCCCAGACGTTTGAATCCTGAATAACACCCCTAGACGCGAAGGCACCCATGGACATGTGAGCCAAGTTCGTTTCGCCTTTGTGTCAGATGTTACGTCCCCCCCTCCCCCCTTCGAAGTGTGATAGACGCCAGCCAAGCGGCCCAGATAAGCCCGTAAGCTCACGCCGCTGATGCAACCTCGCATGACACAGATGCCTGCTTTCGCCACAGCCCGAGAGATGGCACCAGATAGCACAGCTCCGCCAACCGGAGGAGGAGCTCACCCCCCTCCCCCGACCACCACACCACAGAGAACATGTGGGCAGGTGGAATATATGTCCGTGCACAACTGCAGAACGACAGTTCATTATCTGCAGCTTGCTCCACCATCTCGTGTTTGAGCTCTCTGCAGACATAGACATCCTCCAGTAGGACCACTGCTACATACCAGACATCTTCAAGACCTTCACCAGCAACCTCCAAAGAAGTCTTCACCCCTTGAAAACCCACTACCCTTATAGAAGTGCCACCCTAGTCCCTTCTTGACAAAAGCATCAAGTTAGTAAGGGTCAGTGTCATAGCTACCTAGTCGAATCTGCTCTTGTCTAGTTTAGACCCAGGTCCTCTTCACCTGATTTATTGTAGTCTACTTCCATTACAGTCTTTGTTAGTTAGAAGTTAGTACAGGGCACTGTGTCTATTTCCTCATGGGAATAAACACGTTTTCTATCGAACCTCAGCGTACTGATTCTAGGGTGACTTGACTTTTATCACCCGTAGACATCCGCCCACCTCGGAAACGCAGCAGGCAGCTTCATTACAACCCAATTGCCAAACCTAAAAAAGGACTGCAGGCTCCCTTAATTGGGCGCACGTATGTCGCAAAGACACCCATTAGACAGCCACCCGTACTGTGCACCTAGTTGGAGTATGGTAGAGCCCCAACTGCTATGAACTCAATCCACATGGCGGCTAGTCAACCAGCCCAGTCAATTCACTCCAACCACCAAATTGAACTGTCGCCGGAAGGAGTGATCGGGTAGGTACGACTCTGGGTGGCTTGGCCTCAGCTGACTTTACACCTAGCTAGGGATCCTCGTCACCTGCTCTTCCTTAGCGTGGCAGACCTTAGTTCCTACCTCTATGCCATNCTTTACACCTAGCTAGGGATCCTCGTCACCTGCTCTTCCTTAGCGTGGCAGACCTTAGTTCCTACCTCTATGCCATTCACCTATAGAAGTAGGGCGAAGTGGCAAGCTTGGAAGGCAGCTACTGCATCTGAATCACACGTGAGCTGTAACCCAGCCCCAACTGGCCTTTGCAGCATAGCAACATAACCCCCTGGGAATGAGATCAAGACACCAGACAACTCGCAAGGTCTCACCTCGCAGTCCCCCTACACTCCCTATTTCAGCGACTCTACAAGACCGCCAGCGAGCCACACCAAGTTGTTGAATTCCGTCAGAGGCTCCACGTCCCACTGGGTATAAAGAACCCGTGGTTCCAGCGTCGAAGAAACAGCAGTCCTCCGCGAGCTACCGCCAGCACCGCCAACTGCAGCACCACCTCCGCACAAGGACTGGGCACGAGTTCTGGCCGACACCAGCAGCAACAGCGGCCTAGTTAGGAGCTACTCCGGGCCACGCCCAATACAGGTAAACTAGTGGCTGTGTGCAAACCCGTAGTACGAAGGATAGTTAAGTCCACAGCAGACTTTGTGCCATGCCATCAAGCCACACGTCCTAGCTTATATACTGGCCGGGGGCAGGCAAGCAGCCAATAAGTTTGCCCAGTCATATCGCCCGTGTATCTGACCGACACACGCATCAAATTTATATTATATCTAACTCCCCATTCATGTCCACTTTATGCCATTCTTAAACTTGCATCTCAATCTAATTTGGTATCCAGACTTAGAATACCAACAACTACAAAAATAAAGTTTGTCAAGTTAAATTTGTCTGCAGAACATCTGCACAGCCACACAACATGTAAAGCAATGAACACACATTAACATGATTTACTATTCTAGTAANGTCTGCAGAACATCTGCACAGCCACACAACATGTAAAGCAATGAACACACATTAACATGATTTACTATTCTAGTAAAACACTAAATGGTCAGTAATGTAGATTTACAGCTGTACATTTCTGCACAGCAACAAAGCAGAAGAGGAAACGCTGTNAACACTAAATGGTCAGTAATGTAGATTTACAGCTGTACATTTCTGCACAGCAACAAAGCAGAAGAGGAAACGCTGTACATAAATATTAAAACTAGTTGTCTACTGCAGAAAAACGTTTCATTTCTACTGGTATAATAAAAGTTTTTTGCTTGTCAAGTTGATTATCATGGACATAAGACAAGAAACAGTCTACTGTAGTGGAACTGCGCTATAACGAGTATGGCCTATAGCGACACATCCGCCATTGCGATAGTTTTTAAATGCACTGTCATTTTCCTTATCATTTGAAAGGTACTTAACTTGAAAATCTGTCAATGAAGACTTTTGCTATAGCGATAGGAACATTTGTAAACTCGTATTTTTAGAATGTTTAAACACGTCNAATCTGTCAATGAAGACTTTTGCTATAGCGATAGGAACATTTGTAAACTCGTATTTTTAGAATGTTTAAACACGTCGTATTGCAAGTGACATTCGCCCACTTGCCACGCAGGAGCCAGTCTTTGTTAGTCTGTGTGGCGACACTGAGAAGAGCTGTGGGCGGGTGTTGAGGGCTAAGGAAGAGGGTATTAAAGTGGAGGGGAGAGGTACAAATGGGAGTAGAGCTAGTCAAGGCCAAGAAAAGAGAGATACGCAGGTTAAAGGGTGAAGGGGAATGGTGGCGGCGAGATGATAGCAGCCTACCGCTCCTGTTATGCTGTTGGGNAATCTGTCAATGAAGACTTTTGCTATAGCGATAGGAACATTTGTAAACTCGTATTTTTAGAATGTTTAAACACGTCTTATTGCAAGTGACATTCGCCCACTTGCCACGCAGGAGCCAGTCTTTGTTAGTCTGTGTGGCGACACTGAGAAGAGCTGTGGGCGGGTGTTGAGGGCTAAGGAAGAGGGTATTAAAGTGGAGGGGAGAGGTACAAATGGGAGTAGAGCTAGTCAAGGCCAAGAAAAGAGAGGTACGCAGGTTAAAGGGTGAAGGGGAATGGTGGCGGCGAGATGATAGCAGCCTACCGCTCCTGTTATGCTGTTGGGNATACGCAGGTTAAAGGGTGAAGGGGAATGGTGGCGGCGAGATGATAGCAGCCTACCGCTCCTGTTATGCTGTTGGGGTAGGAAGAGACTGCCGCTTGCAAGGTCATTGCATCACCACCAGCAAGGCATGCTAGGGGAAAAGCATGATTACGTCTTAAAAGTTGCTAGACAATGCTACATTGTTTATGATACCGTATTTACTCATCTATAGTGCGCACCATGATTTTTGCAACAAGTGCCAGGAAGAATTTCTTTTAAAAATAAAATTGCACCAACAATTTGTGGCACCTGTAAGTAAGTAACAAATTATTATTCTTTTACATTAATGTGTGGTGATTGTGATATGATTGGAAAATAATTTAATTAAATAACTCGCTGTGCTAAAAGTCAAAACATTGTGACCCCACCGCCACTTGCCATCGCTGCCGAAGCTCAGAGTGGAGGTAGTTCAGGCCCCTTAAAGGGCCCTTAACCACCCAGCGGGGTTCTCATCTGACCTACAAGGAGATTAGGAAGAAGCAAGATTGGCCCCCTCCCAACTCCTTGCACCGTCCCAATTTGTAGTTACAGAGGTTTCCCTCCGCAGCTAATTTAATGGGCACACTGAGTTTCCCCAGCAAGCCCAGACGACTCATAATATTCCCCTCCACATGCCAGCACAGGAAAAGAGGTGGAAGGCAGCACTGCCTAGGTGGTTGACTCTACTTTAGTTTAGTTGCTAAATAAAACTGGAATTTTGAATATTGCAGGTTTTTTATATTATTAAAAACGAATTTTAAAAATGCCAAAGTTTGTCATATAGTTCTCTTAGATTGTAAGGGCATGACCCGGGAAAAGTTTTGTAATTGAAAAAAGTTATTTCATAATCTNGTCATATAGTTCTCTTAGATTGTAAGGGCATGACCCGGGAAAAGTTTTGTAATTGAAAAAAGTTATTTCATAATCTCTGATTTTTGTTGCGCAAAAATGGGAATTTAAATATTGCAGGTTTTAAAAGTATTAAAAATGGATTTTAAATGCCAGAGTTTGTAATAAAAATGTCTTAAATCGTGAGGGCATGACCCAAGAAAAGTTTTGAAATTTAAAAATTAGTTTTCCATAAACGGTGATTTTAATTAACTGGTATTTAAAGAATTATTTCATGAGTGATTTTAAGTAGCTGTTTTAATTAGAAATACTATCGAAAGTTTACTAGTATGTTATTTTGTATGTTGATTTGGTATGTTGATTTGGTTAAATTACGCTATTTCCTCGTGGGCGTGTGTCACTGCAGAGAGAGTAAAAGTTTGTTTGAAAACTTGGTTTTAAATATTTTAAGTCACGAAAAGAAGCTGAGGGCGTGTAATTAATGATTTAAAATTAAAACAGTTTGTTTAGTTATGCTTTCAATAATACTTGAAAACAATAATTAGTTTTGAGAAAGAAAACTTGGAAAAAAAATATTGTGACATGCTGTAAGATGAAAAGTACCCTACGGTCGTTAAGACAGTTAGCAACTGCTGTGGGCAGCCAGCTTAATTTTTCTTTTACGCAACCTGCTGGTTTTTTTTTTGCCATGTTGGAATCTCGCCCCTAAAAAAAACGCCCTGTCGCCTCTTTCTTTCTTTTCAACCTGAGAGGCTGGCTATCCTCTGCCTTACACGGAAACAAAGAAGGTTTGGAGGAATTTATCGATCAGCAAAATGAATGTGAAAGGGTGTGGAAGTTCTGCTTTGAAGCGTGACAGGTTTGTAAAATGTAGAGAGAGGGGGAGAGACAGGAGAAGAAGAGGTAGGTGAAAGAGAGAGACAAGGACTTAAGTAGCACGCTGATTGGTAGGCAACTAACTTCATCCCGCAACCCAAAAATATGGAGAGGGGAAGAAGAAAGGAGGAAGACACGCCGCACAGGTCTGCTGGTCGTTACGTACACTGCATACACGTAGTTACGGCATTATTTAAACACAGGATCTACAAGGGCAGCCCGTAAGAACCTCCTGGTCGGAAGGGCAACACTGAACATTACACACAGTAAATACGCGCACAACACTTTCATACACTGTATAATAATAATAATAATAATAATAATAGTACTAATAATAATAACATATTTTTTTAAAAAGCGTGGTTTCAATGTATTTAAAAACTTCTTTTGGTTCACGGCATTAAGTATAATGAAGTCACAAGTGTTGTAAAGCACATCGTCAATTTTGCAAACAAATCAAGAACAGTACAAAAATATTTATTTAAACAAAAATCCATGCCAGGAAGCCAAAGATTAAATTTATGGTGCTTGTACATAATAATTCACTTTCCATGCATACTTAAGTCATAAATATGTACAGATACAAGAAAGGTGACATGAATGTATGGCTCAACTTACACTAATTTACAGATGAAGAAAGCACAGTAGATCTTTAATTTTCAGAGGAGCCTACAGATTTTACAACGGTAGCAATTGGGAACCATCACAAAATTTCAAAAACTGAAGAGAAAGTAAAAATATCTCTACAAAAATCCAAGAGATTAACAAAATATTTAAATTCAGGTTCTCTAGGAATAAAACATTTCTGCTGTAATGTATTGCACAATATGAATAAAAAAACTTTGTCAAAATTTGTTAAAAGTTTTGGCTCAGGTACAGTCAAACTCCAAAGTAACGAACATCTAACAAAAACGGAAATCCAAAGTAAAGGTTTTTTCATTTAATTATTCATTCTGTAATATTATTTTTTGTTTTTATATTTTGTTATTTATCCAACAAAATACCTTGTGAGATTTATTATACGTTTTACTTATACATTTTGACTACAGCCACTCTTGACTAGTTTTTTCGTATTTGTTTCATGTCTCATAATAAATAGTGTAGCAATGGAGTATGTTCAAAATATTTCACTTAATCACCACCATTGCAAGAATCTTTCAAAGAACTAAAGACGAATGTGCGTTGCAATAAATTAACATTTCATTACTAAATTTTCTGATTTTTTTGCAAGAAACTGAAGAAAATTGGTTTTTGCACTCACTTCTAAAAGTGATTTGGGTACGTACAGTGTTTGCATGAAGAAGTTTTATATACCATTCTGAGGTATACTATTATTTGGAAATTGTCTATTGAAATAAATTAATCTCATTTTAAAAACATATTTAAAAACACACTTAACAAAATTTTTGGGTGTTTTGGGGAGTTAAAATCGGTTTGCAACGATTTTACAATGCCATTCACAGAAACAGTGAGAGTTCATGAAATTGGGGTCCAACTGTACATGCTNCGGTTTGCAACGATTTTACAATGCCATTCACAGAAACAGTGAGAGTTCATGAAATTGGGGTCCAACTGTACATGCTATGCTCAAAAATATCTATAGTCAAAAAATTTAAGGTAAAATATTATATGACGCATTTTTGTCATACATGTTCTACATAAAGATGTAGAGCATAAAAAAGGAAAATTCAGTAATAATAGTTGAAATAATGTTACCACTTGAGTAGGCTGTGCTCGGGCTTGGTCTGGCTGGCATTGTGGTAAGCTCTAAGCTTGGCGACGAGCTCCGTGGCATCTTGTGCTGCATTCACAGCCAGCGTTTTTGGAATGACTAACAAGGACTTGGCAAACTCACCGATAGCCAACTGCTCACGGGAGCTCTGAAAAAGAAAAACAAATTGTGAGCAGTTCACACAAAACATTCTTACACCTACTGTTATACAAGCATAGTCACTTGAAACACATACAACAAAACGAAAACTTGGTTGCGGTTCGCATAATCTGGCTCGGGAGTGACCATGTTGACTTTACTAACGCCTGAAGAACCCGGATGACCATTAAACAAAACATTTTGCTTGAGTTTCTCTCGGAAAAACTAACTACCGGCCGCCATCTTGCGAAAACACTGATGTTCTTTGCTTGAGTCAGACTTGCCAATTCTTGCAGCACTAAATTTTAGTGATTAAGTCACATAGTAATATTTACAACATAAACAACACTGTTTACAACACAAACAACCACACTTTACATGAAAAAAGACCTTTAACCACAAAAGAAAACATCTTTGCAAATAATNTGTTTACAACACAAACAACCACACTTTACATGAAAAAAGACCTTTAACCACAAAAGAAAACATCTTTGCAAATAATGATTCCTTGCTAAAATGTATTGCATAACATTTTCAGGCGACACCATTTGCTTGATGAAATACTAGTGATGATAGGTGCAATTATTTTGAGCGGCAATGGAAAATCTTGATAAAATTTCTACAATCGCCAGGCGCACTTTACTTGCACTGCGGCCAGGTGTGTAAGGGGTNCAATGGAAAATCTTGATAAAATTTCTACAATCGCCAGGCGCACTTTACTTGCACTGCGGCCAGGTGTGTAAGGGGTAGCGGCTGAGAAAGAGGATGCACTTTTTCTTTTGCTAGACCACATCTTCCCCTCTCAAAAGCATGTAAGGGAAGAAAGAAAAGATGCATGGTTGAGAGAACCAGAAAGAGGGCTGAGATAGAGGACACTAGATTGCCATGCTGGTTGCTAGGTAACCACTTCTCTCGTCTGGCGTGTAAGGGGAGGTAGCAAACCAGACTCGCACTACGCTGCAGACGTGTTGGGAAGACTACGCACCGCAGAGCAGTGATACTACACATTTGCATAAACAACCAGCTTAAAAATGATTGTTGTGGGAAACCTTAGGTGCGGGACCGAAATATACTTTGATTGACGCAACATCCGATAAACTATATAAGCGGGTAGCTTTATCTTTATTTATATAGGAGTTTTGCNATATACTTTGATTGACGCAACATCCGATAAACTATATAAGCGGGTAGCTTTATCTTTATTTATATAGGAGTTTTGCCGGGGCCACAGAAAATTAACTGTAGATACGGTTTATCGGTACATACATTTTCAGTACAAGAGTCCACTGTATACCATTCTATGCTGCCTTTAGCCTGTTGCCGAATCGCCAGAGTAACGTATTGGCCCAAATATAAGACGGCCATGAAAATAAGATGACCCTCCTATTTTACAATAAAAATATTAAATGGTTAGGAATACAAGACTACTGCTGCACAGTTGTTTGTTTTAATCGCACATTTTACTACGCAACTTTAAAACTCTCATCTTATCTACATTTTTTGCATTTGTTTGTTTGAACAGCCATAACNGCACATTTTACTACGCAACTTTAAAACTCTCATCTTATCTACATTTTTTGCATTTGTTTGTTTGAACAGCCATAACCCACATTTTTCTACCTTATCACACTCCCTTTTACACAATTCAAAAATGAGATCTCTTACTAATGTGTACATTTACAAATAACATGTCAACACGGCCACCACTGATGAACATATGCGTTAGTATTACACTACCGCACACACCATTTCTCTTTCAACGTGTCAAGGTGACAGAAGCAACAACAGCAGCAGGACTCTGTTGCATTAGATTTCTTTATGTTCGATTGCATAAGTTTTCATCAAAGACTCGTTTTGATTAAATATGCTGTACTTAAACCTGTTATACTGCACAGCTTGCTTAAATTTTTAATTTCTGTATTGTTTACAAAATTATAAAAAGAAGGAAATATAGTATTTGTCTACGTATGCTTACCGATGTTATGTTGACTGCTCACTCGTTTTTCATAAACTTTGGCTGGCTCACTTTTTTAATAAACTTTTAATATGCGACACATCCCGTTACCGGCAGACATCTGTGCACGCCCCCTCCTACTCCTCTGACTGCGGCTCAGCACAAACCAGCCTCTAGCTGAGAGGCAAGACAGCGGGATGGCAATATACTAGCGGAACCAAAAAAATCCTGTGTTTTGTCTTGAGTAACAGCAAATACAAAACTGGACAGACTTTTTTACGGCGACAACAGATAGTAGTGCTCTGTTGACAGTGTGTGCTGGATGAATTCTATACTTTATGCATGTGCTGTTTGACAGAAGTCAGTTTCTTTTCACCTTTAAAAATGGGTNTGTGCTGGATGAATTCTATACTTTATGCATGTGCTGTTTGACAGAAGTCAGTTTCTTTTCACCTTTAAAAATGGGTAGGGGGACAAAATATTTGATGTGTAAGTGTACATATTTACAGCGCAGCGCAGGCCCAAAACTAAAGGTTGTATTGTGCTTGATGAATGCAACAAAAGTAATAAGTCACAATTCAAGAATTCTATAATCAAAAAGGTGGTGCCAACAGCTGTGTATGCTAGGAAATTACGTTGGCATTGGCTAAATAGATGGCAGCTCTGTACGACTTTGTGTGTTATTATTTGCATGAGTTTTGGATTTTTTTTGGAAGTAAAACTGCTACACTGTAAAATGTGTTCAAGTTAGCTTATCATTATGCTGCCTCAAGCTACTCAATGTTTGCCAACTTTGTGAACAAATATTTTCTTGAGTGATAACACATTACCGTCAGGATATTTCTTACGTCGTGCCGTAAATCTGTACATCATTTACACATCAAACATGTTGCCTATAAATCACAAATTTAATGACAGACTTAATAATTTTGCATTCTCTACTGGGGATAACTTTTCTGTACCTCTGCGAATGTCCGTCCTCCATTGTCTTACATGTAACTGAGCCATTCGCAACTGATGTTCGTGGGATAGTCGATAGCATGGCCAGACCTGCGCGCGCATCTCTTCCCCCGTTGCTTTGCTTATCCCTCTACAACAGCTCAGACATGCACAGACATCTGCAGACCAGAGTAAGATACATTGCAAAGAATGGTGAAAAGTAATTTTCTTTAATATTCAAATATAAAAGTATTTTGAAAAATAACATAAAAGATAATATTTTCTGGGAAACCTGTTGTCTTTTATTCAGGTTAGAGATGGGTCAAATAACAAAAAATATCGGTTCCAGTTCCGGTACCTATTCTACAATTTAAATATAGGTTCCAGTATTCGGTTCCATTTTGAATACTTGCATTTTGCTTGCAACTTCATTCAACCAATGCAGGTAAAATTCATTAAATGTTTTATTTAACCTACCGAAGAATAGAACAATAACACAGTGTGAAGATAAGATTTAATTTTTACAGATAAACTTGTATTAAATTTATTTAAGTTAAATATGTAACAAATTATTATTTTTTTTTTTTACATTAATAGGTGGTGATTGTGTGATATGTTCGGAAAAAACCTTTAACTAAATAACTCGAAGTGATAAAAGCCAAAACATTGTGGCCTGACTTTAACCTATGGTCATTAAAAGAATGTCAACAACTCCAGTGGGTGACCTGCTGCCTTTTTCTTTTAGCTTCTTTTACCAGCCAGCTTCCTTTTTCTTTTTGCTTCTCTTATGTAGTTTTTTTTTTCATTTATGGCAGGCACCCCAGAATTTTTTCGTTTATTTTTGGGGAAAAAGGGAGCGCTATAGAGGAGGTAGTTATTTTTGTAAGGACAGAGTTTTGCAGTAAATTTATTGCTGTGTAGAAACGAGAACAGAGTAGTAGTTGTTAACCTAAAACAGGTTCGGAGTCAAACCTCAAGAACCGGTATAAATTGGAATAGAAGAACCGACCCATCCCTAATTCAGGTCAATACTGTAATATAGCCCTTTCCCAACACTCCCCTCCAGAACCTACTTTCCAAAGTCTATGCTTCTTGCGTTCAGTATGTTATCCATTATTTCTATTCCTTCACTGACGAGTTCTCCTGACATACAGTAAAATCCTACTTACAAAGTTTGTAATGAATCTGAAAATTTTTTGAAGTTATTAAACCGNTTCTCCTGACATACAGTAAAATCCTACTTACAAAGTTTGTAATGAATCTGAAAATTTTTTGAAGTTATTAAACCGGAAAGTTTTGTCCAATTATGGATAGGTTTACCCAACAGGTGCACAGTTATAATTATATAAGTACAAAAGTAAGAACTGATGCGTGATGCTTATTTGGCAGAGAGAAACACATCTTCGCCTCATCTTTACGTATTATCATGTTACCCCAGGCGGGGTTTGANTGTGCTGGATGAATTCTATACTTTATGCATGTGCTGTTTGACAGAAGTCAGTTTCTTTTCACCTTTAAAAATGGGTTGGGGGACAAAATATTTGATGTGTAAGTGTACATATTTACGGCGCAGCGCAGGCCCAAAACTAAAGGTTGTATTGTGCTTGATGAATGCAACAAAAGTAATAAGTCACAATTCAAGAATTCTATAATCAAAAAGGTGGTGCCAACAGCTGTGTATGCTAGGAAATTACGTTGGCATTGGCTAAATAGATGGCAGCTCTGTACGACTTTGTGTGTTATTATTTGCATGAGTTTTGGATTTTATTTGGAAGTAAAACTGCTACACTGTAAAATGTGTTCAAGTTAGCTTATCATTATGCTGCCTCAAGCTACTCAATGTTTGCCAAATTTGTGAACAAATATTTACTTGAGTGATACCACATTACCATCAGGATATTTCTTACGTCGTGCCGTAAATCTGTACATCATTTACACATCAAATATGTTGCCTATAAATCACAAATTTAATGACAGACTTAATAATTTCGCATTCTCTACTGGGGATAACTTTTCTGTACCTCTGCAAATGTCCGTCCTCCATTGTCTTGCATGTAACTGAGCCATCCGCAACTGATGTTCGTGGGATAGTCGATAGCATGGCCAGACCTGCGCGCGCATCTCTTCCCCCCTTGCTTTGCCTATCCCTCTACAACAGCTCAGACATCTGCAGACCAGAGTAAGATACATTGCAAAGAATGGTGAAAAGTAATTTTCTTTAATATTCAAATATAAAAGTATTTTGAAAAATAACATAAAAGATAATATTTTCTGGGAAACCTGTTGTCTTTTATTCAGGTTAGGGATGGGTCAAATAACAAAAAATATCAGTTCCAGTTCCGGTACCGATTCTACAATTTAAATATAGGTTTCAGTATTTGGTTCCATTTTGAATACTTGCATTTTGGTTGCAACTTCATTCAACCAATGCAGGTAAAATTCATTAAATGTTTTATTTAACCTACCGAAGAATAGAACAATAACAAAGTGTGAAGATAAGATTTAATTTTTACAGATAAACTTGTATTAAATTTATTTAAGTTAAATATGTAACAAATTATTATTTTTTTTTTTTACATTAATAGGTGGTGATTGTGATATGTTCGGAAAAAACTTTAACTAAATAACTCGAAGTGATAAAAGCCAAAACATTGTAATGACGCAATATTCATAATTTTTCGGGACACGGGTGTAAAATTCTTTTGTTTGTATGAAGCTTTGGAAAGCGTCGTAATATTTTTATCGGGTTCAAGTTTAAAGCCGTGGTGGCTTGTTTCCCGTGTTTGTTTATCGGGCGGACCTCTGCGGGTTACGTTTATCAGAAGTCCGGTTGTGTTTCGTTTCAAACATCGTTGTTTTTGGGAAGCTGGGAAGCGTCAGCATTAATTAGATTAGTTCGTTTCTGTTAACAGCGACGTCGACAAGTTTTAGTTCCTCCAGCGCAGTTTTAATGCGTCAACAAATTTTATACGAAACGAGAGGTTAGGTTTTTCTGTGGATCAGGCAACGTCAACAAGTTTTTGTTGTACGAGAGGTTCGTTTCTGTTGACAACGCAGTATCGATAACGTGTTGAGAGCGGGACACGTGCAGTTTTAGATGACGCTGCTGGCAGATGCCAGGCGCTTATCTCAGGAGAGGGGGGTGATAGGCAGCACAAAAAGGGCATCTGTCTGTCGCCCTAAGAGCAGTCTTATTCAAGTCAGTCGTCAGGGAGAGTTACTTCACGTCGCCCGTGAGGGCAGGTCAGCGCAGTCGAGAAGTATCATGCAATGCTAGCCTAGGCCGTGTTCGGGAAGGACTAGAACCCCCACATCAGCAACTAGACTTTAATATATCATTTCTCAGCCGGTGTGGAAGGTAGCCACATTTTAAGTTTCTTCGGGTCAGTTTTTTAAGAATATCATTACGTAAACGACTGTGGCACTGTTATCTGCAATAGTATATTTAATGGCAAAGGTTCGTACTCTGCATACTAAATCTCCGTCTGTGAACTGTGTGGCTGAATGTTAAATAAATATATATATATCAAATTAATCTGGAACTTTTTTCTTAACTACTGTTCAATTAACTGAGTCTCGTGTTTCTACCCTGAGCAAGCCGTGGCAACATAAACAGTCGGCAGTAACAAGTGCCGAACGTTAACAACATGGCGTCCCACTTGTGAACCTGAAATATTATAAATATAAATGTAACGAGACGTGCGGANACTTGTGAACCTGAAATGTTTTAAATATAACGTAAACGTAACAAAGGCCGAACGTTACACGATGGCGCCCGCCTAACTGTGAGGCTGCAGTTATATTAAATATGCCTTAACGAGCCGCGGCACGCACCATTACAACATTGTGGCCTGACTTTAACCTATGGTCATTAAAAGAATGTCAACAACTCCAGTGGGTGACCTGCTGCCTTTTTCTTTTAGCTTCTTTTACCAGCCAGCTTCCTTTTTCTTTTTGCTTCTCTTATGCAGTGACCTGCTGGTTTTCTTGCTGTGTTGGAATGCCACACATCTAAAAAACTTCCCTTCTCCAGCCCCCTTGACTAGGCTATTCTCTGTCTTAGCGGAAACAAAGAAGGCATGGAGAAATGTGGCTAGCAGTGTTGCTTACAGGGGCGGGCTGATTGATAAAGACAGAGAAGGGAGAGGACAGTTTACCACTCCTTAATTTTTTTTTTTCATGTATGGCACGCACCCCAGAATTTTTTTCGTTTATTTTTGGGGAAAAGGGAGCGCTATAGAGGAGGTAGTTATTTTTGTAAGGACAGAGTTTTGCAGTAAATTTATTGCTGTGTAGAANCAGTGGGTGACCTGCTGCCTTTTTCTTTTAGCTTCTTTTACCAGCCAGCTTCCTTTTTCTTTTTGCTTCTCTTATGTAGTTTTTTTTTTCATTTATGGCAGGCACCCCAGAATTTTTTCGTTTATTTTTGGGGAAAAAGGGAGCGCTATAGAGGAGGTAGTTATTTTTGTAAGGACAGAGTTTTGCAGTAAATTTATTGCTGTGTAGAAACGAGAACCAAGTAGTAGTTGTTAACCTAAAACCGGTTCGGAGTCAAACCTCAAGAACCGGTATAAATTGGAATGGAAGAACCGAACCGACCCATCCCTAATTCAGGTCAATACTGTAATATAGCCCTTTCCCGACACTCCCCTCCAGAACCTACTTTCCAAAGTCTATGCTTCTTGCGTTCAGTATGTTATCCATTATTTCTATTCCTTCACTGACGAGTCCTCCTAACATACAGTAAAATCCTACTTACAAAGTTTGTAATGAATCTGAAAAATTTTTGAAGTTATGTATTAAACAGGAAAGTTTTGTCCAATTATGGATAGGTTTACTCAACAGGTGCACAGTTATAATTATATAAGTACAAAAGTAAGAACTGATGCGTTATGCTTATTTGGCAGAGAGAAACACATCTTCGCCTCATCTTTACGTATTATCATGTTACCCCAGGCGGGGTTTGAACCCCGAAACGACTTGCTACGAGAGTATCATTAACACCTCTTGTTTGCGGGGCACCCACAGACACATCAGCCAAGATCGTTTCGCCCTTATGTCAGACGTCACGCCAACCCCCTCATGTGTGAGAGAGGCTAGCCAAGCAACGCAGTTAAGCGCCTAAGTTCCCGAAGCAGAGGCAACCCAGCATTACAGAGACACCTAGTNCCCACAAGAGGAGCTCTCCTCCACTTCCCTCGTGCCACAGACGATCCAGAAGCTCGCTCCACCACCTCGTGTACTGTAACTCTCTACTGGCCCAACCCAACATCTTCGTGATCTACCAGAAGCTCTTCAAGACCTGCATCAGCAACCCCCGAAGAAGTCTTTAACCCCCATCAACACGCACTACCCTTCCAGTAGTACCACCCGAAGTCAATTTTGAACAATAGCATTCAGATAGTTAGGGACAGCTAGTATCATAGCTACTACATCTGCTCTTGTTAAGTTTAGACCCAGTTTCCCTACACCTGGTTAACGTAATTTAATTCTATTCAGTTCCTGGTTAGTTAGAATATAATACGGGCCACAGTGTTTATTCCTCATGGAATAAATACGTTTTTTTAACAAACCTCAGAGTTCTGATTCTAAGGTGACTCTGTTTATACCCCCCGTAGACGTGTGCCCACCAGAGGAAAGCAGGAGACGTCTTTTACAACCCATTGCCGAACCTAGAGTAAGACTGCGGGCTCCCTTANAGCAACCCCCGAAGAAGTCTTTAACCCCCATCAACACGCACTACCCTTCCAGTAGTACCACCCGAAGTCAATTTTGGACAACAGCATTAAGATAGTTAGGGACAGCTAGTATCATAGCTACTACATCTGCTCTTGTTAAGTTTAGACCCTGTTTCCCTACACCTGGTTAACGTAATTTAATTCTATTCAGTTCCTGGTTAGTTAGAATATAATACGGGCCGCAGTGTTTATTCCTCATGGAATAAATACGTTTTTTTAACAAACCTCAGATTTCTGATTCTAAGGTGACTGTTTATACCCCCCGTAAACGTCTGCCCACCAGAGGAAAGCAGGAGACGTCTTTTACAACCCATTGCCGAACCTAGAGTAAGACTGCGGGCTCCCTTAACCGGGCACACGTGCATCCCATACACACCCATTAGATGGCCACCCATACTGTGCACCTGCTGTGCACTATGGTAGAGCCACAACCACTAGTGACACAATCCACAAGGCAGCTAGTGAACCAACCCAGCCGACTCACTCCATCCACCATGTTAAACTGTCGCCAGGAGGAGTGATAGACTGGTTATGGAGGTCTGCCCACCTTTGGACCTACACTCGTCGTCGTCGGACATCTAGGTTAAAAAAACACCACTCCAACCAAAGCGCTGAACTGTCGCTGGTTGGAGTGATCGGGTACGATTCTGGTTGGCTCGGCGTCTGCTTGGTTATACACCTAGTCAGGTATCATCGTCACCTGCTCTCCTTTCGTGAGGCCGACTTTAGTACTACCTGTATGACTTACACCCAACTAAGGAGTGGTGCGAAGTGGGAAGCTAGGAAGTCAGCTACTGCCTCAGAATTCAATGGGAGTTGTAATCCAGCCCCAACAGCACTTTGCAACATAACCGCCCGAGAACNGCAGCTACTGCCTCAGAATTCAATGGGAGTTGTAATCCAGCCCCAACAGCACTTTGCAACATAACCGCCCGAGAACAAGCTCAAACTGCCTGTCAGTTGGAGGGGCCTTACCTCCCAGCTCCCTGCCCCTCCTTATTTCAGCCCCCAATTAAGACCAACGGCCGATCACACCCAGTAATCACTGACTTCCGTCAAGGACACCACGTGCCGCTAGGGATCCTGTATCCCTGCTTCCAGAGAAGCCGGACCAGCAGCCCTCAGCAGAAACCCTTCCGCACCGCCAGCTGCAGCGGCACCTCCAGCCGACAGCAGCCGCACCAGCAGCAGAGAAAGGAGCTACCCCGGGCCACATCCAGTACAGGTAAATCCATGGCAGTGTGCCAACCAGTACGCAGGACAACTAAGTCCACGACTGACTTTGTACAGTGCTGCCAAGCCATGCGCCGTATCTTAAATACCGGCCGGGGCCCATTCAGCAGTCAATAAGGTCAGCCAGTTAAATTGCCAGTGTCTCTGACAGACACACCAAAACCTCAGCCACCCAACATCATGCGTCAGCACAAACTTGTTTTTTTTTAATTGTCTTACCATAATTTAATGATTTTTAAAAATACCTCTCTTGTTTAAGTGTTTTAACACATTCGTTGCTGGTGAGCATACAGGCATTATCACCTAGACACAGTATAACTGACTCGTACAAGCATGTTTGCATCTAGCACTCTCTAGTGTTCAGTTATTATATTAGAATTCAGTATTAAGTAATGATGGGACACTAATTTCAATATTTCACATAAATATGTTTTTAACTGCAAGGTCCAGCAGCAAACATGTTAAATGCCAATTTTGGCTCACATCTGCTTTATCCAGCCACATATACAAGGAAATTATTCTTAAGCTCCCCCTCACCAAATTAATTTCACACAGATTTTCTTTGGTTCTATGTACATTGCACAGCATAAAATAAATTTGAGCCTTGATATTTACAAATATTTTGCAACATTTTCTCCGTAGTTCTTTGAAAAGTAAAATGGCTCTCACCAGGGATGTGGCAAAGTTCTCGAGGTAGATTGAAAGGGCAGCCTCCACACACCCTCCGCCAGCGACCACTGTCTTGCTCTCCAGCAATCTCTTCACCACGCACAGAGAGTCATGGATTGAACGCTCCATCTCATCGCAGTAAAAGTCATTCGGTCCCCGTAGGATGATCGAACTTGCAGTGCGAGCTATGGGGCTGCCAAAATAAAATGAACATGTATTCAAAAATAAAATGAACATGGATTCAAAAAGAAAATGGACATGGATTAAAAAAACACTTGGATTTTAAAAAAAGTGAATTTAAAAAGAAAAAGNATGGATTCAAAAAGAAAATGGACATGGATTAAAAAAACACTTGGATTTTAAAAAAAGTGAATTTAAAAAGAAAAAGGACACGGATTAAAAACAAAATGAAAGTGGATTCAAAAAGAAAACGAACGTGGATATAAAGAATCAGAAAGAAGAATGTGCAATAGCGTGTGGTTATTAATGGATATAGAGCAGTTCCTTGCAGAAAATGTTTTTCTGTGTACGTTACAGTGTAAATCCAACAACCAAGTTTAGTACTGAAGCGGGTACAAGTCATTTTCGGTTTAATGTTAACTTCAAATTTGGATGACTTTAAACGTAAGTACTAAAAAACTATACTCATTAATAAAAATCTAAGAGTACGTATTATTTTTTTCTTCAAAAATGTGTTAATTCTGTCAAAAATAGATGTTATTTTCTTGCCACAAAAATGCACATTTCTGCACGAGACTTGCTACAATTATTCATTCTTTATAAAGGCAAACAATTTGAGAAATGTCAGTTTATTCGTAAAACCTCAAATTGGCAGTGTTATTCCCATTGAAAAGCAGCATTTTTTTTATTTAACAATTGTTGTTTCCTTGNCGTAAAACCTCAAATTGGCAGTGTTATTCCCATTGAAAAGCAGCATTTTTTTTATTTAACAATTGTTGTTTCCTTGCAAAAAAAATACTTAACTCCCAGAGGAATACAGTCACGTTTTTAAGACAATACCACTAGTTTCCTTTATCAACAGTCGACATTGAAATCAATTTCACATTTTCTTACTTAAGATTTGGATTCTGCCCGACACCTGGAACAACTGTCACAATGCACAGGAAAGGGCATTCTGTTCCATGAAGAGACTAATGTAAACAATTTATACACAATTATAAAAGCACTGTTTGAATTTTAAAAAATAATAAAAGTGCCTTGTACAAACTGTGTTTTACCTTTATGTTTTTGAAGGCTTACAAAACTTTTGTTAGTTCAAAACGTGTCATTTTTTACAGCATATATTTACAGATACACATATTCTACATAAGTAAATGCATTTAAACACATTTTGACCACTACATTCAAGCACAAAACACAACAAATAAAAACACAAGAGGGCCCCAAATACTAAATAGTCAGTTTGGCCAGTCCCAACAAACATGCAGAACCACATAATTCCATTTATAACAGATCAAAATATAGCATAAAAAATAAACACACATGTACATACAAACTTTACAGCTCAGCCCCTATTTGTTCAAGTGTGCAACACAAACAAAACACGTATAACCACATTAACAATTTCACCTCCAATTGTTTAAACATATAACAAACAATGAACACATACATATACAACCAGCACAGTTTCATCACTAATACTTCTAAAATGTAATGGCCAAATATTTTCTAATTTGAAAAAGGGTACGAAATCAATTTACTATTAACTTTTGGTTTTTATTAGAGATAAGACATTCAATACTTCGATCCCCCACGATTTTGGCACATAATGGAAAGTATTGAGTATTGCTACAGGCACATCGATACATTTATTCAATGCGTGAAATATAATATTATTGACTAGTGTATGGCTCGGTCCACCATTTCCCCTATTGTCACAAAGCAACACAGTTTATATTCAATCTGCAATTAACCAGTTTCTGAAAATCAGTGAAATGTCTTATTTACTGAATGATTCTGCAAATTATTTTGTAACAGTGGCAGAGAAACGTGTATACACATTGCAACAGACCAACATGTATTCAGGAGTTGCAAATAGGAAGTGTACTGTAAATAGCGTATTTCAAAACTGTTATTAGAATTTTTTGAAATGTCAGTGGCCTAGAAAACCATCACTTCAGCTCTGTTTTGCAGTGTAAAAATTAAACAGTTTAGTGTAAGAAAATTGAACTTCACCACAAATATTTATGTCCCGAATGTGTTTAATATCCGAATCAGTACGAACTACATATTTATCACATTTTCTTTCGGTGAGGTTAACACTTGACAGGTTATAATAATATGAGTGTTACTTCAATACTAGCACATTTTCCACTCGTCCATTAAAACGATATGTAATTCAAAATTATACAGTCTCGTAAGAAGAGGTGGAAAACAATGCCATTTCAAGAAAGACGCTAAACTAAAGTCTCTCCCAACCCCATCCAATCTACTGGCAATAAAATTAACTGTGCCCCAGCAGTATGACTTTGCCATAACAAAAATAAGGTAGGTTGGAATGGTAACCTACATTGATCATAGCATTTGTTAACACTCATTGTTTCCTTCATTGACAGAGAAGCTGTGGTGCAAGGATACATTGCGACTGCACTACGTTTCTAGAACTGTCAATATTTAGTGAGCTTAAATGAAATGTTTCGTTAATTACAAATGAACTGATAATTATGTAGTTACTGAGTTAGAGTCAGATAACACTTAGCCAAACTAAACCACTTTTGTATATTTTTAGATTAAGAATAGCCAATTCAAGCTACTGTAAATAAAGTTTTATGAACAGCACATGCTGATCGGAATAAGAGTGTTGGAGAGGAATTATGATTTATGAATAAAGCTTTAAGTGCTTAAAAACGTTAAGTTCTATATTCTAAATCAAGTACATATTTCAATTTTTTGTGTGTCATTTTTTGTTTAAAACCGGTATTTCATATTTATTTTGTGTGTTTTACAAGTGTACAATCTGTGAAAAGGACGAATGGAAAACAACAAACAGAATAAATAAATTTATCTTACTTCTGGTAGCAAAAGGATTGCCATTGTTNAAAAGGACGAATGGAAAACAACAAACAGAATAAATAAATTTATCTTACTTCTGGTAGCAAAAGGATTGCCATTGTTTTTTTCATCCGGCTATAAACAATTCCCTAATTTCCCCTATCTGACTTATTCCTGAAAAAAATGAACATTTGTTTTACTAAATAAAAATTTGTAAGCTTTCTCAGTATGAAAATTGACTTGTTCTTTTAATGATGAAAAATATAATTTTTTAACACTGACAGGTTTACCATAGATGCTAATTTTACATAAATTTCACATTTGTTTCCATAATATATATTATCACCTTGTATGATTTTTCTTCGATTTTATTTTGATTCTATTAATTTCCGTGAAATTAATTGAAAGTATGTGTGTGTGTGTGTGTGTGAGAGAGAGTGTGTGAGTGTGTGTGTGTGTGTTTCTGAGTGTTTTAGTGAACTATTGTAACAATTAGATATATAAAAACTAGAGGTGGGACGATACCATGTTTTCGATATAGTTTTCAGCTCGATACCTTAGATACTTGATACTCTGAGTAAAAAAATTTCAGTAACGCATTAAAATTTTTGTAAACTACATTCATATAGTTTTCAGCCGTATATGTATATATATATATATATATGTCTATATATATATGTANTATATATGTATATATATATGTTGTGTCCGTTTGTTCGGACGCGTAAAACTCCAGAAAAAATCAATCAATTTTCAATCTGTTTTTTTTAATATACCTTCCTTTCGTTCCCACGAGTGTTTCTACCCCTTTCTTTTTTATCTGTATCACCTGCAAAGGTACTAAAATCTGCAAAAAGCTCATTTCTACCATGCTTTCATGTCAGAAGCACCTTTGTTGTCAGCTTTCTGTTTGAACATTTCAGTTTGTTCTCAATGTTTTTTACATATATATATATACACACACACACACGAATGGGAGTAGAGCTAGTCGCGACCAAGTAAAAAGGGGGGTGTGCTGGATGAAGGATAGCAGAGGGCAGAGGGGAATGGTAAGTACTGTCAAATGTAGTAGGGGCGGCGAGATGCTAGCAGCCAACCGCTCCTTTTATGTTGTGGAAGACTGCCGCTTGCAAGGTCATTGCATCGCCACGTGACAGGCGCGAAAGGGAAAAAGCATCATTACGTCTATAACAGTTGCTAGACAATGCTAAATTGTTCATGATACCGTATTTACTCGTGTATAGCGCGCACCATGAATTTTACAAGTACCAGGAAGAAATTTTTTTTAATAAAACTGCACCAACAATTTATGGCACCGTGTCAGTAAGTAACAAATTAATCTTGTACATTAACATGTGGTGATTGTGATATGTTTGGAAAATACTTTAATTAAATAACTCGCGGCGCTAAAAGTTACCCTACAGTCGTTAACACGTTGAGCGCCAGGCGGTACGATCGTACCGCCGGTGGACTATTGGCTGGGGCCGGGGCGGTCCCCAGANCGTTAACACGTTGAGCGCCAGGCGGTACGATCGTACCGCCGGTGGACTATTGGCTGGGGCCGGGGCGGTCCCCAGATACCGCCGGCCTTCGCCAGCTAAACTTACTCCCTGGGCCACGGGACCGCCCGCCAAGCGCAATTTCCAGGTCTTTGGGACCGCTCTGGCCCTGACCAATTCGCTTATGCAATTGGCCCGTAACGTTTTTATTTTTTATTTTTTCCAGTGGTTGCATGGAGCCCCACCTCGCTCCATGCAGTGATGGTCAACCATATTCTAACCCATCTCCTCTAGTGAATATTCTTCATTTATCTTATTATTTGTTTTAATAAACATTTAGTTTTTTTTATATTTTAATTTTTTATATTTTATGTTTGTTATATATTTTTTTTATTAGTTTATTTGTATATACATATAAAAAATAAATTGATACATTTACAATTATTACAAATAGTTA
>NQII01002199.1:200391-237336 GCA_002778355.1 Clitarchus hookeri | reverse complement strand
TAATAATAATTCCCGCCAGAAACAAAATAGAAATCAATAATACCAGCAAAAACATAACTCACCAGATGACGAAGGATATTTTTCTCTGGCCAAATCCACAATTTTCTTGGTTCGTGATGAAAACATTTTCAGAGAAGCACTGACTAACAAGAACTGTGTAATACAACCAACCTGGAGCTAAACTTAAGTGATTTTGGGAGATACAACTGCAAGGGTTAGGGGGAGGAATGCAGGCAGGTATAACGGTTGACACGTCGAGGGACCCCCCCACCTGCCTCCGCGTACTTCCTCAGGTAGTAGGTCATTACCCTGGGGCCGGGCGGTCCCCACGTACCGCTCCACAAACTTGGGCCTAAACGGAAGTGGCTTGTCGTATTTTTTAATTTGGTTGTTTATATGTCATTCTGAACTGATTTGCATATTATATGAAAACAAAACTGCCTTGGCCCCAACCAATAAACCACCGGCGGTACGGTCGTACCGCCTGGCGGTCAACGTGTTAAAAGAAGAAAGTCAACAACTATGGTGGGCAGCTGGCTCCCTTTTCTTTTACACAGTGACATGCCATTTTTTTTGCCGTGTTGGAATTTCACCACTAAAAAAACATTGTCTCGCCTCTTCCCTTGTTCTCTAGCTGAGAGGCTGGCAATCCTCTGTCTGGCAAAGAGACAAAGAAGGTTTGGAGGAATTTATCGATCAGCAATATGAATGAGAAAGGGAGTGGAGACAGGAGAAGAAAGGAAGCGGACAGAGGGGAGAGAGACAGGTTTAATTAAGTGGTAGGGGGGAGGGCACAGGAGAAGAGGTATCGAGAAGAGAGATGGGTGGAGAAAGAGTAAAGTGCAGAGGGGTGAGACAGGAGTCAAGCTTTCAGTGCCAGAGGGAAGTTCAGTGATCTCCATCCAGACTTTGTGTGTGTGAAAGGGAGAGGCAATGAGTGAAGTAGCACGCTGATTGGTAGGCAACTTACTCCCTCCCACCACCCAGTTTATAACAATAACTCGCTATAGCGATAATTTATTTTGACATTGACGATTATTGTTATAACACGGTTCCACTGTATCTTTTTCCATTACACATGCTAGCCATATAATCTTTAACTATAATATTGCTACTGTTTACAACTATGCTCCCCTCTTCCCTTTTATTCAATTGAAAATGCTCAGTGGATTCCATTTGACAAGGTGTAAATGACTCACCCCTTGATGAGGATGAGTTCATCATCACTTACAAACTCTTGAACAACTTCATGTGCTTCTCCTAGTGCAGATGTTTCAAATGAGTCCTCCCCTGAAACATTATACAGTAACAACCCTATTATACCACATTCAATCAACCTGTAAAAATAATTACTATAAGCAGCAAAATTATATTATAAAGTAAATCTACATTAAAATATTCCTGTGCAACGTTTTTACTTATGAAATATACCCTGGGAACTACATTAAAAAAAAATGCAATTTCAGAAAGAAGTTGAAAAAAAAATATCTGGCAATAGTGCAAGAATTCAATATCAAAGTCCATTAAAAAATGCACTAGCACCTTACTAAACCGACACCTCAGTTTACAGAAATAAGGTCATTAACAGGTCAGTCGCTATAAATAGTTTTGCACCGATTCCGTCCCCTACACGTCAAAATTTGCAATTCTTTGCATAAAGTCAGTGTTCAACTGTCTCCAACGCAAAATTTACATGTTTATTCAATTTAATATAAATTTACTTAAATAGGCAGACGTCTTCTGAAAAACATTAATACTCGAGAAGTGTATACTTAGCATCTCTTATGTCTCAAAAATTACTAGCTTTTATAATGAAATACTATTAACTTCAAAAACCGATGCAGGGGTCAATACAGTTTGATTGCCATTAAGTAACGCTGATAACACAGAAAAAAAGTTGCCAAACACCAAGGTGTTGATAAAATTAGCTGTGTAAAATTTGCAAACTTTTTCCTGTTTTCAGACCAAAGTTTGTGGTTTTCCTCAACTTTTCTTCTACTATACTGGATCCATATTTTATAGTAGTGCTGGGCTGATACCAATAAGTAATATCGTCATCAGAATAAAAAATATTGGATAATAATTTTACTGATATTGAATATCAATAATAGAAATTATTACATTAACCTAACACACTAGTTTAAGATATTTAAAATACAAAATTCACCATCACACCTAATTATTACATAAACACATTTCTACGGCAATAAATCAACATGATAAAACACAAGCACGTTATGTTAAACTACNCATTTCTACGGCAATAAATCAACATGATAAAACACAAGCACGTTATGTTAAACTACACCCTACTCTGTTGATTAAAATATAACATATAAACATACATTGAAGTCATCACCAATCATTATTTCATGGTAAAATGTTTAAACAGTACGAAAAATAGTCCTTCNTTGAAGTCATCACCAATCATTATTTCATGGTAAAAATCCTGCGGAATCAATTGCAGTAATTTCACTAATTCACTCAAACTTTTTAAAATAAGCGATACAAAAATAAATTATTTGTAGATGTAAACAAGGCAAGCCGAGAACATTATGCCATTTTATATTTATCCACTAACTTTCATAGCAACGACCATGAAAAGAGGGAAAATAAATGTGTACATATGAAATTAAGTGTTAGATCAAAGTAACTTCCAACAAATTTATTTTGAATTTAAATCAAAGTTCTGTATCATTTTTATGGGTTCGACAATTTTCCAGTTCCAGTTCTTGGTTCTGAAAGCGGTTCTTGTACTGGCTGACACTAAACTTGCACATTCACTGCTCATTCTTGTTTAAGGATTTTGAGAAAAAGTGAGAAATAAACTTATTCATTTTGCTCAAGATCTCTGCCAAAACTGAGTCTTTCACCTCTACTAGCATTTTTTCCTAACAGTAGCGGTAAACAACGTTTTTTCACGATGATGCGTTTGTGTTGCGTGTTAACATGTTTTTTTGAGGTAGGAAGTGCTTTTTGACACGTCTCGCGAGATTTGTGCACCACAGAGATTGGAAATCACGTATTTGAAATTGTTAATGTCAACGTTGAAGTTATTCCACACCTCCGACATGTTTAAAATTTATCACGGTTCCCAACTAAATTTATTCCATGCTGAAATAAAAACCAAAACACGCTCTTGTGATGGCGCTTAACTTTTGGTACTAGCTCAAAGTCTAGTGCAGTGTTGCCAAAATGAAAATTTATAATGTACCATTCTACAATGAATTCCCATTTAAGTTCCAGCCTCAGACCCGCCAAATTTATCTTACGTTGTGCGTTATTGTTGATATAGCGAAGCCTTTGCAATAACATAATTCGCTTGCAAAAAACGATGTGTCGCAGCAAGAAAATATTGAATTGTGTTTAAATACAGTCAGGTTAGCCAACACACATTCCGGAAGTCACAAGGAAAGAATACTCATTTGTGCAGTGAGTGAGAAATAGTGGCGCTCTGTACGGTGCCGGTTTTCTACATTAAATTACGAAACATATTACCACACCACATGATCTGTTTTAAAAGTTTCAAATATCGTCAAATACCAATTGACAGCGTATCTTGTATCAATTGTGGTATTGAAATCATCTGGCTATACGGGCTACATCAAGGCCAACAGAGCACTTTTACTTTGTTTACATTCCCACTTAGATCCAAAGTACTCACTGAAAAGTGTATGGCTCCGCCACAGACACGGGTACATCTTAATTAAAATATTAATCCACGAGGATGCATAAATGTTGGTTTTATTTTTGTGTTGAACCTAAACAAAGGTACTGTGCACGGTAGTGAGGGTAGCACGTACTGGCATAAAGCTGTAGCCAAACCGTTCACATTTTCGGCAGCATACAACAGGAAAACCAGACAATTGATTAATGTTGTGTTAATTTATCATTCAAGGGTCATTATAGTATACTACAATGGTACTGCTAGCAAAGATTTAGACCTCAGTTAGCGCTGAAAATAAGAGTACAAAGACTTTAATACAAATGTGAAACTACCTAGTAGACAAGGTAAGATTTGACTGATACAGAGAACCGATGGTATAGGTAATCACATCAGTTCCAGTTTAGTTCTTTCAAGAATCGGTGCTTCCAAGGAACCGATCGTCCCATCACTAATTTTTATATTTACACGTGATCTTATACCATAAAGTTACAGGTAAACCAACAACTCTCAACATCCAAACTAGGTAGCAGGATGCCAGCCAAGCGTCAAAATATTTTCATGGTACAAATCCAGATAGCAGCACAAGTCAAGCCCAAATGGTGAGCAGAAAGATGGAACTGGCCTAGCTACAAAACATTGCACGACAGCACATCTGCGAGTATCGCCCTGCGAGTACTTGTGCATTCTGTCTACTTTTTATAATATTTGAATATTGTGTCGTACAAAATAAGGAATTAGCCTTTATTTTAATTATAGAGTAGCTCTTAACCATCAGGTAAAAATTCCCCAACTAAGTATAAATTTTAAGTCCTGTTATAAAACATAACAGAAAAACTTAAATTTATAATAATAGGTAAGCTTAAAGCACCAACCTTCCATGTTCGAAAGTGAAGTGAGGTAGCTTGCACCTGTTGCTTTGGCTATTCTCTTCAGATCTGCTTTCTTTACTCTTCGCACTGCCATAGCTCCAGCTTCAACAAAATACTATAAAAAAAAATGCTATTAATTATTCATATTATTTAATCAATGTTCAAAATTTCAAATGGTTGTTAGTAATTTATGAATTCATTGCATTCAAAGATTGAATATTAATGGTATAAACTACAAATGTGTAAATATTTCAGGTGCTGGAAAGCTTTAAAAAGTCAAGCTGCCACTCAAATCTTAGAATTGAGGAAATCAAATCATGGTTTAAATGATTATCTTTTATATAAGGCCACAAATTTTCAAACTATAATTACTGCATTAACTATGTAAAATTATATTTGTTATAAATCTGCCCGCAGTAATAAGTCAATGACCGTATGGCAAGGAAAAGGCAGCAGATGAGCCAAACATGTACTGCAATTTCAGAAATGAATACTGTATTTACTTAATTCTAAAAAAAATAATTTTTATTTTTGAAAAACAAGGGTGCAGCTTAGTTTTAAGTATGTAACGTATTTTTTGGAGTGAAGAAAATTTTTAGTGTAGCTGTACTATTTATTTGAATCACTGTTTTTAGTTGTTATGGTCATGCCACTCACTCATAGTATATGCCGTACGTATCTGAATTAATTAAATTTGTTTTCCAATTTTCAAATTTCAGTCAAGGTGCTGAATAATGTGGTTTAAGTAAAGTGTACGTACTATGTGAAGGTGTTTACAAAATTTACTTGTTCAACAGACAGAATGTTGTGCAGGATGTGGAATATGGCTCTTCACAGTAATTTCATAACAAAATATATTGCATACATGCTTCACAATGTGAAACGCATCTGGAAATTGTGCAGTAGCGAATCGGGCATATGTTGGCAGGAACATAATCTAGGGCGACACACCCTTAAAGGAACAGCGCCATCATCTAGCAGGAAATGCAGCAACTACACACAGGAGTAAGAGCACAGCCATCTAGCAGGTCACGCAGCAACTACATGCTGGTGAACGGCACGGCCATCAATTGCATTATCATACAGTTTCATGATGCATACTGCTTCTTGAAAATAGTACACAGAATATTTTCAAACTAACACAATCCATGAATGCTGTACTTCAAAAACTTTAATTATAGTTGAAAATATTCTTTCAAAAATGCAGCCAATGACTTTAATTAAACAGTGGTTATTTACAATGTGATTCGGTTTTCATGGTTGCGATCAACATTTTAAACAATGTTGTGTGCATGAGCAATGTCATTTTTGTTGAACAGTGAGATTAAAACACAATGCTTCATTTATGTGGCAGGAGAACATGCGCATTACTAAAACAAAAATGTGATTAATTTTGCAGAATATATTGGAAATTCAATTGCCAGGAAGCTATCTGCAATGGACCAATCGAACTTGGGCCGTCAGAGAGAAGTACGCTATACAATGGCTAGATAAATTATCGCTATAGCTAATTACCGTTGCAACCTAAAAAAGTTGTGTAGCATCTTTTAATGTAGTGTTATCAAACACAATTTCTTGGCCATCCTCTGCCATCTTACACGTAATTCCTTGGGCACCCTCCGTCTTACACGTAATTCCTCGGGCACCGTCTTTCTTCTTACACGTAATTTCTTGGACATCCTCAGTCTTCTTACACGTAATTTCTTGGACATCCTCAGTCTTCTTACACGTAATTCCTTGGACACCCTCTCTTTTTAAACGTAATTCTTTGGGCACCCTCTTTCTTCTTACACGTAACTCTTTGGGCACCCTGTGTCATATTACACGTAATTCCCAGGGCACCCAGTGTTATGAAACTGAATTATCTGGTGTATGACATGTCTTCCCAGGTCACAGCATGGTGGACGGCTGTAACTAAAACGTGAAGTCGACCGGCTGTTTGTTGCTCCAGGGGATGGTTTGACGGAGCCATGGAACTTGGTGGAGCAGATTGTGTGAGAATAGGCGAATGACAGCCCCCTTCCCTCCTCCTTGCCCTGGTACTACCATGTGGCTCGAGTATCACGTTGCTGACGTCCCCAGGCTCATCATCAGCAACTTTTGAATTTATTGGAAGAAATGGTCCTTCAGCTTCTAGAAAGTTCCTCCATGCCCGAGGTGAGTGTGTCAGTTGTAGACCCACAACTATTTAACCCTCGCCAACAATGTTGTCAGGGGATACTCACGTGAGGTCTCTCTGCAAGCCATTGTAGGGACTAGCTAGGAGATTTAAGTTTGGGGAAAACCAATGCAATAATCACAGATTTTTATAGTACGGTTTTCTCGTAGGGGTTATATATGTGTTGCTACAAATTAATTATTGTCAAAATTTTATTTAACTTCCTTGTATTGAGTTTGGTAGTATGGCACTTTTAATTAAAATTATTTCGCAAGTTTTCTCAGATCAGGAAATATTTTTACTAAATGTATGTGTTAATATTATAATGTAACAAAGTCTTTATAAATTTTTTTTAAGTATTGTAATTCTGTATTTTAGGTGGAGAAATGTAAAGCATAGTGTGCCCATAAGCATATATTTAAAACCTACTTCGCTACATTTCTGAAGTCACTCAAGTTAGTAACATAGCAGCTGTGAAAATTATTTCCAATATGTTATCTGATCACCAGCTAGGTAAATAATTGTTGAAGATGATGCGTGACGTCGGGTGACTGACGTCACGGTCGGGCAAGTTTTGTGTGTCAGAGACACACGCAATATGACTGTTCTGACAATATTGGCTGCTCGCCGGACCCCGGCTGGTATATAAGCTAGGATGCGTGGCTTGACTGTATAGAACAAAGTCTGCTGTGGACTTAACTGTACTTCGTACTACAGGTTTGCACACAGCCACTGGTTTACCTGTAGTGGACATGGCCTGGGGTAACTTCCGACTCTGCCGCTGTTGCTGATGCTGATGAAGCCGGCCAGAACTCGTGCCCAGTCTTGGACAGAGGTGATGCTGATGGCAGCCTGTGGAAGGCTGCTGGCCCTGCGGTGATGGAACCACAGGTTCGCTATACCCAGTGGGATGTGGAACCCCTGACGGAAGTCGACTACAACTTGGTGCGGCTGCTGGTGGTCTTGTACAGTGGCTGAAATAGGGAGTGTAGGGGGACTGGGAGGTGAGGCCTCTCCAGTTGTCGGGCGGCTTGAGCTCGTTCCCAGGGGGTTATGCTGCAGAGGGCTGTTGGGGGTGGGTTACAGCTCGCAATGGATTCGGAGGCAGTAGCTGCCTTCCTAGCTTGGTCAGTTCGCACCACTCCTATGGGTTTATGGCATAGAAGTAGGAACTAAGGTCTGCCACGCTAAGGAAGAGCAGGCGACATAGATCCCCAGCTAGGTGTAAAACCAGCCGGGGTCAAGCCACCCAAAGTCGTACCCAATTACAGTTCAGCGCGGTGGGTTTACCCTGGATGTCCGACAGCAACATGGGTGTCGTCCAAAAGTGGACAGGCCATCAGAACCAGTCTTATCACTCCTTCTGGTGACAGTTCAATGCAGTGGATGGAGTGAATTTGCTGGGCTGGTTGACTAACCGCCTTATGGATAGAGTTCCTAGTGGTTGGGGCTCTACAGTACTGAACAAAAGGTGCACAGTATGGGTGACCGTCTAATGGGCGTGTTCACGACGTACATGCGCCCCGTTAAGGGAGCCCGCAGTCCTACTCTAGGTACGGCAATTGGGTTGTAATGACACTGCCTCCTGCTTTTCCCTGGTGGGCGGACATCTACGGGGATACAAGTCACAGTCACCCTACAATCAGTATTCAGAAGTTCAATAGAAAACGTGTTTATTCCCACGAGGAAATAAGACATGGTGGGCCGTACTAATTCCTAATTAACAAGGACTGGAATGGAAGTAGACTACGATAAACCAGGTGAAGGGGATCTGGGTCTAAACTAGACAAGAGTAGATGCGGCTAGGTAGCTATGATACCAACTGACCCTAACTAAATAGATGCTGTTGTCCAGAAGGGACTCAGGTGGCACTACCAGAAAGGTAGTGGATGTTCAAGGGGTAAAGACTTCTTTGGAGGTTGCTGGTGAAGGTCTTGAATATGTCTGGTATGTAGCAGTGGTCATACTGGAGGACGTCTATGTGTCTGCACATAGCTCCAACACACGAGGTGGTGGAACAAGCTGCGGAGAATGAACTGCCGTTCTGTGGCTGTGCATGGACATATATTCTACCTGCCCGTGGGCTCTCTGTGGCGTGGGGGTGGAGAAGGTGAGCTCCTCCTGTGGGCGAAGCTGCGCTCTCCGGTGATATCTCTTGGTCCATGGTGAAAGCAGGCATCTCTGTCATGTGGGGTTGCGTCGACCACGAGAGATTAAGCGCATAGCTGGGCCACTTGACCGGCTTCTATCACACGTGGGGGGTTGGCGTGACATCTGATATTAAGACAAAATGAACTTGGCTGACGTGTTCATGGGTGCCGCCGTGTCTAGAGGTGTGTTGGTAGGCTCTGGTAGCAAGTTGTTCAGGGTTCAAACCCCACCTGGAGTGACATGATGACAAATGAAGATGAGGCAAAGTCCTGTTTAAATAAATGTCAGTACGCATCAAAGTGATAAGAGGGTTGGAGGCATGGTGTGTGCACGACAGAGTGACGGAGTTCTAGGAACTCCAAGCCTCTATTGCAGTTATTGTACACTAATACCTTGGGCACCTGTGTTATTGTACATGTAATTCCTTGGGCACCCTGCATTATCATACACGTAATTCCTGGGCAATCCTGTGTTATAGTGCACATAATTCCTGTGCAATCTGCGTAATCGCACACATAATTCCTGGACAGCCTGTGTGAACATTAGGGGCAGGGAGGGCAGCTAGATGCAGGACGAGGGATGGTCGGGGCAGGGTGGCAGAGGTGAAGAACAAAGGAGCCGTCATGTGTCGCACAAAGTCTAACTCGCTAGGCATGAAAGCGGTAAACTCAAATCACAGCTGCAGTAGTTTTTAACGGATTTAAAAAAATGTCCTTTTTTTTTTGTTTTAACAGATGGTTTAAGGGTACCTACTAAAAAATACCTACAATTTATTGTCATAGACCAGTGAATGTATTTTTATTAGGTTTTCTTTGCAATTTCTTTAATTTTAGCTAGGATATTTTATTTTCATAAATTTTTGGGATTTTTTTTTATGGTTCCTTAAAACATTTACTTTAGATTGCTGTTTTCGTTATCTACATGTTCCTTACATCAGGACTCAACCGTATTTAAATTACGTTGGCTATGAAAGTAGATTAAGCTTTATTTAATTTAAATCAAAATCTTGCATATTTTTTTATGTTGGTCGTTTGAAGTGTGATGTTTTTAAACAGTATTTGTAATTGTATTTTTTAATTTTTATAACTGGAAAGGGTTTACTGCAGAAGAAAAGAAAAATACAGGAAATGAAGCATGTACTAGATGAAATTTTAGAGCTTTCCCTCAATTTACACTTTTTTTCCTTTGTCTCCCTGAAAAGTGTACATAAGAGGTTTCACTGTACCTGCCAGGTTTCGAGTGTGGAACAAAAATGACTATCAATTAGAACGAAAATGTTGATGTCCGTTTACATGAAGACCTAGAGTAATCTAAGAATAAAACCATTTTTAAGGGATTTGTGGTTGGCCTTTCTGAATAATATGCTGAAACTATTTAAATGCACCATCCAGTTTGTTTTTATCCCTTTATGTGTGTATGTGTATGTGCACACACATTTGCAGACAAAGAAGTAAACATTTACATGTTTTTTAACTCTAAGAAAAAGTCATTCATATATAAATACGATAATATCATTGGTACAGCCAAAGGTGCCAACAACTTGCTAAGACTATTAGTAGTATTTTGTTTAAAAATCTGCCGTTTTCATTAATGTTCAGTAGTGACAATATTCATTTTGATGTTCTCAACAAAATCATATACAAATTTACAGTGCTAGAAAAACAGTGTATGTAAAATAAAGAATGTTTATTCTCATTCACTAGTTGTGGTTTTTTTCCTTTCAACACAATTCTGAATTATTTTTGAATTGGTACAAATGGTCTTTAATAACGGCCTATTTGGTCTGCCACAGGTTGCAGCCAGCAGTAGATCTATGCACAGTTAACTTTTAGTTTAGTTGAAATAGGATCTCTCACTTAAATACTACCCTTCTAGACAACTTTATCAGACTGTGGAAAATTAAGTATATATTTTGATATAGAGACAGGTTACATTTGAAACAATGATGGTAATAAACACGTGCAAAAAATAAAGAAGTTTCTAATTCTTTAAATAGGCCTTCCTTGAATGAGTTAATTTGTGATTGCTAAGATAAGCTTGATATGAAGACAAGTCAATTTCATATTCGTCAATTTCAGTTTTTTGTTGTCGATAATGAAAACTCTCTATTTACACAGAATTGTATGTCACTCACTGATTTTCGTAAATGCAAAGTTATTGAAGTATGTGCTTATAGCAAATATATTGCATGTATCATATCCTAAGAAACGTATCTGGCACACTACATGTTTCAAAGTCACATTTAAAAATCTTGGTTGTGACTTTTTGTGGCCTATCAGAATTCACAATATCCATTTATAACATAAAAACATGCAATTTTAATCTCTTGAATCTTGACATCTCATTCGTTTGATACTGTGTCGAACCTCACTTGTCAAAAATCAATTATGCTGCAACTACTGCAATCTATTAGTCAAAACAAAGACGTTTTAACTACCGCCCATGATTAAATATTATGTTTCTTTATCAATTTTGCTGAACATTGATTTATTTAATGCACATATGAAAAATTACGCTAATATTAAAAAAAATTCTCCACTGCTAAAAATTTGATTTAGACACTTGTTATCTCAAGCATACTTTAGAAAACACATATGCAGGAAAACGTATTTTGTAAAACTGAAAACGTAAAAATTTATATTATTTTAGTAGCACCCATAATTCTGTAGAGGTCGGGAAAACGTACAAACTATGGAATCCATAGTACTTGGCACCTCTGTACAGCAAGGAGCACACTTTTTAATTGAGTATATTAACACTATATTTTATACAGAACACTGCACTCCATTTCAAACAGAAACACCTAAGCAATTTACTTTAAGTGAGAAACACACAACTCTGTCAGTTCACACACCTTTAAGCAGAGATCATCAATTCCACCAGTACAGAGAACCACGTTGGTTCCTGCCGACAGAATCTTTTGAATTCTCTCTTTAGTGATGTCCAACTCTCTCTGCCGAATACCTTCCAGCTTTTCTGGATCCGTCACCAAAACCTGTAAGATGAACATCTACTGTAAAAAAAACCTAGGATACTACCGTCTAATAACACACTAATACCTAATAACAAACATTTCCTGCACCTAAGTAAAACGGCTGTGTCACAAAATAATAGCTCAGCTCAATCACAAAGACAAAATGGCACTCCGTCTGACAATGGTTTCTAACCTCCGACCGACCCAATTTTATAACGTTTCTTTCCCACCCACACATTTTTTAATGCTAAAAATTGTACATCCTGCATTTCAACACTATTTTGCAAAGTATATAACAAAATTTGTTTCCAAAGGGCAACTAAAAAACACTGCGTTGTAAGAATAATCTTGATAAAACATGGTCCAAGTAAGATTCATTCTGATCATAAATAAAATACAGTGAAACCTCTATTATTAGTTTTTCATGGGATCTACCGAAATAAAAACTCAGCATACGGGAAAACTCAACATTTGGAACACTCTACTCCTCAAAAAGTAAAACCTAACCTCAACTCAAATTTCGAAAATCCACCGAATGTTACATAAAATTCTCTAAATTTCTGCCAAATGGCAAAAATCAAACAAAATTTATTAAAAACAATTATATAAAAATTGATACCTGCTAAAAATTAAACATAAATTGAAAGTACAGAAATAGAGTACATAGTTGTCATAATAATGCTGAATTTTATATTTTTTACTCTCTTTGGAGGCAAATTTAACCCAATTTTTTAGAGTTTCACATGTAAAAATCCTATTTTTTGAAATTATATTTTAGTCCACTAAAAATTGTTGCCCGCTAACTGTTTTTAAATTTCGCAAAATTAAACGGAGAGTCCAACACTCCCATCTTGTGCGACAGTCTTAAAAAAGTTACGAGCATAATTTTATCTCAACAGAATTAGTCCGTGAAAATACTGTGCCCCTTTAATGCTTGTAGTTTACATTGTTATTTACCGTACTGACCTAAAAATTATAACGTTTCCTTTGTGGAACCAGAGAAAAGATGAAATCCGTTCCGTTCATTATAAATGTTTGGTTCTGGTCCGTACCACATCCATTATACATACGTGTTTTATTTGCACGACTTTCGTTTGCTGACTTTAAACAAAGAAGTGCCTGCAATTATTATATTTTACCTGTTTTTCAATGTGAGTAATTTAAAGCAAATAGTGATTGAATTACTAAAAATAAATTACATAGTTGTTAACAACTGCAACATTTCAGGACAACTAGTTTTGTATACTAGCATTTGAGGTTAGGGTGTGTGTTTACCTGCTCTTGGCGCTACTGAATTTTGGTAGTACCAGTTTTAAGATTGTTATTTCACAGATAAACAATTGCTCCGAATATATTTTGGTTTTCGGACAGAATATCTGATCATGGATGTGGGTAAATTAATGATTCAAGGGTCGTAGAATGCAGGTTTTTTTTTTACATTGTTTATATAGGATATTTGTTGGAACCAGCCAAAAAAATAGGCATGCGGGAAATTGAGATAAACGAGAACACAATGAAGTTTCACTGTATATAGCTTATCAAAAAGTTTATTCCCATTAAACTGACTATGCTCGAGTGTGTTCGGTAGAAAATAAGCAGAATGGCCCTATTATAAGGGCAGAACTCTCAAAAGGGTATACAGCTAATAGGATAATTTTTTTTTTTACTTTTCCAGGTTTTCCAATTGAAAATTAAAATTTTGCATAAAAACAGTGACAATACAGAATGTACAATTACAGTGGAACCTTTATGTATTGAAATCCAGCATCAATGGAACATATTCTGTGGTCCCATTTTTTATTTATCTGCATTTCAAGACCACATTCAACTTATATACATCAAACTTCCTGCTTACTCGCCTATGCCTTTCCTTTGTGCCTGTACGTTTTTTAGAATTGAAACCCTTAAAAAAAAAAAAAAATTCTCGCAGGATAGTGAGCGCGGTTAAGCGCGAACACGGATAATCGAGACACGGTTAATCGAGGTTCTACTGTATTGAAATTTTTTTCCAGTCCCCCGAGAAACAATGGATAGAGCATCCACTATACTTAACCATTTCCATTATTACAATACATTGGCATATTATGACAATGATAAAACTACATCTGCATGTTTCAGGCAGCAATGTCATCTAAAGAAATTACTTTCCCACTATTTTTCCAGGAGGTGCTACAGTGGTGTACTAGTCAAGATTACTAGACAGGCCAGTTAAAACACCAGCTCGTAAACAGCCGGCTCATTTGACTCGAAAGAACCTTTCTGGCCACGTGGCCATTACAAATTTTACTCAATTTACAACACACTGAAAATTTATCTTCTGGAATTTTTGGACACCAACAAATGTCAGCGTAGGATTAAAGTTTTCTTGTGCTTAGAAGTTTTACTGCAGCCATATACATTAATGTGGCTACATGCACAAAAACATAAATTATTTAATATAGGTTAAAACATTCTATATGCTTTTTACAGTAAGGTGAGCACTTTTGAGGCCCTAGTTACTTTTTACTTTCAGCTATTTTTTATCGTTTAACCACCTTTTTATATAAATATTGCCATAAAAGTAATATAAACAGTATGTATAGTGTACCGTACACTGTCGTCTTAATTACCATTTTGGTAATTTTTCTCAACAAATAAATAAGACATTGTTTTGTGATAGTTTAATTATGCAATCCATGATTTCCTTCACAAAAAAAAATAAATACATCATTTCAATGGCCAAATTATTTCATGCTTTACGTGTTGACAATTTAATGCAAATACATAAAAACCACTTTACCTGGACACCCAATTTCATTTTAGCTTTCTGGAGAGAAAAATCCAGACAGGCAATTTTGGCATTGGTAATTTTCTTCAGCATAGCTGAAATTCAAAAGCAAAACATGATAAACTCATTACAAATACATAAACTCTGTTTGATGATAACTTCAAATTTAACACTTATTCCTCTCGAAAACTAAAACTAAAAAAATACTGCACCATTGTGGCTACACAAACTAATGACAACTAAATTCTCTAACTTTTCCAGGTTTTCTCTGTCTCCATCACATTTTATCTTGTGACTTATACCAAAGCAATAAAATTTTATTTTTCTTAAGTTTAATTCAATAGAAGCATTGTAAAAAAACCAAGTAGTAAAAATGTTTCTATAAAATTATATTATTGCAATTATCAATTCAGAGAAATTTTAAGATACTGTAAGTGTAATATAAAAATATTTAAAAGGACAGAAATTCAAGTATTAACAGTCTAGTACTTGTCGAAAGGCACACACATCAAGAAGGATGGCCTTTTTCATGCGGTTGCGCGATCAAAAGTAGCATACTAGCAGTATATACCACATTCAAGGCAACTATAATTGTGCAACAAAAATTTGATTTATCAGCTAGGGCCAACACTGTAATGCAGAATGAATGGCCACAGAGTAGACACTAAACAACCCATTGCTGATCACATCCACAACCTACAAGACAAACCAGTTGCAACACATGCAGCATCACACAACAAGGATTTTGATTGTTGCTACAGCACCAGTTGTGAGAGCCCTACTACCTTCAAGCAATAGCTCAGAACTCAGATGCTGGGAATTACCTCATATATTTATAACAAAATCCAGGCAGCCCCCGGCCCTTAACATAAGATAATCACGGCTACAGTCTGTTCACGACTGAAAGAAACTTTTGAAAATCAACCTTTGAAAAAACACCCTAGCAGTTAGCTACATGCATATAACATTACAAACAGCGGCGAGCGTGGATACAGTTATTCTGTTAGGTTGCCAGCACAAAGAGAGGAAATAGTTCCGAAGTTTTAACGTAATTGTTAATTTATCGCTTACAAATGGGTGCCGAAAAGACTTGTATCTTATTATGCCAATTATTAATGACGTGATGCTAACGTGTTTAGATTTCAACGTTTCTTGCATAGTCACATGATCACACTCAAGGTGAAAGTAACACAGCCATTTGTTTACTAACCATCGTTCCTTGTGTTGTTGACTGGGTGTGGTTGACACACGTGCCAAAGAATTTGTGCGATTATCTTATTTAACCTATAATAATTCACCTTTATCGGTTTTTTTTTACTAATATCCGCTCTTTATTATTTGGTTTTTAATAACGTATGATTTTAATTTGTGCTCACTTTCTCGTACTGATTCCTTTTGTTTCTGAAACCTGTATAAGATATTACTCGTAGTGCATTCTCATGTGTTTAATATTTTTTTAATTTATTTCAGGTTTGCTTAAAATTTTATTTACTGTATTTTACGTTGTATGTTACAGTAGTTTTTGTGTGCAGTCATGAGTTCTAGCAAAGTGAAGAAAACAGAAGTCGCCACTCATCAACACCAACAGGACATCATTAACCTCACCAAATCGTTGTTATTCACAACTAGGCGAGGGGAAATGAAACCCTGCAACATCGCAGAAAGAGAGGCAGAAATGTTGAAACTCTCCAGATCCACAGTGCTAAGGTATGTTAAAATATCTGTAGTATTAATCATTGCGTTTGCAAGTTGTGTGTGTTAAGGTCAATTATGTTGGCCTTCAAATTTTTTTACAAGAACATAAAGAAAATTTGTTAATAACTTGATAAAGTCGTTGAACGTTGTCTACGTGTCTTTTTAACGTTTTATTTGGGTAATTATTAAGTTTAGGGGCTTTTCTATAAAAATAAAAATAATTCATGGAAAATGGTATATTTCCACTCTACTAATGATGCAGAACACAAACATACTAGGGGCATTAACGTCCGACTAATTTCGTAATATGTGCCCATCTAACAGAACCTAACCCAATGATGGGTGAATCACTATTTTACATTTTTAAACTAACCTAGGATTGTTGGGTTTTACACTATCCTAGGAGTTTTTTGGATTTTATACTAACCTAGGATTGTAGGGTTAGACTCAAATGTGAGTGTATGAATCACCTAACCAAAAGGTGGTATTACAATGTGTAATTCAAAATAAAAACTACTTTGTGTTGGAATTAGTGTACCCCTGCGAGGGATTCTTCATAAACAACCCAATATCTACAGTGGAAATTTATTATAAAGACAACTTTCCTTACTATTGCAAGGTTCTGATAGTCAGTGAGTGGCAACTTGCCATTTACAAAATCCTGTATCAGCTGATGCACGAACGAACAAAAGTTAATGTTACATTGGCTATTCTGAGTGCACTGCCGACGCAAATTAGACCAGCCGAAAATATGCGTGATAAGAAAGAGTTCCTAGGTTAATTAATACATTTTATTGTACGTGGTCATAAAACAGTGGTTTTTAGTGTTAGAAACTAAACTTTGTGCTACAATAGAAATGAATAGGTGTTCAAAAGTAAAGGCACGTTATAACTATCCGTATCCAAGTGAAACGCAATTTCAAATCCTTTTTTTACATCTTAATCGCCCCTCTCCAACCCTGCTTTCATTACGTGGTTGATATTAATTCCAAAAGCATGCAGAGATATTGCAAAATATTGTTGAATTATTTTTTGTAATAATTTAAAGAAATATATTTTTAATTAGTGTTGTTCCAAGCCGGTAATAGAAGAACAGTCAACTTAAAAAATACGCTATCTATTGAGCAAACTAAGAAGCTCAGACTTCGCTCCGGACAGGATGTGCACGCTACCTATCAGATTTTTCCCAAAGCGTAACCAGCCAGAGAAGAAAGCTTACATGCTAACAGATTTCGAACAGATACAAATAGTTTTATTTTTCGCTAACTCTGCATAACTTTTAAAGTAACATATATTTCGTGTACAGGGTTTACGAACGACCCTACACTCACCCGAGGCCTCTCTAGCCACCTGCCGCGCTACCCAAGTAGTTCACCAATTGCCACACGAAGCAGCACCCCCTCGATGCGCTGACTCATCGCCCAGTTGATGGGGAATAGATACATAAACGAAAAGTAAACATTGGCGCTGCGATCGTCAACTGTCAAGAATGTGGCCTTCATATATGAGATGGACTGACTATAAAATTGGCCTAAACAAGAGCAAAAAAAAAAATTATGCAACAGCATGGAAAGTGTCGCCTTTCTTTGTGTGTGCCTGTCGACAAGTAATAGACTGAGAGTACTTGAATTTCTGTCCTTTTACACATAAAAAAAAATTTATAAACATATATTTACTATCTAGGCTGAATACTGTAAATATTATGTTAATTAAATGTAATTTTCAACTTAAATTAATAATAAAACATAAAAAGGATCAATTTTCCAATTGTTACACTATCAAATAAATTCTTTAACCAATTTCACGTAGTACATACACATTACTTAAACCATTTTATTCACGATTTTAACTTAATTTTATTTCACCCCATCTACATAATTTGAAAATTAGGAAAATTAATATTATCATATTCACACAAAAATAAGACAATAGTTTTTACTTTAAAAAAAAAATTAAAAGTTTGGGGGTTGTCTTACGATCAACAGCAAACTGTTACAACCTACAATAACACAGTGTGTGTACATACCCATTCAACTGCCAATCACATCACATGGAAATGCATATATTTATCATATAAATAGACACACACACAGTTGATGATAATGCTGAATATAATTCAGTTATGTCTAAACTTCCCTATTTACATTACTGTAATAGCAATAACCTATCCCTGCTATGTGAATAAATAGTGGCAATTTTGGAATTCAAAACATGAAACCAATAGATAACACAGTACAAAAGTATTATGCACTTCTTACACATTCATACCACAGTCATCTTCAAAATACCAACACCTGCAGTAAATGATGCAGGGTTCTGCTTCCATATTGGTGGCACTACCTGTACATATTTCTTTCTAGTGTTTATTACTTTCATACTGTTATTTTATTCTATGGTCATATTTTTTTTGATAGGGTAAACCAATGTTTGTAAACAGACGTTAGGAATTGTTTGCTGAAAGAAAAAGAGTTGAAATAATATATCACTTTCTTTTTTAATGTTTTAAAAAATTTAATACCTGCAGTTATTATAGTGTTTATTTATAGCATCAATCTGTCATTAGGTATTTTAATTTATGCAGTGATTTAAGCAAAAACATTAAAAGTGATTTAGTTTTTATTTTTATGATTGCATGCGTTGACTTTCTAAGGAAGAAAATTAAAATACTAGTGAGAAAATTATTTTCTTGAAACTTTATCTTATAATATGGGGGTCGTCTTATTTTCGGGTGAATACGGTATAATATATTAAGTTATATACTATGAATGGCACAGCAATAGGAACTAAAGTTAATTATACAATAGTACAGATGTAAAAAAAATTTTTTTCAGACTAAAAAATTGATGGATCAGTACGTAATTCTAATCTGCATCCTGGTTTTTCAAAACCACTTTAGGAAAATATGTGCCACTTGCAATCGAGTAAATACGATAGTACTTGACTATATGTTGAAGTCCATATTTTTTTATTAAATAGAGCATTCTGCAAACCAAATATCTTACGAACACAGAGGCAAGTTCTGGTTTTCCATTAACAGTTAAGTGGTGTAATGGTGAGAGTACTCGCCTTCCACCAAGATGAACTGGGTTCAATTCCCAGTGGAGTCACTCCCACATTTACGCAAGTGTCGAACAATGCCGCTGGTCAGCGGTTTTCTCTGGGATCTCTTATTTCCCACTCCCTTACATTCTGGTGCTGCTCCATATTCGTCACACTTCACCTTCATTGGGCTCTCAAGATCTCTATGTTAAGTAGGGCTGGGCCGATACTGATACTACAGTATCGGTCGATATCAGTAGTATCTGTATCTGTAGCATCCGCAAAATATATTGCCGATACTTAGCGTCGATACTACGGTATTTATTTTCTATTTCTCAGTGTATCCACTTACTTCACACCCACTCATTAACGGTATTACTATGGTATCTATACCAATTTTCTACAAATTCTGTTTCTTATTCCGTGAAGTTTTCCTGATAATAATTAGTGCCAAATTAAAAACACACGACGGTAATACACCCTTTACAGCTACTCGAGATATTAAAATTATGTAGGCCTACGAACCACAAATTTTCCATCGCTGTAATCAAAGTTAAATACTCCAACACTTTAAATGTTCTTCTTCAAGCACCATTGAGTCAAATATTTATTTATTTCCATTTTCAACATGACTATATGTTTTTTATAAACAGCGCAGCAAATTATTTTTTTTCCCACGCAACTATTTGCATTCTCTATTCGGGTGCCGAGCCAAAGCAAAAAATATAGATCACAGCAAAAATATGGCTTTAAAATTATACATCAACTTTTTAATAATGTAAAACTAAAGATAATTTGTTTACTATTAAAATTTATTTAACTAAAAACAAGTGTGGCCACGATTTGTTTCCTTCAAATTTGTTTGTAATATGGTGCATGGTGCAGTTTGATTCTACTGATACCAACATTTTCATAGCAGTTGTGCACCTTAACTAAGTTTTCTGCCTTCACTAGAAATTCTCTGAATCTGCTTGTTTAAGTTAAATACAAAATCCACAGAGATAATTTATGTAAATGTACTGAAATGATAAATGCTACGAAGCACTGCATTATTCTTTTTTTGCAAACGCGTGTGTGCGCGTGCGTGGGAGAGCTAGAAAAAGCGCAAACGAGTCCACGCGCATGCGCAGCGAGTGTATTATTTGTTTTCTGCCAAGTGCACAAAGATGACTTCCTTTTGGTTATGTTAATATAATGCAAACTTTACTAAAAAAATTAATCATGCAGGCATATCAATTTAATGGTGATAACTATTTCATTCAGTACAGCAAAACCTCGTCGTTGAGGTCCCGTTTATGTCAATTTCCAGTATCAGTCGACTTTTTTGGATGGTCCCAACAAATATCCTATATAAACAATTCTCCAGGACTGTAATTCCTGAGCTGTACCAAACAGTGCAGCGCAGAGTTAAAGAGAGTTTTATTAGTGTGGAGCATGTTTGTTTGACTTCTGATTTGAGGTCCACACATGCGTGTTATGATTTTATTTCGCTCACTGCTCATTTTGTGGACAACAATTTTGAACATCAATCACTGTGCTTAGAAGTTCTGCCATTTTCAATAGCAAAACACTTTGCAGATAGCATAGCCACAATACTGAAAGAATCCGTGGAATTGTGGGAATTAAATGGCGAAGTTCATGCTATTGTCACAGATAAAGCTGGAAATATGATAAATGGTGTTGCTAAAGATAATTATCATCATGTTACGTGCACTGCTCACACATTACAGCTAGTCATCAAAGAAACTTTCTTCAGTCAACGAAATATTTCAGATACCTTTGCAACAGCCAGACTAATGGTAGCACATTTCAAACAAACTCTCAGTTCATCCAAACTACAGAAAAATCACAACATGCCTGTTCATCGTCTCATTCAAGATGAACCTACACGTTGGAACAGTACCTGCCTCATGCTGGAACGTCTGACAGAATGACGTGCGATTACATGGCTCACCCCAGAAATAAGCATAAACACTGAGTAGACCTCAAGCGAATGGTATCTTTTGGAACATGCAGTGAATACTCTTAAGAGTTTCTATATGGCAACCCTTAATATCAGCAATGAAAATGTAAGTTGCTTAAGTCATCCCCACAGTAAATGGCCTTAAATCTGAATTAACTACTCTGACTTAACAGCAGCATTCAGGATTGAAAGATGTTCAGAGGGACATGATACATTCCTTGTGCTCTCGTTTCAGAAGCATTAAGACTAACAATGTGTTTGCGATTGCAACATTATTGGACCCCAGGTTTAAGAAAAATGTTTTTGCAGAACCTCATGCATGTGCTTCTGCAATCCAACACTTAACTGAAGAGATTAGAGAATACCAATGTACGCCACCTGCAAATACTTCCTGTGACATATCTACAGATGAGGAATATAACTTCAAAAAATTGAAAGGGATGCTCTCAATCTTCTCTTACTTGCAGGTTTCCAGAGGCTGAAGTTGAAATGTATCTTGCAGACACACCTATTCCTATAAATTCCAACCCATTACAATACTGGAAGACATCACCACATACTAAGTTGTGCAAGCAGCACAGAAATATCTGTCCTCACCAACTGGGTCTGTGGCATCAAAGATACTTTTTAGTTCAGCTGGCTTGATATCTTCCAAGAAAGGAGTTCCTTGAACCCTGAGAAGCTATGCCAGCTGGTCTTCTTAAATAAAAATATTTACATCTTGAAATCTTGGAAATGAGTGATGATATGCTTTTTGGAGTATACACAATAATTTTTACTTTTCATAGTATAAAACTGTTAAAATTTCTTCTGATTTAATTAGCTTGTGACATTTTTTTTTTATAGATTAGTGATTAAAACTGTGTTATGTTTTAAGGTAGTGTAATAACTGTATGAACCTTTTTTAAGTGTTCTTAACTGCAAACAATATTGCTTAATAATAAATCATGAATACATTCAAATATTGTCGTATCACATAAAAATCACCTCTAATGTGGGTATCAACATAGAGTATCTGACCACAAAAATCTGTATCGGTGGAATCAGCAAAAAAGTGGTATCGGCCCAGCCCTAATGTTAAGAAGCTGCACACATCTAGCAACTCATCAGTTATTGGTTGCACCACTATACCAGTTTGACAACAGGACAGTACAGTGCTTGAAAAACTACTGTAGGCCTCACCTTGAGATGCAACGGTGCAGTTGAGCGCATATCCAGCAACCAGCACACTCTCACGGGCACTGCGACCATGCGCCTTTAGAATGTTGACCGCCTTCACGGGGTACATTGCATTCCCTTTGGCGTCTGTCACCTTCACTGCCTGCAGAGCGTCCACCACCATCTCTGAGAAGAACTCTGCATCACTGTGCGCACGTTAAGGGCGGTCCGTAACTGAGCACCAAACAAGAACAAAACCTTGTCTTTGTGTTACCATTTGTTGATTATTGCAAGCATTGCAAGCATGAGACATGCAGATGTTTTAGGATGGTTTCCCATATAGGAAAAAAAGACTGGATAAGTTTTATGAACTATGGTGAAACCTCGTTGCATTCCCGTTTATGTCGATTTTCCGTATCAGTCGATTTTTTTGGATGGTCCCAACAAGTATCCTATACAAACAATGTTAAAAAAAACCTGCATGCTTAGCCCTTAAATCATTAATTTACCCGCATCCATCGATCAGATATTCTGTAAAAGCAGGTACACAGACACTCCCTAACCTCAAATGCTAGTTGTAAAATTCGCACAAATAAAAAACGCATGTATAAAGGATGTGATACGGACCAGAACCAGACATTTATAACGGACGAAACGGACTTGAACTTAACTCTGGTTCCACAAAGGAAACTTCATAATTTTTAGGTCAGTACGGTAAATAACCTTGCAAAATTACAAGAATTAAAAGGACACAGAATGTTTTTTTTTTTAAGAGTCATGCAGTGATATCAACTGTCACACAAGACAGTTGTCAACTTAGCAGACTTTCCGTTTAATTTGGCGAAATTTAAAAACATTTAACGGACAAATATACAATTTAGCGGGCAACAGAATTTTTAGCGGAGTAAAATATAATTTCAAAGAACGGGATTTTTTACTCAAAAACGGGGTTAAATTTGCCTCCAAAATAGAGTAAAAAATATAAAATGCAGCATTATTATGATGAAACTACCTACTTTATTTCTGTACTTTAAATTCAAATTTAATTTTTAGCACATTTCTATTTTAAAACATTAGTTTTAATAAATTGTGTTTGATTTTTGCCACTTTTTCTACATTTGGCAGAAATTTAGTGAATTTTATGTAAACATTCGATGGATTTTCAAAATAGGAGTTGAGGTTAGGTTTTACTTTTTGAGGAGAGTCGTCCACATGTTGAGTTTTCCCGCATGCTGAATTTTTTTTCAGTAGGTCCCTTGAAAAACGAATAATAGAGGTTTCACTGTATTAGTGCATTATTTATTAATGGTTACATTTTGCAGCGTACTTTTTAGCAGAACATAACCTTGTAAAATTATACACGTAACTTGAAGCTGCAAGTATTACTTGTGGAGAACGGTTTGTTGTGTGATCAGTGAACTTACATTTATTTCTGTTATGTACAACTGAAATGAAATGTTTACTGTCAGCTATTCGACTTTGAAACTATTCACATGTTATTCGTTAATTTTACTATTCAATTCGAAAATATTCAAACATCAAAATCCACTATTCACACACCTCTAGACAGACATTTTAAATATCATGCTGCATTTTCGTATACCTAGTATTGTCTTCACTGCGGATGTTAAAGAGATTTACCACCAAATTTTACATAGTGTGCTTAAATTTGAAAAATGAACCAATACATTTTGTGCTAATGCAGCAATGCAATACAATATTTCCATTCGGATTTGACTTTAGAATAAACACATTAAAAAAATAAGTCCCTTCAGTATCATCGCAAAGAATTTTTCCTTTGTAATTTTATTTCCAACACTCGTAAGCCAAGAAGTCGTTTAAATCCAAAAAATTTCCCAGTGAGACTACTTTTGATAAGTTTAGACACTAACTACTTATGATTCAATACCAATATTATCACTGTGCTCTGAATTTACAAAAAATAAATGTTATTGTATGAGAATTTTTTTCACACTAAGAATTACATTACAAATGCTAATTTTAATAATTAAAATACTTAGAATTGGGAATCGAGAATTGAAAATGAGGAATCGAACTTGGAACCTGAATAGGAAAAATGCATACTCAACCCATCCCTAGCTAAAATAAAATATATTTAGTGACTATGATTCCAAATGACAGGGCTTTCAAAAGTGCTCACTCTACCATGAATAGCCTATTAATAATATAATTTAATGTTTCATCAAAATATAGTCAGATATTTCCTGCAAGAGGCCACCAAACAATGAATTTTTGTTAACCAAAAAGTATGCAGTCTCCAATATAAACATTTTTGCAATTGATTGGTTACAAGGGAGGTCGTATATATGTTTATTTTATTTTAAAGACATCTGTTTATTAATATAAATGACTGTTTCATTGAAATAACCTCTGGTTTCTTCGCAAGAGGCCGTCAGAACTTGAATTTTTGCTTGAGAAAAAAAATAATTTGTTGCCAATGTTATGGTTTTTGTAACGGTTTGGCTACAAGGGAGGTCGCTGACTCTTCTGTGGTATAATTTTATTCGGAAGACGTCAAATTTATTTAATTAATGTTCCATGCAAAAATCCTAAAGATATTATGCCAGAGAGGATTGAAAATTGACTTAAAGCTCAGTAAAACCTTGCACAACCCGTTTTAAACATGTTGCCTATTAAAATAAATTTATATTTAATTTAAAAGATGTGTCATTTTCGTCCTAAACATGGGCATATTTATAAGACAAAAATAACCTCCAAAAGCATGTCATTATACAATGAAGCTCTTAAAAAAAACATACTTCGAATGGTACGTACATTCAATGTGCCGTTTTAAGTTTGTGGTACTATAGGACCTTGATGATGTAGCGCCTCTCGAAACCAAACATTTGCAAATATTGTAAACAGTTTTGCATTTTGGCGTGTTGCTTACGGTACAAAGAAATTCCACAAATCACTTTTTCTTCCAGCCATATCATTTGTTTATTGCTGGCACACGTAAATAATTACACCACTTTCGTACCCTAACCTAACACCATCATGTTACTACAGCAACAGCAAACAAACCAACAAAACAAGCAAAAAAACGCAAAATGTCGGAATGGCGCCGCCAGGCGGCAGTAGTGTGCAACATATAACCAACAATACAAGATTACATAAGATTTTTTTTATGTGCCGCCATGTTCGCAGTTTGTCGTGAAACAATTAAGACAAAATATTTTTTGGAGGTAATCGTAAATTTTAATTATTGTTAATATTATATATGTGTTAGGCTGATTAAATGTTAAGTTTTGTTTATGCTGCAAGCTTGCCTCCATAGATAACATTCAGTAAACGCAAATGGTAGCTACTATTGTTTTGTTACATACATGTTTCGTAAACAATCATGCAAAACATGCCTAATTTTGCTTAAACACAGCCAGTTGGGTACTTTGGTAAAAACCAATTTAAAAATAGTGATTATTTTAATAAAACCAAATAGTGAACTAAGCCACTCCAATTATGGCAAGTTGAAAACTGCATCATCTTAGATTCTTAGGGCAAAATATTGGTTAATATCGGCAATTTAAACATGAATGCGCACAATTCCGATAATTACAATATCGGCCGGTTTCGGCTCAGCCCTACATGTAACCACATCACACCATTTCCTTCCTCTAAAGGAGGAGTTTGGACATCTTTCCCAAGAGTGAAATGGGCAAGAATGTCAATGTGAATGTAGTTTACTGTACAAAGGGTACAAATCTTAAGTTTCCGAGGTTCTTTCAAATTAGGAATTAACTTTGCAACTCCCAGGAATCCAAAAACCATGCTGCTTAAAGCATTACTGACAATGTTTGACGACATAGATCACCTGTTAGGATAATAAGTAAAGAAGGTTTGAATTTTTACAGCCAAAAGTTACTTTTCCCATCTTCCTTTTTTAATATCTACCACTACTGTGAATTAAGTATTATTAAAACAATTAATACAGTATCAAAAAATATCAAAGGATACGCCCCAATAAGTTTACTCGACATGGATGTCGCTGCAGCGCTCGTAAGGCAGAACCGTCCAATCTGATCGACGTTTATTGTCAAATTTTCCTGGATGTATCTCACGGCTTCCCTGCAACCACAAAATATTTGAAAATTATACTAACCATAGTAAAAATGTCTCTTGTTATTAAACACAACCACACAAAATGCATACAACACAGAAATTTATTCAAAGTAACTCACTTGCACGCAATCCTATAGCCTGTGATGATTGTCGTGGGGTGAATTTTTTGCTTCACAAGATCATCTGCATTTTTCAACAATTCTGCTGCCAAAATTACCTGGACACAAAACCTTCTGTTAAATGTGATCAGTTACACTTTGATACACACACTACATTATCAATAGCCTAAAATATTACAAATACAGTAGTCCTCATTTTTCTCATAAAAATTATGTGTAAAACAAAGTGTCCTGGCATGAAAAACAAAATTTTCTGCAAATTTACTACATTTTTGAGGAAGAAGCTTAATTAATGTAATGTTTCAACTCCTGTTCCTAGCTACTCTTCCTCATAAAAACAACACACATTATACACTTTATACTAAAGTAAGTAATCATTAATATACAATTTCAGAAAGAACTACATACTTGCAGAATAGAACATTCTTTAGTTTTTCTTTTTCTTTAAGGATGTGAAAGTATAGTCGGTTCACGACTGGAAGAGACTTTCTTGAAGCCCTGCTAAAGATTTACTTTCAAGCCCATTTCGTATCCTTCCGCCAAAGGTAAACAAACATTGCCATGTGACTGCCATGTGGCAGTCACATGGCAATGTTTACATTCTAATGTGTTCATACATGCACGTACCCATTATAAAAGTCATGTAATGTATATATTATTAATGGATATTCCACAAGCGTAAAGTTTTTAATCTTGAAAATTTCACACAAAAGAATATGCGATGCCAGCGAAAAAACATTTCATTCTATAAACACAAAATGTGAGTATTTTGATGAATCGATAGTTGTCTATTTACAATCGATTGTTAGTGACTTTCGATAAATTCCCGTACATCGAAGGCAAGATCATCAGTATTGATCGAAATTGCTACAGACGTTAAAATGGTGTGGTAGTTGAGTCGGATGTTTTGCGCAATTGTAAAACGTTATTTAAAAATACTGCAACGTTAGAATAAAGTGGCAAAGGAAATACACGTGCACAAAACACATAAAAACAAAAGAAATTAGAACTGAAAGTGAGCACAAATTAAAATCATACGTTATTAAAAACCACATAACAAAGAGCGGATATTAGTAAAACAAGACAAATTAATGAATTATTATAGGTTAAATGAGATAATCGCACAAATTCTCTGGCACGTGTGTCAACAACACAAGGACTACGAAGGTTAGTAAACAAATAGTCGCGTTACTTTAACCTTGAGCGTAATCATGTGACTATGCGAGAAACGTTGAAATCTAAATATGTCAGCATCACGTCATTAATAATTGGCATAAGAAGATCCAATTCTTTTCTACACCCATTTGTAAGCGATAAATTAACAATTACGTTAAAACTTTGGAACTATTTCCTCTCTTTGTGCTGGCAACCTAACAGAATAACTGTATCCACGCTCGCCGCTGTTTGTAATGTTATATGCATGTCGCTAACGGCTAGGGTGTTTTTTCAAAGGTGGATTTTCAAAAGTTTTTTTCCCAGTCGTGAACCGACTGTAGTGGCTTTTAATGTTTGAATATTTTCTTTCTAATTCAATAATAAAATGTTTGAATAACATGCAAATGGTTTCAAAGTTGAATAACTACCAGTAAACATTTCATTTAGTAACATGTAATATAGATGAACTCTTTTCCATCATTTTTCAAGGGGTCAGTAAAATGAAATATTACATACAGAAAAATGTTATCAGCAGAAAATGTTATTGTACATTTCATGTAAGTGGGGTAAAATTGACAATGTGACCAACCTAATTAATATTTAAATAGTAAATTTTCCCATTTGCGCAGTATTGTCAGCTGATGAACTGCTGCGGGATGTATGGCGCTTTTATGATAGCTTTGGAAGAAAATAGTACTCAGAACTAAAATTTGTAACTTAAAACTTTAATTATACCTACAACATTTATGGTTTAAATTATGTTTTAAAGCATTTTTTCTATAGTGAATTGACTTTGAAAACATGTTCAGCAATTATGACGGAGTATGTCGACTCGTACAAACAGTAAACTTTATCAGCCAACGGCTAACCATGTTTCCACTTTCCAGCCCGGTGAACACCTTTGTGCATGTGTTTTTTCTCATTGTGTTTACATGAGTATCTTCATGGTGTTGTCGAAATATTTTATCGGTAGTCAATTTTTTTTTTGTTTGTTTTCTAAGCATAAATGGTTGTACGTACCGTTTTGGTGCATTTTCTTGAACTGTAATGTTATTGGCACGTGTTTACCGACTCGTAAAATGGATTGTCCCCCAATTTTCCTTAACCGCAGTCAGAAATAAAATGACACAAATATAATTTGTGTTTCTAAGTTTAAGTTTGTTGACTTCAGGAAACGCGCAGAAGCATTGATTTTGCTGTATGATTCTGCAAATAAATTATTTAATGTCGGTGAGAACAAACGTGATTTTAGTAAAGTAATCACGCAAGGATTTCCTTAGAAAAAACACATGTTCAAGAGGTTGCGAATTACAAACAGTAAGTTACCTTATTTTGTAAATAATATATTTATAAACCATTACTATAATGTTTGAAATGCACATGGCCTAAAAAAGCCGTACTTTCAACTCTCTTGCAGTGTGTACATAATATTTGTTTATTTGGCATATATCGTAAATCTTAACAAGTGGAAGGTTAACTTCGGTCAAAGTGTGTGTGTGTGGCTGCATCTGTATGAACTGTATGTATCACATTTTGTTTTTTCATTGAAGTTAAAACTTTTGAAGTTATAATCATTTAAATGTTATTTCCATACGAAAAATTTTTTTACTGCTCCATTAAAACAATATGAAACTCAAAATGACACTCACTAAACTGTAGCCTACTATATATATTTTTTAATCCTTCAGCTTCGATTGCTCTTCGAAATGCTTTCGCATGATGCAATCTTCGCTTCGACTTCGCATTTAAAAAAGACCTTCGCACATGCCCAGTTAATATTTATGTAGTGAAAATTAATTCATCTTTGGAACAGTTTTAGTGAAAAATTTAAATGAGTGCCTCTAAGAAAAGACAAAACATTTTCATCTTAATCAAGCACGTGGACAGTAATCCCGGTAGAACACGCACAGCAATTCCTCAGAATTTGGAAATCCCAGTGACTACTTTGAACCGAATCATTGATGCAACCAGGAGACAAACTTCCATGAAAGATTTTATGTTACGTATTTTGCTTGTAAACAATTTTGTGTGCTTTGGTACCAGGAGACAAATTGCCACGAACAATTCATCTACAGCTGCAGTCGGTAGAGGTTAACACCAGTACAGAGGCATAACTGTGGGTCTAGAGGTAGCAGCCCCACCATACACATTTTAAGTTGCAACAAGAATAATAAGCCCACATTTACTAGAGAGAATTTTGGTTAATGTACGATTGAAATTGTACACAATTTAACTAGAAAGTTAACTGAAAACAAAAACCCTGTGTACACAGGACACAAATGCTTGCAACAACCTAACATTATTGATAAAGGGCTAAAAAGTTGTTACTGGGCTATTTTTAATTACTTCCAAAGAAATTAAACTTTATTAAAACAGTTACCCACTATTTCTTAAAAACAAATACAATTCACACCAAATTAACATGTAATTTTTTTCTGCATTTAAACATTTTAGAAAAAAAGATATCAGATTACACAGAATTTTAAACTGTTAAATGTTGGGTAAATGTTTTTGATTTTACATTAAATGTGTTTGGGTTTACCAAAGTGATGTTCTTGGAACAGATAGTAACATGTACACAAACTGATGGCAACTGTACGTGTGGATTTGTTACCACCTTACATTTTAACATACATTTCTAACAGCTTAAAACTCCTCTTCCTGTGCTCAAGAGTAGGCAACTATATTTAACTAGCAAGTGCCCATCATCTGGTAGCCTTCAATGCAAAAACCATGACAGATGCAGATTTAAAATCAGATTTTCAACATCAGCCGTAATACTTACAAAATTTTTTTTCGAAACCTTTGAACTTCAATCATGCTATCACAAAAAGATTCATTAAAGACATTATTTATATACTAATTAGAAATTACAAAATCATACCTGTCTTTGAAATGGCCTTCAAGCATTTGTGTGTACAATTTTCAGAAACTTATAAACAAAGTTATAATGATCTCTTATAAGAACTTGTCCCAAAAAAAAAATTCAGCTATGGTTTATATATAAAGATGAGTATCACACATGTTGCTGTTTACATGAAGTAACACAGTTACAAGCAATATTTGATTCTAATTCTCTTGTTTCCTGAGACAAAAATCTCTACATGGTTCCCAATTTCCCAGCAAGCTGAACCACCAGCTATGCACATATGGACATTAACAGTAGGCATCAACATGAACTAAGTATGTTACTTGGGTTGCCATATTCACAACCTGCAGCCATCCAAGGAGCAACTCACCACTGAAGTTGTTCCATCCCCAACCTCTTCATCTTGAAGCTGAGCCAGTTCCACTAAAACCCTTGCTGCAGGATGCTCCACTTCCAACAGCCGAAGGATTGTCGCTCCATCATTGGTAACCGTTACATCCTGCACCAGAAAACACAGAAAATAACTCGTGCAGATATTTAGAAAACAGTATGTCACTGTTTACTAGCGCAATGACCCTACTTAGCATTATATATATATATTTAATGTATGGCAGGCAACTTAATTGATAATGTTAATGTAAGTACTTGTTTCATATCATATCTACAGTTATTTAATCACCTACCATATCACATTATTGTTCAGATTAAGTAAACTCTATTTAGTATAAGATTCTGTTAAGTGACTAACAACTGAAAACTGTGAAGGAAGAGGCCGGCAATTTCCAGCTGCACAACGCATGTTGTCTAGGCAGCGAAAGGGGCTTTCGCCTCTCCACCCCGTCTTTGCTCCCAGCCATCTGCCGTGGAGGGAGGATTTTAGCTTACAAGTAATAACCAAGTAAATATATGTATGTGTGTGTATGATCAGTATTTTCATGTAATTGGGAATATTATATTAATGTAAAAGAAATTGGTCGAAAATAAATATGTATCGAGTATTGGCAAACTCATGCAAAATTTCCGGAGGACCGAACCAATAAGAACATGTGAAGGGGAGCATTGCCCCACCCTGGAGACGGTAAGGCGGTATTCCCACGCCAAAAAAGGGGAAAAGTCTTTAGTCTGTTGGGGAGACTTACGTGAGAGACAGAAACAAGACCCAGGCCACTCTGAGGAGTGAGGGAGGTTCTGCAATTCTGGCCAGTGAAGAAACAAATATTCGTTGCGGCTATACAGTGTACAGAAGCACAATACATCACGGAAGAGCGTACGTTAATTGGAGACCGCTGCCGTAGGAATATTATTTTAATTTATACATTAAGAGCAAGCATCCCTGGTCATGTTGTGTGGGGTTGTCACTACAAGTCAGTTAATTTATCGCCTATTTATTGACTGAGCTAGCAGAGGTATAAATAACACATCTAGACAATAGACATTATCTCAATTAATACACAATAGCAGTAATACCAGGACATGAGTGCACCACGACCGGAAGAAATATTGCACTAGGCACCATGCAACGTATAAAAGGAATACTATCCCCGCAACAGTGGATTACAATGGCGTAACATGAGCAAGAGAAAGAGAGCAGGACCTAAATGTGAAAACAGAGAAAGCAAGGCAAAGAAGGTACACACACATCAAGAGAATGAGAAGGGAAAAGTAACCCCGAATAATGAAAGAGCTCAAAAGCATCGAAGAAGATTCCCCTAAAAAAAACCACCAGAGGAAGTTGGAGAATCAGACAGTAGCAAAATCGTAGTAGAAATGAGAATGGTGAAGCAACCATGGAATGTGGGTAAAGATAGGGGATATAGTGACATTTTTACTATTCTTACCCAACCACATGCTAAAAAAAATTAAGGATAATAATGGTAAATGATGGATGCTGATGAATTATGACTAATAATGACTGACTGGCGAAGGATGGTGGCACAAGATGGTGAAAAAAGACCATTTTATTTCTATATGCAATAATCAAATTAATTAAATAAGCAGCTGCTATCATTTTATGAATAAATATAAAGGTACATAGTACAGTTGTTTTGCACAAAACACTTTACTTCATTAGGTGTAGGGGAAATATGAGTGTTCCTGCAATAAAAAATTGCCCTTTTAATTATTTAAGATTGTTTGTTAGTTCTAATGCTATTTTCTAGAATGTATGGCATTTTGTATTATTATTATTAAAATTAAGTTTGACATATTGTCTTCTATACATTGTTGAAGTACAGAGCAAAGTATATTTAAATGGACTGTTAGATGGGACAGCAGAGTTTCAAATTCTCTTATTTTAATGGGCGTATAATATGTTCCGTTAAATCTAGCAATGCTTTCAACTGCCAAGCTGTGTACATAACACACTGGCCCATTTACAATATCACCATTTTCCTCAGGCAATGATCACATGAAGAGATATTAATATAAAGCAATGTCGAGAAATTTGATTCTAAATATGCCACATTCTGCATTAATAAATTGAACAGTGTGTTTTATACAAGACATTGTATACATAATAAATACTTTTATCAGCACATTTCTGCATTAACTACAACATAAAAGCACAATTTATACGAACAGTTTTAATTTCAAAATACACTAATGCAGTTCCAGTGTGTTTACATTTATCATGTTGCCTGCCTGAATACACGGGCAGGAGAGGAAAAGTGTTGTGGAGAAGTGCTTGTGAAACCTGAGCACTGCTGAGGGAGGCCTCTTAACGATAGTCAACTTAAAATATGATTTTGATGGTTCCAATTGGTACGAATGCTGCCTGTTAGGTAGAGGTGGGCGATGCTGGCAATTTCCTTTCAAAGCAAATTCAAAGCAAAGTTTTTAAAATATTTGTGAATTCGAATTGAATATCAAATCAAAGGGTTTTGTTGGCAAATACACATCGCACCAATTATTTTTTTCTATTTAATAAATGCATACATTTTTACAGACTAGGTAAAAGGCAGATAAAAAAGAAATGTTTTCCACTGATTTACAAATAACAAACCTTGATCATATCGCCTTTTATGCTTAACAAATTTAAATAACAAACTGAAAATTAATCCAGACTTAAAGAATATTTAAAAGTAGCATATTATATAGACTTAAAAATAATTTTTCATCACATCAGTATATTTCTTGACTAAAATGCAAAATAATACTAAATAAGAAACTAAAATTATTTCAGCAATGCGTGAAACATACAAAACTTAGACAGAATAATTAATTTTGCAGTGCTCATGTTTTTACACCATAGTAGTTACTTTTTGTTTTTGATTCAAATTGTGTAGCTAAACAGTATTATTCAATATAATATGGTTCTATTACATTGTGTATGTATACATTATTAAATTACATGAGTTAAAGTTGTGGAGTATCAATTTTATTTAAATTTTGTTTGATCTCCATCTTTTTCTTCTATAAATACGCACGGTAACTGCTCCATCCATTTATTACTTGTTCTATGATTCGGTCAATGGAACAATGTTGGCTGTATGGGTATTCTGAGGCCACTCAAAATGGTGTGAAGTGAAGAATAGTTAATAACAATTTCCTGTTTTTTTTATTACATTATTGAGATTTGAATTGCAGTGGGTGCAATTTCACAGCAGTTAAGTTTGTAAAACTTGCAGTTTAATCTCCTTTTTACCACACAGTAATGCGCTAAGGTGATGTTGGACATGAGGGAAATAAACATATGCGTATTAGTGATTAAAATCTGTGATGCCGAATTAAGTATGGGAAGATAACAAAATGTTTCATAATATAAAAAGGTTTTTTTTTCTTTCAATAATTCTGTTTAGGTATCTTGCAAGTAAAATTAGATACTGACAATTATTTCACACCGAAATGCAGTTTGGACTAATTAGTGGGCATTCTGTTGAGTTGAGGTTATGTTTTCATGATTCACTAGCCATGTGTGTGGCCGTGGCATACATCAAATAAAAACTTTGATGTTACCAAGCCTACGTTGTTTTCATTTGATTTTTGGGCCAATAACAATAAATAATTTAAGTTGCCCAAGAGCACCTTTGTGTTTCAAAGTTTGAAATAAAATATTTTTATTTCAAATACAAAGCCAAATATTAAAAATATTTTATTCAAATTTTTAAAGCTTCGCTCATCCCTACTGTTAGGATCTATATAGGAACTTAATGATAGGCTGGGCGAAAAACTTAGAATAAACGCCCTGGAATGGAGTCACATTTCCATTTTACAAATGGGCTCTGTGCTTTGAGATGAGATTTGCAACTACCACTGTCCAGGACTGACCCCTCTGCAGGGACACTACGCACTGGTAAACTGAACCACAGACTCCAACAAGCAGTTGGTGACGTACTGTACTGTATTCAGCATGAAAAACCAAGAAAGGGAGTGACACAACTAGCTGCTACCCAAACTACTTGGCATTACTGTAGTATTTAATTATTTTTTTTAGAAGAGATTGGCAATTTATTATGCAAAAAAAAATCTACATAAACAAGACGAAATCTTAACTTTTGGTTGGTTGGTACTTCATTAACATTGAAGGAATACTATCTCAAATCAACAGCTTGCTACCATTATATATTACATGGTTAACAAAACAAGGATGAAATCAGGCTTTGCCAATCTGATAAGCAGGTTTAAAATACAGACCTCTCCAACTCAAAAACACACAAATATTCAATTGGACAAAATACTTACACCAATATCATCCACCAACATCTTGTCTAAACCAACAGGACCCAAGGAACTCTTCACAATGTTCGCAATTGAACACGCAGCCATGACTATAGAACAAGAACAGAAAATTAACTTTACACAAAGAGCCTAAATATTACATTAAAAGTTTATGGCACCGTTTCCATCTCTAAACTATGATCACTGCAAATATACCATATTAAGTTAGCATATAAATACATTCAAAATATTTCTGTTGTAACAAAAGTATTAAAAATTATACATGAAATTCTCACCATCCCATTCAATTTTTTAAAAAAATGGCAAGACTCTTGTTATCTAATTTACACACTCATTCCAATGTACACAGTGTAAGGAATTTGACCCACACTTCCAGCAATACAAAGATGTCAAATAATTGAAAAACTTTAGAAAAACAAAATTAGTTGTCATTATTCCGTAATTTATAAGTACTAACATCTTATCAGAATCATTCCCAATTACAACAAATTAAATAAATAAGTTAAACCAAAAAAATCAACACTTTCCTGTTACACCCACAACAGAAGCAAACTTGCATGCTGTAAATGGCTACCAAATGTGCTTCATGCAACATACAAAGACTTGTACATTAGTTACCGCAATATTGGGGTGGTTCAACTTATCATTAGCCTTCTTGTGCCAATCCACTGTAAACACCGTGAATTCATGCTGACATTAGAAGGAAACCCATTCTGTTTATTTCAAGATTTATCCTAATCTTGAGGAGACACTTTCTATAATGTTCATACTCAAATTCAAATATGCTCATGTTCATTTCTTGACTACTTTCCCTGTAATTGCTTTCGAAATGTCACAATGTCAAGAAGTTATTAGCTCTTAAAAAACAATTGCATTCACTCAATACTGTTTTGTACAAAAGTGAACAAAATTATTTAAATTCCAAAATGTGTTCTGCAAGTGGTATGGTTAAAATTCAAAGAGGAACAAAAACTTTACTTGGCAGGCTAACTGCAAAGAGACAGACAGAGAGGTAGACAAAGAGAGAGAATAAATGAAAGAATGAATATTTGTGTTGTTTAGTATGCTGAAATTCCTCAAGACATTACATTAACATTTATAGTCCATTCATGGTTTCTTCTGATATTTTGAAATAAACCTTTGAAAAAACACCCTAGGAGTAACAGGTCAAAATGTTTTTTTTTAAATAACTTGTAAACCACAAATCTATAGTACTGATTAACTTTAACGTATTATGTTTTTGAATAAATTAAACTTTAACTTAGCATCTTCTACAACTTGTAATATTTATATTGTCTTCAATACAAATTAAAAACACTGAGGGCAGCAATGTGTTGGCAATGGCTAGTAAGAAACAGTTTACATTAAAAATATTGTTTTAACTTAGTTTTTTGGCATGTTACTCGTAAATTAAATGTTGCCTATTAAAGTATTTGAATTTTTAGGTAGCACTGATGGAAAAATATTTCATTGTCAACAGTTAAAAATAACAGCACAAACTGTTTTTCTTAGTCCGAGGACGAAACTGGTCTCTCTCTCTCTCTCTCTCTCTCTCTCTCTCTCTCTCTCTCTCTCTCTCTCTCTCTCTCTCTCTCTCTCTCTCT
>NQII01002199.1:168208-199871 GCA_002778355.1 Clitarchus hookeri | reverse complement strand
TTTTACAGCACTAGTGGGAGCACAAAAATTATACACGTTATCAAATTTAGTATATTTCACACTTATTACAGCAAAAATAATGATTTTTGAATTCGTAATTTACAACTGAAACGAGATCTTAATGTTTCAATACTTGCTACAATATGTTTAGATATGATGGTGGGATAACGTGCTTACGTTAATGTGATTTGAATGTTTGCCACAATCCCAACAAATAACCAACCATACAGAAAATTTTAAATAAAAATAATTTAATAAACCTAGTAAAAACTAAATACCTATGCATATAAATATGAACGGAATAAAAGTTACGGTAGGCATACTCGTGTGCATGTTCACCACTCTTTATAGCCTACTTTCTGAAGGAAAGAAATGCTTATGAGATCACTTTCCTGTCCGTGTGTCCCTTTCAATTTTTAAATGTGTGAACCGAATTTCACCAAATTCAGTACACACATAGTAAAGGATACCTGACTTTCATAGTTTTCAACCACGATGCGCACTTACTTTCAAAATGGCGGCAATTTATAAAATTCAGGGTAATGTCTTGTTTCTGAAATCATTCAACCAATTTTTACCAAATTTTGTGTGCTGAAAGCGCAAGTTGTAAGCATTAAATTCAGAGATGAAAATTATTGTTGGTCTGCCAGTTTGGGAGATAGCGCCGCCACAAGAAAAATACAGCTTTTACATTATATCTCGAAAACTACTGAAACAATTTTCTACAAATTAGAACACTTTGACAGGCCAAGCAAATATAAGTAAATTAACTTTATTAAGCACTTATTTTCAAAATGGTAGCCATACAAATACTTTAGGGTTATTTGGTATAACTACCATAACATTTGGCCAAATTCAACCAAATTTTGTACACTAATGGTATGTATTAAACGCAACAAACAAACTAAACAACCACCACTTTTGACAACAATTTTGACGGCAATTTTGAAAGACAGCGTCGCATGAAAAAATAAATCTTTTAAATTATGTCTTGAAAACTACTGAACCAATTTTTGCCGAATGGGTCATTCCACGTAAAATCAATAAATTTTACAAAAAAGTTTTGCCACCTTTTTTTTAGATTTTGATGAAATTTGGTAGGTTATATGCACCAATCATTCAAAACTATTTTTACAATATTTTCAAAAAATTTTCCTTCTCTGACATAGTCTACTGTTTGCAGCACAGACAAGCAAAAAAATAGCATTTTAGTGTTATTTTATAAAATCTGTAAAAAGTTAATTTGAATTAGGTACGATGTCAGCTAGGGCTCATTTGAAAGATTAAGTAATGTACTTTTATTCGTTTAGCCAAAGTTAGGTAAGCCTAGGCAGAGATTTTGGGGCTTACATTTTAGTTTAAGTGATTTTTTTTTAATTTAAAGAACAAAATGAAGTATTTAAAGTAACATGCCAGTAATTTTTCCCTTTTAAACTCATGTGTGAGTAGTATGTGCAGACAAAAATTTGAGCTGTTAATGAAAATTCTTAAACACAAAAAAAAATGCATGAATTTGAAAATTATTGAAAATTTCAGAGCTCATAAAATACATGTGGGACAGGTTTTAAAAATTTGAAAATGCTAGAATACAAAGTCCATAGTGTGTACTTAAAAAAAAAAATCATGTTGCTTTCACGGGTGTAGGTGCCACGAGCCTTCGAATTAACTGTAGAACTGCAATTACATTGCTATCTGTACGTCAGGGCAAGCAGATAGGATATTTATCACATGAAGCAAAACTCAGGTTTTTAAATATATATTAATTATTATTTAAATATAAATTACTTATTTATTTCATTGCCATACATTCATTCAGAAAAGTTGACAGGTGCTCATTCATCTGTGGTGAGATGTTGTGACATCTTCCCATGGCTGCCATGGACAGCTCTCTAGGGGAAAGAATATTAAGAATGTTCTTTTTCTAGACCCATGTTATGTTGTCACAAGCCAATTTCTTGAAAGAGGTGCCAGGGCCTCGAGGATGGAGAAAGTTAATTCTATAATCGTCTTCTGTATCGTGAACTTTCACTTCAAGAACTTCACCTAACCACCATTCTGCATCATACACACAGCACACGTAATCCCTCAGTTTTAGGTGTAGTTTTGTATGATTTTGAACTTCATTCTTTTAACTGTCAAACCAATTCCATCACATGGTCCCTTGCCATGGCATGTGGTAAAAAAATGCCATTCTGCTTGAACTCCAAAATCATCTTCATGGTGACACAGATTTTGAGTTCTTATTTTTTTACTGGGTCGCCAAACCATCAGAAAAGTAAATAATGTTTTTCACACGAGGGAGGAAAAATTTTAGACTGACCATAAGTAATTTTTGAAAGGCATAGAAGGAGGTGGTGTTTTGTTCAAATGAATCGCTGATAACGTAAAAGCAACTGTTTCTTAACTCTCCATCTTCTTCGAAGTACAACACAAAGCGATGTATTGGTTGCCTGATTACTAGACCAATGGTAGGATAGTACCTCATCTTGTACAGCAAAAGAAAAATCCCCATTAGTAAGCATTCTTCCTCCAGCAAAGTTGTATTCTTTGTGTTCAAGAATTCTGTTTGTTTCTTTGCAATAAAATGGTGGCTTCGAAGTTGCCCCAACCTTTCCACTAGTTTATCCAAGTACTCTTCAAATGGAAGGACACAAGTAGACAGCTCACAACAGCAAACTCAAAATACTATCCTTTTCTTGAGTAGAAGAAGCAGTCTTAATGTTGTCTTTAAGCTTGTGAATCAATTGTTCTTTCTCATTACAAAAATCAGCATTCACCTTCTTAGACATATTTTTACTGTCAGTCAAATGTTCAACTCAACGTACTTAGCTTTTGCATAACAGAAGTAGCTATTTGATTAACTTTCTTCTTTACCAGCGATGTGTAGACGTCACCGAATGTTAGTTGCAGTTTAGATGCAAGACAGTGCGGTTCGTGGTGTGTGTTGTTGCAGCCGTGAGTTGTGATGCCCGAATCCGACCGTGCGAAATATTTGCCTATGTGGCGGGTGTTACTTGGACATTTCAGTAGATTGTGGTGTTTTGTCAAGTGAGGTAAGGTACATGACACTTGAATTGGTCGAGGGCAGTAGAATTGTACCAGCCGCCTACCTAGATGAGATGATTCACATACTTACGGTGTGTTTTACTGTTTCTTTAAAAGCCTAAAATCCTAGATTAGACTAAAATGGTAGATTAGATTAAAACCCAACAATCCTAGGTTAGATTAACACACAAGTATCCTAGGTTAGATTAAAACCTTACAATCCTAGATTAGATTAAAAATGTAAAATAGTGATTCGCTCATCGTGGGTTAGGTTCAGTTAGGTTAGGTGGCACATATTACAAAATTAGGTGGTGTTGTATTTTTTTGGGTGTATTTTTAGTGAATTTACCCCACTATTTCCCTGATCTTCATAGCCCTCCCTACTATTGTATTTGAAGTTTGTATTGGTAATATGTTAATGCCCCTCTAAATTTGCGTTCTGTGTAATTAGTAGAGTGTAAATATACAACTTTCCGCAATATGTATATATTTTTTTGGTAATTATTAAGTTTAGGGGCTTTTCTGTAAAAATAAAAATAATTCACGGAAAATGGTATATTTCTACGATGCAGAACACGAATATACTAGGGGCATTAACGTCCGACTAATTTCGTAATATGTGCCCACCTAACCTAACAGAACTTAACCCCACGATGAATGAATCACTATTTTACATTTTTAAACTAACCTAGGATTGTTGGGTTTTACACTAACCTAGAATTTTTGGATTTTACACTAGCCTAGGATTGTAGGGTTTTGCACTAACCTAGGATGTTTGGATTATACACTAAACTATGAATATAGGATTGTAGGGATTTAAAGGAACCGTAAAACACACCAAAATAATGTAAATTGTCTTACCTAGGTATAATTCCTTTAAAGTTAATAGACTTAAACAAACATATTTTGCAAGTTTTTTTTAATATGTTCTACTTATTTTAACATTACGCCCTCTTGAATATGAACAAGGTAAGCTGTGCAGAACCCATTAATGCAACTTTTTTTGGTCTAAGACGTTTCATTTTAGAAACGTAAACAAATTGGCTACACTGCTCATTTTGCAATTTTGTTTAATTTTTTTTATATGTTGTACTTATTTTAAAGCTACGCCCCTAGTATATTCGTGTTCTACGTGATTAGTAGAGTAGAAATATATCATAATTTTAAATTTTTTTTGTGTTTTTCAGAAAAGCGCCTAAACTTAATAATTACTGACTGATGACATCTGAAGTTGATGTTCCGAATCCTACCTCCGTTACGCCCCTAATCAGAATAATTATCAGAGTAGCTACTTTTCTGAAGAAAACTTCCTAGACCAACAAAAGTAGAATTAATGGGTTCTGCACAGCTTACCTTGTTCATATTCAGGTGGGCGTAATGTTAAAATAAGTAGAACGTATTAAATAAAATAGTTAAAAGTACGAGCAGCCCGCCGCTTTGTTTAGGTCGGACACCATTATTTTCAATGATTTTCAGCATCATGCCATCACCTTAATGGGCTGTGGGTAGTTGACGTCATCGTAAGTCTTTAGACGTCATCGGCATGGAATTTCAGTTGCCGTTCAGATGCGAGATAGTGTGGTTGTGTTGTTGCGACCGCAAGATGCGACGTCCGAATCTGACTGATTTAAAAACTGAGTGTGCAAGATTGGGTGCTTCTGTGTGTAATATTTGCCTATGAACGAGTTCTTCTGTGGTTAATAATCGCTTATGTGGCAGGTGTTACTTGTTTCATTGAGTGAGGTAAGGTGTTCAAGAGTTGAATTGGTCGAGGACAGAGGAATGGTACCCACCGCCTACCTAGGCGAGTTAATTTATATTATTCCGGTGTTGTTTACGGTTCTATTACATCCCTAACATCCTAGATTAAACTAAATTCGTAGGTTACTTTAAAACCCAACAATCCAAGGTTAGTTTAAAAATCCTACAATCCTAGGTTAGTTTAACAGGCTACAATCCTAGGTTAGTTTAAAAATCCTACAATCCTAGGTTAGTTTAACAGGCTACAATCCTAGGTTAGTTTAAAACCCTACAATCATACGTTAGTTTAAAATCCAACAATCTTAGGTTAGTTTAATAATGTAAAATAGTGATTCACTCATCATGGGGATAGGTTCTATTTGGTTAGGTGGGCACATATAACGAAATTAGTCGGATGTTATTGCCCCTAGTACATTCGTGTTCTGCGTAATTAGTAGAGAGGAAATGTACCACTTTTTGGGGGTTTTTTTTACAGAAAAGCTGCTACTCTGGATAATTACCAACTTCCATATTCATGCAAAGCTTAACCAAGTTCACAAAATTACAACAAAGGCAAAACGCACTGCATTCGTGGGCACTCAGTTTAAAAATATTTTACACTAGCACTATTTCTACCTAGGCATTAATTACATACTGGCCTATTTTTTCTCAATTATTTGTAATTAAATAAATCATTCACAGATAAATACATATATATATATATATATTTTATGTTAACGAAAGCATAAAACGCTTGTGATGACATATTTAATACACAACCACATGTCATACATAGGATAGTTTTTCAAATGATTTGTTCAAAAAATGTGACAATAGCCTAAGCAGAGCTGATGGAGCAGCTTCTATTGACAACAAACATTCAAACATAATTTTGAAGAAAGGGATTTTGAAACCAGGAGGGGGGGGGGTCATCATAGTTCCGTACATTTACTTCCTATTTTAAATTTCCTTTGTACACCTTAATATTCATTCTCCAAATGACAAAACAACAGAATTCGAAAATATCCTGCTTCAAAGCTAAAATAAAGATACTTCTATACGTTGTGTAAACGCCAGATTTCATTCTATCCCTGAAAGAATTCCGCATTAAACACTTCCAAGTAGTCACGAGGTTAGCACCCACGCACGCCCGTCATTGAAAACTGGAATTATTCCGTAATATAACCACTACAAAAATAAAAGCATACATTCAAGTAAATTGCCCGAAATAATTTACAAAGCAACACTATCCATCACGTCGCTGAAAAAAAAAGATTCTAAAAAATTAGTAATATTTTTTCCATGGTAATACTTCCCGGTATGTCGATAAAACAAATAAAATACAAACCATTTTGAGTTCTAACAGGAGCACCTGAAGAGCGAGTTCCTGCAACCGACAAAGGACTTGCCATTGACGACATTTTTAAATCGAAACTATATAATACGCCCTATTAGTTTCGAATTTATAATTTTCAAGGCGCTTCCATACACTGAGATCATGCCAGAGAGTACACCATAGAACACAGAATAAGAACATTTTCCTTCGTTTATGGGTTATTATTGAACTTAGAATAGCAAGACGTTTATACTTCACACGGTAGGTAGCGTGCTAGTGAAAGAAGGCACCAGACGGGTGAAAAAAACTAAAAACATTGCAAGAGACGCGGTCGGTCAACGTTTGTAATCATTGCTAAAATCCTTACTTGCGAATAAGGAAGTAAAGCATTATGGTTTTGTTTTGAGAATTAAGCAGAAATATAAAAATGATTAAACCTTAAGAAGAGATATATTTGTGCTTTCCTGAATAAAATAACATTCATTACATAAAAACTTTTTAGGTGAAATACAGCGAAATATCGTAAAACCTATGTTCTAACAAACAAGGCAGTAGGTATGTCCCCCATTGAGGAAAACGCAACAAATTTTTTAATCAACCCACTTATTAGAATAGGAATAAAATGAAATGAAATGCAACCAACGCCTACAGACAGGTCACCTCAGTGTACGATGTGCCAGAGAATCGGACACAACAGCAACCGATGTAAATGCGACACGCCGACGGTTTTATTGGGGGGGAAAACTATAGAGAGGTTATTACGGCTAATATCTGTAGCTGATACAAACTTATACGGTCACAAACTTGTATCTGATACGAAGTAACTGATACTTTCTGTATATGATACAGGCATTCTCGAGTTTCAGGCGTGTAACAGATAAGCGAATTATTTTGTACAAGCGTTATCGAGTATGTGCTCGGTTAAGTACATGTTTTGAGTTATATTTGAAAGTAAAATTAAGTATAGATAAGAACAAGAAAAATTAAAGCCTTTATTTGTGCGAAAATGTTTCAGAGACGAAAATGAACTATTTATATATATATATATATANTAACCGAAAACTTACTTATAGATTATACTTTTTTTTTTCTTAACTTAATCAAGAAAGTGGGTTTCATCTTAACCGCACATTTAAAATACAATATAAATTTTATTGTATCTGTATAACATGAAACAACAGACACAACCTACCAGAAGTGAATAATGAACAGATATTTCGGCAGTGACTAATATACAGATTTTGATACATGTGTGTTATTAGATATGAAGTAGCAGGTTGTTACTCTGTGATCCCCCTTTAGGGCAAAACCTCCTAACTATTTGATTGTTTTATTGTGTACATAAGATCCTCTTTCAATACACAACAGTAAAAATATATTGGACAAGTCAAATTACAGTTGACTGTCAGGAGCAATATCCTGAGGGGAAAAAAAGCAGTGCTTCCTGTGTGCCCAGAAGTATGCCACCAATTACAGAGGCCCCAAGAAATTTAAGGAGGATAAATGGCGCCATATCCCACCCCAGAAGCTTAAGAAACCCAAGAAGCAGTCCAGGGCTTCAATGCAAGCAGATCTGTTCACACACCAAGGCCAGCAGGCAGGTTCACCAGCTGCTGTGTACCAACCTGCCACTCCACCAACAAACAATGTGTGGTCACAAGTTGGCAAAAATTACAAGCCGATTCACAAAATGTTTGTGCCGCAATTCGCATAAAACCAACAACCAGTGCGAATGGACAACTTTTACCAACCATCGACACAGTATGTGAAGTATGAGACATCATACCCGCAACTGAGAGGTCCATAACAGCGTCCACCCCAGCCTCTGTGCCAGTAAAACATGGGGAAGGGCAAAATGTCTGCCCAAATCCAGCTTAAACAAGGCAAACATCCAGCCGTGGCACCCACCCCAGTTGCAGCAATGTGCAACTGCGCCCTGATAGGCCAAGCCCTCTGGCCAATCAGGAGACACCTCCCATCCTGGACAGTGTGACATCACAAGAGTCTATGAAAACCGACTCCCCGAGCACACGATGCTCTAAATTAGAGCCACAACCGCTGGAAATAATTACATGCTATTATGAAAAATGAAATGACGAAGAACCATACTTTCATTAATAAATTATGAACACCCCTGTGCCAATTACTTCTCATCTGGGGAGATACAAACACTGACCAGGTTAGTAGAAGTCACTCTAGATTCATCCACATTTTAGTGTTTATTAACAGTCATCATCGCCATCCATTAATAGATACTGCTGCCTCACATCACTTTATAGAGCCTAGTTTCGTGCATCCTACAAATATCACTCTTACAGCTCACATAATTCGTTTAGCCCACAAATCAACACACCAGTACCGCACTAGGTCATGCAACAGTGACAGTTTCCATATGTGACCTAGAAACAATAACCACAGCAGTTATTACCCTGGACATTGAAGATACAATCCTTGATGAACTGTGGGTTTTGTACAAAATATAATTGTTGAACCCACTGCACATCGCATCCATTTCGGCTTGAAGAAGCGACACACAATATATAAACTTGCCATGCGACCAGCCGATACAGTAACAGCTGTTTCAATAGCAGACTTTGACAACAGCATACCGCCCGAACACCAGCATCATTTCAGCGCCGAGACATGTTTGTGTCACACGGTGCCCTTCGTCAAACTACAGTATTTGAACATGCCAAACCGCTAGTGCAAGAGAGGCTGTGTTTAATTTTCCTACTCTGTTTTAACATACGGTGAAAGGTTGGTATTCAGTTTGAAAATAATGAAATATTGATTACATCAGTGAGCAGGTACACAAAAAAACATTTTTTCTGTATATATTTTGTATTAATGATTCTGATGTTGAAAGAAAGAGGAGTGTGGCACTGACAACAGTTTTTTTTTTTTGCATGTTGATACCAACTTTTTCTGCTTAATAATGCCCCGGGAAATGTGTAAATAACTTATGGAATTCACCAAGAACCTATATTATGATAATAACATAAATAAACTAATTCAATGTTTAGTTAGGATTGGTGCGAGAGGATTGGAAAACATTTACATGAAATGGATCAAAAGCACATTTTGCCACTTATTTCTTAGAAATTAATTAGCAACAGATTTGCCAGAAAACTGACTTTTTGAGCTCTCGTAGAGTGTCCAAGGGGACTATCCATACCAAATGTTGAGAAGTGTTTGGTCTTAGCAAAAGACTTCATTCTGCTCTACAGACTGTTTGCCATGCTGCACATTCATTGCATCAACCGCACTAGTGTAGCTGCAGCGCACCGCGAGCGCTGACATGAATGCAGTGCAAGTATGTGAAAGTGCAGAGCAGTTCAGCACAACCAAATACACCCTCCTGACCATGCCCTAGGTCAGGCGTGGGTGCATAATGGCAGACCGAGTGTATATAATTTGTACGGCAATTTCAAAGCAAGTATTTGAAAGTAAAGAAAAACACAATAATAGTGTAAATGCTCAGAAATGCATCTACTATAATTTCAGGGTTTATTTTGTTATTCTCAAATACATATATTTTTCACCTCAGCTGATTCACCCTCATTTGATGCCAACCAAGTGTAGATTGTAACTGTTTTTATTCAGGGAAAATTTATGTATTAATTTTGTTAATTTATCATGCAAGTGTTCATTACCTTTAAATTGTTATAAGTTACAGACAAGAATAAAGTAGTGCAGGGAGAGTTGCATGCAACCTGAGTTCACGCTGCATGTGCTCGCAAGACTCAGTCGCTGTCGAGAATCTCAAGAGGTCGGCAATCGCCACATCGTGCTCGAGGCGCCTTCATGTTTTCGCGCCAATCACCTTTAGCTGCAATAGTATAATGTAACATACCGGAACTGTTCTTTCTGCACTCATAGACACCACCCATTTTCCCCCAGGAGTAACATCGCCTGGGGAAGCTTAATGCACCAATAATTCATTTTATGCACAAATGTGTATTTTCGTAGTTTTGCCAATTTTGTGAACTGCTGGCCAGAGTCCATATAGAGAGTTCACCTAGTGTGAAATAAGTGTTTCTGTGCAACAGAAATTACATGCCAGTTTTCAGACTTCGTGTATTTTATTTCAAGCACTGCCTTAGGGGGTTTCGGGGGAAAGGTCCCCTATAACCCGCCTTCGCCCAGTTTCATGCAAATTACTTAAAAGACAGTATGCTCAACTCAGAGCTTTTACAGTTTAAGGCTTGTGTGTAAGCCTCAATAGGCCCAGAGTATTTTCCATGTATCAGCAGCGAGGTGCTCTACCAACATTTCACAGAGGGACTGCGTACATCCAGGCGAATGGCCCGCTGTATCCTGAGATCATCACCAGCAGCAAAAATTGGCACCACCTGTCTAGTCGGGTATCCAAATCCACAAACCACCTAACGATGTTTTTCATCACCCCTAAAAACTTCCATTAAAACAACACCCCAGCCAACTGGCATTAGTCTGAATTAAGGAACGATGTTACTATGTACTGCAGGCAGATTCAGAGAGGTTCTACTACTAATGACCAACAGGAAAAATAAGAATATGCAGCAAGAATTTGTTGATATCTAGTACGTTAAGAAATTAATAAATAGCATGTTGTCAGCTAGAACACACATCACTTTGTTTGTTATTCTGCACTGAAAGGTGTAGAAATTTAGTACACTAGAATACTTTTTTAATATTTCTCAATTTCCCCAAGAAATGTGAGCCTTGCAAAATAGAAAACTTAATAAGAGTGTAATTCTCTATTGAAAAACATGTTTGTGGACCAAGGGAAGGCAGCATATTAATCAGGAAAATGTTATATGAGGGGATATTATAACAGTGTTCCACTGTAATGTGAACCTTTTTTGCATTTAGGATGCTGAAGTTTACAACTACATTCTGTTCTAGCGAAAAGCTCATATTTCTTTGAATGAAACAAATGAGAGTGAACAGTAACTACTGTTGGCGTGAAAACTGCAATGTACTGCCCTTTCAGTCCACTGCATTTTCTAATTTCTCAAATTTAATTAAATGAATGTAAATTTCTCAAAATGCACTTTTTTTTCCCCCAGATTCTCAAAATTAAAACAATTATCTTCCATTATTTTCTATCAGCATGTCTAAAATATTGAATGGTTTCACAAGAAATCCAATTTCCGTTTTCATTTCAGCACTTACTTGTTGTATGAGTGTGGAGAATACTTTTCATGAGAATTGGTGAATAGATACTATAACTAGGTGATTAATTACTGAATGCTAACTCACTTACTATAGAGGGAGATAGAAATACGTGTTTAAATACTAAACACGTAGGTACTCGCTTACTACTGTTGAGGATACCAAAATATAATGTGCATAGTGTTAACTTTCAGAATGTTTTTTTTGTTAATTGTATACTGTAAAGCAACATAATTCATAATAGCATGTTTAACCGTAATCTCTAAGTTTTTTTTTGTTCAAAGTAAGTGTTTGGCTTGCACCACACCAACATCCTACCATTATTTCTAGCAATATTGACTTTATTTTCATCTGAAAATAAAACTTTCTCCCAGAATTTAGTATCTTTCTGAATACACTCTTTCGCAAACTGCAGCAGTTTAGCCCTGTTCCTCTTACTAATGTAGGGGTTATTTCGTGGGACCCTAGCATGGTATTCAGCATGATTGAGAAACTTTCGTACAGTCCATGAAGAAATCTGTTAATATAAATATTTTTTCACTTGAGCTGATATGTCAGACGAACTCTTTTTGGATTCTTTTTAGCATAATTCACCACATAACTATGTGAGAGTTTTTGTGGACTGCTGCTTCTTTCCTTGCTGGTGAGCACTGTTTGTTCTTGAATTCTTTGTAGAACACTTTTTATAGGCCGAACAACATCTTCCCACAATTTTTCCGATATCAGAAAATGTTTTTCTTTCTGATCTAAATCTTTATATAGTTCCCCTTTCTTCAACAGACATTTCCTTCATTTTTCGCACCATCTCACGGACACTGTTCCTCTGCAGCAGATCAAACCTTCACTATCTGACCACAGAACTCAACTGAAGTCATGCACACTTGTTAAAGTCAAGCGGATGAATACTTTTGTCTAGGCATCCACAGAGACAGATCAACATAATTTGAGAATTTAACGTATTTGCTAATTGATTCTGGAACTGTTGCGCGTAGACACATATTGTCTGTCTCATATAGGTTGGTGAGATTTTGAGTCAGTGAGTGGCAACTTGATTTATACGAAATAAACAATATGCCATCTTCAAAATCCTGTATCAGCTGATGCATTAATGAACAAATATTAATATTATGTTGGCTATTCTGAGTGCACCACCGACGCACATCAGACAAGCAGAAAATATGCCGATAAGAAAGAGTTCTTATATTAATTAATTAATTTTATTTTTAATGGTCATAAAACAGCAGTTGTTGGTATTACAAAGTAATCTTCGTGCTAAAGTAGTAATGTATAGGTGTTCAAAAATGAAATACAGATTAAGACGATCTGCATTAAAACGAAACTACTTCAAACCTTGGGAGTTCTTTTCACATCGTATACCCACTCTCCATCCATACTTTCCATACACGCTTGATATTAATTCCAAAAGCCTACAGAAATATCTCAGGGTATTGTTGAATTATTTTTTCAAATAATTTAACGAAATATATTTCAAATTTGTGTCGTTTCGAGACAGCAATAGGAGAAAAGTCAACATTAAAAAATATGGGATCAGGAGGCAGGCTAACGTGCTGGTACCTGTTGACTAATGCTCTCAGCTCACAAAAGTGCTATTTGCCATGGCTTGGCGCACCATTTGTCCCTCTCGAAGCACTACACTACAGAACAATATAGCTTTCTTGTGTAAAATAACTAATTTACGAACAAATACCAATGGTTTAATTTTTCCGCGAAATCTGTATAATTTTTAAAGTAACGTGTATTTCCGTGTACAGCGATTTTGATTACTAGTAATTTCCTTTAAGCCAGTAATCAATATATATGTGACAATTACACGCCATGTTGTTCTACCATTCACATTGCAATACTCTTTGGTGAGTAAACATTTGGTGATACTTTCATCGAACTGTCAAAATCTTGCCAAGTTAAATTAGACAGAGAGTAGGATAATAGTCATTCTTTCATCTGTTTTAATATGATTGTATATCTATGTGCTGAACATGGGATTTTATATGCTTTATTAGTGTAACTGAGAGAGGTTGAATACTTTTATCCATCACTCTAGGTCTTATTGTAATTCTGGTGTGGTGGGCTATGCATACAGTCATTGGGGGCTACTTAAGCCACTTTTCAATTTAAAACATCTGCCAATCCATGACTATTTACTTTAGAGATTAAATAATTAGCTTAAAACATGGGTATGTAGTTACTTTTTATGTTTGTACACAGGAAAGTTTTCAAAAACATGCATGTTAAAATTTAAAAAAATAAAACATGGTAGCCTAAGTTACCCCAGTAGATGGGGTAACTTAGGCCATTGGTAAAAAACCAATGTTCGGCTTAAGATGGTTATTGATGGGTTAACAAAAGTCATACACAGGGCTCAAATAAATGTAAATATAATGTTCAAGACCTTTATTGATGGTAATAGTAGTGTTAAAAGTAAACATTTAACAATTCTAGTGTTTAATTTATACAACACAGCGAGGAGATGTTTATTTTAAAATTTTTGATTAGTTGAGATCAAATGGGAAAGTATGACGACCTCTATTGATTTCAATAGGCTGTACAGTAGTGACAATGTCTGCAATATTCACATTCATTTTCCACAGATTTGGAGCATTTCCGAAAAAATTTTACCATCAATTTTTTTCGCTCCAGTTCAGTGTCAAGTACAGCAGCATATAATTGTTTGTCACTGGTTTTTTTTAGTGTTTTCGTTGAATATTAGTTTTACAATCACATATACATCTGACTCAAGCTCCTCTATTTTAACTGCTGTTTTCTTTGGCGAATTAGGTTTTTTTCTGAAACTTCTACCTCGAAGTCTCCATCAGTGGACTCACTTAATGTAAGGTCTGAATCAGAATTTCGCACCGAGAATGTGCCATCATCATCGTTACTTGAATGAATCCGAATGCCTTCTAGCCCTTTTTTTTTTTTTTGGCGCTTTTATTAGGCTCTTTTGGAGTGCTTGCTTCAGGATCGTTTCTACAGGATTCTGCTTGAAGTCCTTCAATCCCTTTTCCAGCCGGAACATTTAATTTTCTTTTGTTTGCTTTTCTTATGGGCTTCGTTTAATTCTTCCTACTCTCCTGAAGGTAGGTTTCAAACGATTGGCTCCAATTGCTGCTAGAATCATTTTTATTACAATAAGGAAGCCTCTTTAAAGTTTTTCTTGATGTTTTCTTCTCCGAAGTTATCAAGACACTTTTTTAGGAGTCGAGGAAACCTCTCTTTTGGCACAGTGCCACGATTTCTCTCTTTCCAGTCATTTAGAATCTCACGCCACTTTATCATTAAGGGTCTGAAAAAAGCCACATCTAAAGGTTGAATACAGTGCATACTATGAAGGGGTAGCAACACAAACTTGATATTATATCTGTTGCATTCGTCATTAATATGTTGCTTGAAAGGTTGTCACCTAACAATACCTTTTTAATTTTAACATATTTGTCAAACTTTCTAAAATATGGCAGAGCTATCTTCTGGAACCAGTCCTCAAAAATTTCCAGTGTAAATCACCTACTCTTATCTATTATACACAACACCCTTAGGGCCATTTTCAGTCCATGAATCATATAGGTTTGCTGTCTTATATGTAATGTAAGGAGGAAGTAGGTTTCCATCGGCACTCCCCGAAAACATTACTGATGTGCTTGACTTTTAAAAGTCAATAATGCGCTCAGGATGACGTGAGCCTCTTCTTACTATGTCTTTTTTACGTCCTGGATCGTCTGTCATATTAGTCTCGTCATAATTTACAATCATAGATGGGTCTACATCCTCAATTGTCAATGCAAGCTCGTGAAAATAACTGTTAATGGTTTCTTCAGTGACAGCCGCTCTACTTCTTTTTATATTTTGGCAGTCTATTAGAAAGAATTCTGGCTTGTCTATTTATAAATGATTCAACAAAATCTATACCTGGCGTGGTTTCTTTGAATCTTGGTTCAGTTCGTCCACTTCGATCAAGGAATCCTTTGACGATCAACCTGATATCCAAGACCGTTAACGGAAANTCTTGGTTCAGTTCGTCCACTTCGATCAAGGAATCCTTTGACGATCAACCTGATATCCAAGACCGTTAACGGAAATTCCCAATCTACAGCCATGCACACACATTCCGCTAATTTCAATTGGTCTTTAACATCTAAAACCCAAGGTCTCCCTATTTTATTTGCAAAGCCTGTACCTCTGAGGCAGACTGAATTCATGTGATTCAAGAAGTTGTGTCTCCGAAAGGTAGATGGCGATAGTATCTCGCCTCAGCTTAGGTTTCTTCTACCCACGTAAGGAAGATCAATATTACAAGTTTGAACAGAAAATTTTCGTCACTAAGCACTTGTGTCTTAAGTGTACCACTTGTTTCTCTATTTTCCACTAAAGAGACAGAATAATTGCCGTAAACAAAAATTAAATTTAAATTAACTTTGTAACGGAGTATAATCTTTCTTTTATTATTCATGTAGTTATTTAGTTTTATTATTACCTCTTTCGAACACTGCGCGCCTGGTGGCGGAATTTTTCCTTATGCCAAACTCTCCTGTAAGAAAACTCGTTTTGTACCAACCATGAGTAGAATTAACCTTACCTCAGCAACGAGTAAATGGTTTTATATTTACGAAAGTAGTGAAAACATGTGTTCCAGTGTGTTCAATATTGAAAAACATTTATATTTTAAGATATTGAGAAGTGAGTAGGGAGAAAATTACTCAGATACGGCATTTTGTTCCTGTTTTTCTCAGGACTGATTGAATTTTACATTGTCTGCGATGGCTGCAAAGGATAGAAAATAAAAATGAGTTAGCTGTTCGCACAACTAAAAAAAAAATTAATATTTGAGAATATTATGTGAAAGTTATATTCCTTGGTTAAAAAATGTGTGGACATAATTGAATTGATATTTCATAGCTATGCAGAAGCAAAACAGTTGAGTGCAAACCAGTTTTTAAGACAGGCAAGAATAACTTCTATGTAATAATTTCTAAGTGTTAATTCTTATGTTAATCTTACTCTCTCTGTCCTTATATATTTATTCATTATGATAATTTTCCGTTTACTGGAAAAATAGTAGCTTAGCTATTTCCTCTCTATAACCTCCCTTACTCTGTGGTGTGTACGTAATCTTTGAGGATGGATGTTTTAAATAAAGGTTGGAAGTAATTGAATTTATGACGTAAATTTTTTGTTAAAATGTATGTCCTGTAAAAAATTTTGGGGTAGATATGACTCTGCCATGACTTTGTTGAGAGAATTGGTGTAAAAACTGTAATCTTTTTCGTATCGTAAAGATTTTTGGTACTGTAATAGTTAAGTTTATTTAGCAGACGGCATAAAGGATTTAAACCACGTTGCTATTGTAACAACTTTTAACTTGAAGTAAATTATATTCCTTGACTTAAGTAAGATGTTCTGCATGGTTGCTTAAAATCCCACACCAGGAGTAAAATAATATGTGGTTGCCTAAAATGATCATAATCCCACTCCAGTGAACAAGTGTACAAAATAAACCTTACTGGTGCTGTTTATTAAGCAGTAATTTACAGTTTGCATATTTTCATAAAGATAATTGTTGCAACATGCCAGTGTCTGGTGAAAGCTTGAAGGATATTGCTGTGCGGTTAAACAAGGAAGCAGGCGAAACATGCCAGAATACTGCAGTTGGCCATTCAAAAGAGAGTACGATTGTGATTGTAGGGAGCAAAGGAGTTGGCAAGTCATTGCTTATGCACAGATTCCTGGACAGGGATGAGCCGGCGAAGCAGACACTTGCACTAGAGTACACGTTCGGTAGAAAGGCAGGCAGGAGCCTGGTGAAGGATGTGTGTCACATCTGGGAGTTGGGTGGCGGGACGATGTACCCATCGCTGCTAGCAACTCCACTTACTGCTGCTGCAAGTAACATGTTGCAAGTCACCGTAGTGCTGATGCTCGACCTGTCTACCTTGCACCAGCTCTGGTTCACGATGGAGACACTACTGCAGAGCATTCTGGTCTCCCTAAGGGCACACTGCAGCCAAGATCATATGAACGCCATGCAGGAGCAAGCATGGGCCCGCATGGGGTCCGACCACCCGGACAGAGACTCGATGGATCCATTTCCCATCTCGCTGGTAATCCTCGGGGGCAAGTATGACATATTTCAGGACTTTGATTTGGAGAAAAAGAAGATAGTTTGTCGCTGTTTGCGATATGTTGCCCACACACTGGGAGCTACATTGCAGTTTTACAGCCTCAAAGATGCAGGTTTGGTCAAAAAGGCGAAAGATCTCTTGAGTCATCATGGATTTGGCTCTGCACCAGTTAAAAGCATATCGCAGGATTACAACAAACCTTTGCTCATTCCCGCAGGGTCTGACTCCATGGAGCGTATCGGTGGCGTAGGAACCACGAAAGTAGTTTCTGTCAACAGGGGACCAGGTGCTGCTCTTGATAGGTGGAAACACACTTTTACGAAGTATTTTCCTCAGGAAGTAACCGAGAAGTCTGTTATTCCAGATGACCCAGCTAGAGACCTCAACTTCAAAGAGCCAATCATTGATTCACTAAGAGCTCAAAAAGATGACGAACTTGACAGATATCGAAGAGAAGCTGAAAACCGGCGGAAATACTTATCCGAACTTGAACTGGATTATTGAACACTTTGACTGTAAATTTGATCACAGGCACTTAACAAGTTTGCAGCTATCTATGATAAAATTTATTATTACAAAACACACATAATACCTACTTAAGTAAAGAAAATAACAGGTTGCAGTTGTTTCACTATTCATACTGTCACAACTTTATTTGTTTTTAAAACATTGCATAATGTTTGTCATAGATGAAAGTTTGTCTAGTGGTTGGTAGCTGGTGTGTCTAAAGGGTTCTCTTAATGTTTCATTTGTGGCTTGACTCGTCAAACAGCTTTGTATGTACAAGTAAAGTAAAGACATACTGGAGGCTATTTATTTATTTATTCATGTACTTAGTTAAGTAAAAGAATAGTATGGGTGTTATTTGAATTATGTGTGTTTAGTCATGGCAGAATAAGTGTAATATGTGAGAAAGGTAATTATTCAGAATAGGGGCTTTTCTGCAAATAAAAGAAAAATCACAGAAATGGGTATGTTTCTATTACACAGAACACGATTTTACTAGGGGCATTAACATATTCTGATTACAAACCACAAAAACGATAATGGGGAGGGCTATGAAGATCAAGGAAATTTTGGGGTAAAATCGCTAAAAATACACCCACAGAAAATATGAAAAAACCTCAATTTAACATTTGTCCACCCAATTTCGTAATATGTGCTAACCTAACTGAATCTAACCCCACGATGAGCGAATCACTATTTTACATTTTTAATCTAACCTAGGATTGCAGGGTTTTAATCTAACTTACGATTTTAGGGTTTTAAAGTAACAGTAAAACACAAGTATATGAATGAACTCAACTAGGTAGGCGGCTGGAACAATTCCACTGTCCTCTGCCAATTCAACTGTCGTGCACCTTACCTCACAGGACAAAACACCATGATCTACTAAAACGTCCAAGTAACACCCGCCACATAGCAGAATATTACGCACAGAAACACTCGTACTAGCACCCTCCATTCTACAATCACAAGCCTTCACGCGGTCGGGTTCGGACGTTGCAAACCACGTGCACATAATATTCCACTCACCGCGAACTGCACTGTATCCCATACAATTGCGTACTAAGCTATTGTCTTCACGTCCACAGCCGATAGGTAGCGTTAGCACACTTAGATGGCTATTCAACATGGCATCCGACGTAAACAAAGCAGCCGAACTGCTCGTACTTTTATCTATTTTATTTAGTACATTCTACTTATTTTACCATTACGCCCTCCTCAACATTAAAAAGGTTAGCTGTGCAGAACCCATGTATTACTTTTGTGGGTCTACCACGTTTCCTTCAGAAAAGCAGCTACTCTGAATAATTACCAAGATAAGATGACTGTGCCTCATTCTTAAACTTGAACATATTTCTGAACTACCTTGTAAATGCCTTGACATACCTTCATTTGAAAAAAAAATCTGACAAAATAAATTATTTGAAAACTAATCCAAAAGCTGAGTTTTAAATTTGCAATTTTACAAATTATTTACTGTATTTTTGAACTTATAAAAATTAAATCATTAATATAGTTTCCTGTACAATGTTGAACAGTTATAGAAGTTAGATTGTTTTTAAACTACGTACTGGGTAATCAAAAATAATTTATTTCTATTCAAAATCTTTAGGCTGGAGCAGTTAGTGTGTCTGTCTACTTTTTTGCTTCTAAACAGTGGCAAACCTATAAGTTTTTAGCCCAGTCCCTTATAGACTGTATGAATACTGGTTCCTTGCACGTACAGCTACATGGAGGATGACTTTATCCTGCTGAATGTTTGTGTCACACACACTCAAAATGAGTTCACTGATGAATCCTGTACTCACTGGGCGCCTATAATGCAGTTCCACACAATTGAGAGCAATGCTGCTCAGTGTGATATACTTTGTGCCCCTATTAACTGCCCACATTTGTAGTAGCAAGCAACTAATCTTCTTCTCTTAGTCATTAAGCATGGACGAGTTTAACACTGGCATTACCTTTTGCTATAGATTTTAAACATATACCAAGATTGGGGCCACGGTGGCCGAGCGGTTAGACTGCTCACCTCCCACCAAGGCCAACCAGGTTCAATTCCGGACAGGTTAGCGCCAGATTTTTGAAGTGGAAATTATGCCGGACGATGCAGCTGGTCAACGGGTTTTCTTGGGGATCTACTGTTGCCCCCACCATTTCATTCCGGTGCTGCTCCATACTCACCTCACTTATCCTCATCAGCTCTCAAGACCTCGTTGTCAAGAGCAGCCCAAATCTCTTCACTCACTCACACCAAGATTGGGCCCCAGCAATTTGGTACAGATATTTTTTAATGGCTATCATTAATGTCAGCTTTGTACAGTGGCGTACAGTAATTTTCATTAGTTACTGTGGGTATAAAGAAATTTTTTGAACAGAACATTTTGAACATTACCAAATGTATAATACATAAATTCATTTTTTCCTTGTTCGTGCACAGCAAGACCAATCATGAGACAATGTTGTGCAAAAACTCATGATGTAAGCAAGTTTAAACTTAAAAATCACAAACATTCTGAGAAATAATGCAGAAAAAATTAAACAATGGATCACTTTCTGAATGGTTCATTGGGACAAGTTCATCAGTGATTTATTGCTCAGTGAGCGACATAGGATTCATTATATCAAGTTGAGAGATTTGGGTGGCTCTTAACAATGAGGTATTGATAGCCAATGAGGGTGAAATGAGGTGACAATGGAGCAGCACCAGAATGCAAGGGCATGAATGGGAGATCCCTGAGAAAACCTGCCAACCAGTGGCATATTCCGGGGTTTGAATCCGGTTCACTTTGGTGGGAGTCAAGTAGTCTAACCACTCAGCCACCATGACCCCTTGGATTGATTATATCTTATTCAATTTTTCTTTAACTTCGTACTGAGTTGCATAACAAGTCCAACCCACGCTACTTTCTGTGAGTGATTTAACCCATTATTTTGAACATTTTATAAATTCTTGTGTGCAATATACCCCAATAGAGCTGCTGATAAACTTGGTGGTTTGTTCAAATCTTGCTAGATAGGAGCTGTTAAAATAAGAGTTCACATGTGCAGATTAAAAATACAGCACTAGTTTCAATAAAACATGTTATATTAACATCAAAAATGAACACTACAAAGAATACACCAAAATAACACTTAATACAGAGCCTATGTACATATAGAACATGTGTAATAATTTCCTATAACTTAAAGTTCGTTTAAAACTGCCATTCATTTGTAACACAATATTATTAAATGACCTGGCAAAATCATAAATTTTTTGCCCCTAAATGCATCAACTATCCTGCCATAATATTTACAAGATAATTTAAAACTACATTTTATACACTTTAAATATACAAACAATGCTCTCACAAGAAACTATAATCACAAATTATGATAAAAGTACACATTTATACAGTGGCAATTAATACATAGCACTGAATACATTCTGAGTACTAGCACCAATCTTTACCCATTCTGTACAAAGAAATCACAAAAATTATCATAATTATATTCTGGTAGCAAACATAATGCTATGAAATGTTAAGTTCAAATCATGAGATAAAACAGACATTCATAATCTTGCATGAACCTTAGGTAACGCTGTGATTTGCACAGTATACATATCAGATGTGAAACGTGTACCATTAAATAACATGCATGTGATTTTTCTAATTTTTTTTTACATTTAAACCAAAGTTACAATTAAGAGCCTGCAGAGTTTTTGAACCCAAAAAGATTGAGTAGTGTACTGCCTATCGAGTAGTTTGTGACGGCAGACCATATAAAACAGGAACTCTGAGAAAATATAATAGGTAAAAAAAATTTTCATGGAAAACTTTTTTTTTTTTCAGTAACTACACCAACTGGCAAGAAGGAGTGGCTAATTTTCCACGTTGTGCACTTTACTTTTATTAGTATTGCATGAAACTGGTGTAATGCTTTAACTGATTGATAGTGTCACGTACAGTAAAAATATGACATATTTTTGGCAAGCCACAGCGCATTAGGTTGTCGAGTTTCAGTTACAGTTTGTAATTACATATGTGTACATTAAAACATAGTAAAGAATATGTTGAAACACCAAACTAAATTGGTTTAAGGATACATATAGGTCACAAGTGTCCACAATCATTACCATTCAACTTGTATGCTTTTGGTTACACAGCCGCCTGTAAAATATTTCTTGTATCAAAAATGGCATTTTCCAGCATACAAAAAACTCTTGAGGTAGCATAAGGCAGGTATACACTAGCATGTTTTGTTGGCATCAATATCACGCAAACTGAACTGTCAAACGAGTGAAGGTTTATAAACAGTTAAAACTTTTGTGAAAATGGTGCGCGAGTTATGGAGTTGTTGCTGTGGAGGAAGGTACGAAGAGATGTCAGAGTACATCCCGAATATTCACAGGGCAATACGCCTCTTCATTGGGTATTTTCCGAAGGAATTACGTAGGAGGGTTGCAGAAAAATGAAAATGACAAGAAAAGAGTGAGAACGTGCTAGGTAAGAAAATAATAGAAAAGAGGTCACATGATGGTGGCTCCAAGCTTCTGGAAGGGGAAGGAGGTTGAAGATCCAGAGGGCTATGGAAATCACGTACGGCTGACCAGCAACGCACAACTGGAACTTGCACATGCAAGCTGTGGTTGGCACTCCTGCCGGCATTTACACACGCCAATACAACTGGTGCGCCAGGACGGCTGGTGTGTCGACTACATCTTGTGCCAGTAGAGTTGAACTATAATATTTTGTTGGCACAATGTAAATCCCTAAAATTGTAACAAGTGCAGTCCAGTAAAACACTCGCACCAATTGCTATTGGTGCCAAAAAACATGCTAGTGTGAACTCCCGTATATTCATGTAACTGATGCTGTTTGGGTGAATCCCCAGTTTACATGCTGATTATCTTCAAAATGACACTGAGCAATGCAGTTAATGGTAATTCAATTTTTGTTTTGCAAAGTCAGTTTGCAAACTGTTTACATTTTTCTANCACTGATGAATCCTGTACTCACTGGGCGCCTATAATGCAGTTCCACACAATTGAGAGCAATGCTGCTCAGTGTGATCTGCTGTGATATACTTTGTGCCCCTATTAACTGCCCACATTTGTAGTAGCAAGCAACTAATCTTCTTCTCTTAGTTATTAAGCATGGACAAGTTTAACACTGGCATTACCTTTTGCTATAGATTTTAAACATATACCAAGATTGGGGCCACGGTGGCCGAGCGGTTAGACTGCTCACCTCCCACCAAGGCCAACCAGGTTCAATTCCGGACAGGTTAGCGCCAGATTTTTGAAGTGGAAATTATGCCGGACGATGCAGCTGGTCAACGGGTTTTCTTGGGGATCTACTGTTGCCCCCACCATTTCATTCCGGTGCTGCTCCATACTCACCTCACTTATCCTCATCAGCTCTCAAGACCTCGTTGTCAAGAGCAGCCCAAATCTCTTCACTCACTCACACCAAGATTGGGCCCCAGCAATTTGGTACAGATATTTTTTAATGGATATCATTAATGTCAGCTTTGTACAGTGGCGTACAGTAATTTTCATTAGTTACTGTGGGTATAAAGAAATTTTTTGAACATTACCAAATGTATAATACATAAATTCATTTTTTCCTTGTTCGTGCACAGCAAGACCAATCCTGAGACAATGTTGTGCAAAAACTCATGATGTAAGCAAGTTTAAACTTAAAAATCACAAACATTCTGAGAAATAATGCAGAAAAAATTAAACAATGGATCACTTTCTGAATGGTTCATTGGGACAAGTTCATCAGTGATTTATTGCTCAGTGAGCGACATAGGATTCATTATATCAAGTTGAGAGATTTGGGTGGCTCTTAACAATGAGGTATTGATAGCCAATGAGGGTGAAATGAGGTGACAATGGAGCAGCACCAGAATGCAAGGGCATGAATGGGAGATCCCTGAGAAAACCTGCCAACCAGTGGCATATTCCGGGGTTTGAATCCGGTTCACTTTGGTGGGAGTCAAGTAGTCTAACCGCTCAGCCACCATGACCCCTTGGATTGATTATATCTTATTCAATTTTTCTTTAACTTCGTACTGAGTTGCATAACAAGTCCAACCCACGCTACTTTCTGTGAGTGATTTAACCCATTATTTTGAACATTTTATAAATTCTTGTGTGCAATATACCCCAATAGAGCTGCTGATAAACTTGGTGGTTTGTTCAAATCTTGCTAGATAGGAGCTGTTAAAATAAGAGTTCACATGTGCAGATTAAAAATACAGCACTAGTTTCAATAAAACATGTTATATTAACATCAAAAATGAACACTACAAAGAATACACCAAAATAACACTTAATACAGAGCCTACGTACATATAGAACATGTGTAATAATTTCCTATAACTTAAAGTTTGTTTAAAACTGCCATTCATTTGTAACACAATATTATTAAATGACCTGGCAAAATCATAAATTTGGTGCCCCTAAATGCATCAACTATCCTGCCATAATATTTACAAGATAATTTAAAACTACATTTTATACACTTTAAATATACAAACAATACTCTCACAAGAAACAAAATCACAAATTATGATAAAAGTACATATTTATACAGTGGCAATTAATACATAGCACTGAATACATTCTGAGTACTAGCACCAATCTTTACCCATTCTGTACAAAGAAATCACAAAAATTATCATAACTATATTCTGGTAGCAAACCTAATGCTATGAAATGTTAAGTTCAAATCGTGAGGTAAAACAGACATTCATAATCTTACATGAACCTTAGGTAACGCTGTGATTTGCACAGTATACATATCAGATGTGAAATGTGTACCATTAAATAACATGCATGTGATTTTTCAAAATTTTTTTTTTTACATTTAAACCAAAGTTACAATTAAAGAGCCTGCAGAGTTTTTGAACCCAAAAAGATTGAGAATCTATTTCAATCCACAGCTCAATTTTTAAATGTGAGTAGTGTGCTGCCTATCGAGTAGTTTGTGATGGCAGACCATATAAAACAGGAACTCTGAGAAAATATAATAGGTAAAAAAATTTTTCAAGGAAAACTTTTTTTTTTTTCAGTAACTACACCAACTGGCAAGAATGAGTGGCTAATTTTCCACGTTGTGCACTTTACTTTTATTAGTATTGCATGAAACTGGTGTAATGCTTTAACTGATTGATAGTGTCACGTACAGTAAATATATGACATATTTTTGGCAAGCCACAGCGCATTAGGTTGTCGAGTTTCAGTTACAGTTTGTAATTACATATGTGTAAATTAAAACATAGTAAAGAATATGTTGAAACACCAAACTAAATTGGTTTAAGGATACATATAGGTCACAAGTGTCCACAATCATTACCATTCAACTTGTATGCTTTTGGTTACACAGCCGCCTGTAAAATATTTCTTGTATCAAAAATGGCATATTCCAGCATACAAAAAACTCTTGAGGTAGCATAAGGCAGGTATACACTAGCATGTTTTGTTGGCATCAATATCACGCAAACTGAACTGTCAAACGAGTGAAGGTTTATAAACAGTTAAAACTTTTGTGAAAATGGTGCGCGAGTTATGGAGTTGTTGCTGTGGAGGAAGGTACGAAGAGATGTCAGAGTACATCCCGAATATTCACAGGGCAATACGCCTCTTCATTGGGGTATTTTCCGAAGGATTTACGTAGGAGGGTTGCAGAAAATGAAAATGACAAGAAAAGAGTGAGAACGTGCTAGGTAAGAAAATAATAGAAAAGAGGTCACATGATGGTGGNGAAAATGAAAATGACAAGAAAAGAGTGAGAACGTGCTAGGTAAGAAAATAATAGAAAAGAGGTCACATGATGGTGGCTCCAAACTTCTGGAAGGGGAAGGAGGTTGAAGATCCAGAGGGCTATGGAAATCACGTACGGCTGACCAGCAACGCACAACTGGAACTTGCACATGCAAGCTGTGGNATATATGTATCCACCTTTTTGACAAGATATCAGATGAGATCTTTGGTTTAATACAATCACAATACACAAATTTAATTAATAAAATGTTGATTGAACTTCCACAAGAGTTAAAAATTCAGAAATACGCTTTCAAAATAAATTGAAGTAAATAATAAGTAATATTAAAAATGAAACTTGAATTAACTACAGTGATCAAAATAAATTTTAAATTTTTTCGGGAGAAAATAAGGGGCAAGCCAATAAGTACAACTTTACAGGAACGTCAACACTATAAGTGAAAACAATTTTGGTTTACAATCCACATTACCTAACACAAAGTTTGCTAATGACAGTGCCATACTGACAAAAACAAAGACACTGTTTACATAATATAACTACCTAAAAACATTTCACAAGTGGAAATGCTTAACACTTATTGTTTTTAATGACCATTTGAAATAAAATTAAACGGTTACCTTAGTGTACTCGTGAACGATGTTACTGAAGTGGCAATATTATTTGATGTTATGCAATTGCTTTTAAAAACACAGGTTACTAACTCAAATACAAATTTCACAAATATCAGTGGCAAACCTTCATAGTAAGTCAACATACAGCTATATGTCACATTTTGATGAGGTACTTTTGCACTTATTTTAAATGTGCCAACTGTAATTAGAAAGTGATAAAGTAATGACAACCCTGTTTACCCCAGTCATTTATACACATTTTGCTAGTTCTGATAGCTACATAGTACCTCGGAAACAACACACTGTCTAACACAACACTGCTGTAGGCCTAAATAACTGCGCACTGAGTGAAACACTGTGACGAGAGGCCAACATCATCACTGTCAGTAAAAATACTGTCAGACTGAAGATCATTGACAAGAATCCCTGAAAATATTGTTGGCAACACACACAATGGTTGCAATCTGGAACACAACCACCACCACCTATAATTTAATTTCCTTGCAGGATTGAGTGTAAATTGTGGATTTTCGATGAGCAACTGTGCTAAGTAAGAAATGGCTAATAAATATCCGCAAGAAATTTGGTGGTTATTCCCTAGATGTATGATACAAATTACATGCGGATAAGAACAGACTGCAAAAATAGTTTGGCATCCACAATTCTTATTTAAAATCTAAAAACTAAGAGTTGTCATAACATCCTGCGTAAAAGAAGTCTGACGTGCCGATATGTTTTTTTTGTCTATATATACACACATGTAAATTATGAGAAGTATACATCAACCTGCTCCAGAAAATTACAACGTCCTTCAAAAAGTTAAGTATTCAATTAAACTTTGCAAAAGTAATAGCAAACATCATGCACATGTCTGTGAAACAAAATTTGAAAATTCTGGTAAAGTATGAACATCTGAAATATTTACAAATCTACAAATGAAATAAATCCATCTCCTCATACCTGAAGGCCATAAGCTGTTAAACTCTTAGGGGCTAAACAATAACTATGGGAGGGAACATGAATACTAGGTTAACAAGGCATAAGAAGGGGAGAGGGAAAGAATATGTTGTAAAGTTATTAGTTATCAGAATACGTAGTTCATTTTCTTTCGTTTTGCTAAGCTTCATAATATTTTTATCGGGTTCAAAATTAAAGCTGCAGTGGTTCTTTTACAGTGATAGTTCGTTTATCTGGCATCCGTTTGCAGTTTCGTTTTGAATGTCGTAGTTTTAGTTTTTGTTAAGCGTCAGCATTATACTAGAAATTTCAGAATGCGTCAAAAAGTTTTGCACGAGAAGTTTGTTTATCTTTATCCTGACGGCGCAGATAAGCAGACTACGACGCAGTTTCGGATAGCGTAGGAAGAGAGTGCGTGGCGGACCGCGCCAGGCCCTTATCTGTGTAGAAGGGTGGTGATAGGCACGCGACAAATATACGTGAGCCTTCTAGCAGTCAGTCGTCATACAGTGCTCGTGGCAGTAGACTCTCAGTACTCGCCTAGGCTGCGTCGGGCTTAGCGCATAACCCCCACACCGGCAAACTTGAACTTGCTAGTTTATTTCTGTGCCGGTGTGGGAGGTCGCTGCCTTTGTTTTTTTTCTTCAGGCAAGTTTTTATNTCATAAACAACTGTGGCGCTGTTCTGCACTTGTCTGTTTATCTGTGAACCTGTTTGTACTCTGCATACCTGAAGATTGTATGTGAACTGTTTCACTTGATTGGTAAATAAAACTATAGAACAAATACACTGGAACTTGACTTTTATTTCATATTTAATTGGCGTCCTTTTTAAAGAGTCTCGTGTTACTATCTCTGAGCTAGCAGAGTGGTAATTTCCAGCCGTCAATACCTTGACATGCCACATTACAATGTTGTAATGATGCAGTATTATTAATTTTCGGGACACGTGCTCCATTTTCTTTCCTTTTGCTAAGCTTCATAACATTTTCATCGGTTTTGAAATTAAAAGCAGCGGTGGTTCGTTTCACCGTGATAGTTTGTTTATCAGGCATACGTTTGCCGTTTAACGTTTATCAGGCGTCCGGTTGCCGTTTCAAAAGTTGGAGTTTTTGTTAAGCGTCAGCATTAGATTAGCTATTTTCAGAATGCGTCGACAAGTTTTGTACGATGCAGTTTCGATAACATGTGGAGAGCATGCGTGGCACCCCACGCCAGACCCTTATCTGGGGAGAGGGGAGTGATAGGCAGCACAAGTACACGTGTGCCTGTCGCTTTCCGGCAGTTGATATCGAGTCAGTTGAATCAAGTCGTCAGTTTGAATTGAGTCGTCAACTAGTGCTCGCCTAGGCCGCGTCGGGCATGGCGCTAACCCCCACACCGGCAAACTTGTACTTGCTACATTATTTCTCCGCCGGTGTGGGTGGTCGCTGCATTTAATTTTCTTCGGGCAAGTTTTTATAACATGAATAATTCGTAAACGACTGTGGCGCTGCTCTGCACTTGTCTAGTTATCTGAAAATTGTTAGTACTCTGAACTTCGTATGTGAACTGTGTCACTGAACTGGTAAATAAAAGTATAGAACAAATACACTGGAACTTGACTTTATTTCTTATTTAATTGGCATCCATTTTAAAGAGTCTTGTGTTACTCCGTCTTGAGCTAGTCGAGTGGTAAGTTATAGCAGTGGTAACTTAAAGCCGGCTATAACTGTGTGTGTGCCAACGTTACAATGTGTGTATGCCCAGCTAAACATGAGAGTAAACAACATGGCAAAAGTGAATGAAAATACAAAATAAAACCTAACGGATAACACACTAAAGCAAGGTGTTACTTTGTTCAACTGTGAGTGAGAGAAGAGATTTGGGGGGCTCTTAACATCGAGGTCTTGAGAGCCGATGAGGTTGAAGGGAGGTGAGTATGGAGCACCGCCGAAATAAAAGGGTGGGGGAAATGGGAGATCCCTAAGAAATCCTGCAGACCAGCGGCATCGTTTCGCACAATTCCCACTTGCTAAATTCCGGGAGTGACCCAGCCAGGGATTGAACCCAGATCACCATGGTGGGAGGCTAGCAGGCTAACCGCTTAGCCACCGTGGCCCCTTTGTTCAACTGCAACTGATTCACAAGGTCATGTGAGTAGTTGGCAGAGCCCTATATTTTGTATGATGGGATAGCTGACAATCTTTCTTTCATGTGAACAACAATTTGTTACATGAAATAATTGTAGATATTTATTTTCTTGCTGAAACACACCACAAAAGGTGTAGCAAGTTTACGTTGACTTCTAGCTTGAAATGTATACTCACTGAACTCTCTGCCTTAAATAGCCTTGCCAAAGCAGAAATTATTGTATAGATTACATTTTCGAAAAGATGAATCTGGAGTTTGCATGTTTAATTGATTTTCAAAGAGCGAGATGGCGCAGTTGTTAGCATTCTAACTCAATGAGGATTCTAGTTTAATTCCTGATCCAGCCATCTGTATTTCAATTTTCCATAGTTTCTTGAAATCACTCCAGGCAAATGATGGGAAGGTGCCTTTCTACAGGCCATGGCTAATTCCTTCCCCATTCATGCTTCTTTGAGTAACTTGCTCTGTTTCTAATTACCTCTCTGTCAATGGGACGTTATGCCCTACCTACCTATTTGATTTTCAGAATGTGTGTTTCACATAATAAGTATTGGCAATGTACTGACTTCAAGGAATGAGTAACATAACTGACCACTGAACATGTTAGAAAGTGAAGTGTACCGCCTTTAGATACTCACGGAATATGTGGTGTGTTGAGACAGAACGACATGAATGGCGTAATATTTAAATTAACTTCTGAAAACTAAACCATTTTAGAAAATAAATAATAAAGCAAACCAAATGTAGTAGTATAAAAATTTATTATTGTGAAATATTTATGAGCAAAATGTAAACACAGTGAAATTAAGCTTGGGCAGTGAAAATACACAAATTTTTTAAGTCTAACTGCAGCATTTTGAGGTGCATAAAAATAAATCCTATAATGCCAGAGATACTCGACACATGATGCACTTACAGGACACCTCTGTATCAAGTTCCTCGACCTGCAAGGTACTAGGTTTACAGTATGTGAAAAGGAAAGCAAATACACTACATACCAATACCGGTCAGCTTTATTTCTGCGAGAAAATTCGGCACAGGGTACAACAGACATTTTAGACGTAAATTGAAGACTTTTCAAGGACTTTCCAAGTACCAAAATACACTATTTCAAGGACTAAATTATTTAAATTAACAAATACTGNCAAGACTTTTCAAGGACTTTCCAAGTACCAAAATACACTATTTCAAGGACTAAATTATTTAAATTAACAAATACTGTATCTAGTAATGATCAGTCTGCACTTTTCATTATTAGGTTGTAACATGACACATTTAAAACCCCCAAGTCACAATTTTTTTTATAACAATAAAAAAAAAAACTTTACAAAAATGTAGAAAAACTTTAAAAGAACTTGAAACCTACAAGTAATATTTCCATTACCAATTCACTAGTTACTGCAGTCAGTTTTACAGCGCCAACCATTCCACAGTGGTGTCATTTGACCATAAGTCCTCGTGCCAGTATCTATTCACTCATCTGAAATGTTAAAAAATGCTCTATACCTTTTGGCAGCTGCTGTATGGATAATTTCATGTTATATATTCTGTAACAACTTGAAAATTCATGGACTTTTCAAGACCTAGCATAATTGAAGGACTATTCAAGACCTTAAAATCAAACAAATAAATTCAAGAACTATCACTGGAACCCTGCTGGCAGTGTTGTCACCTCCAGACAGCCGCACCCCTGTTTATCAGTATACTCCATTTATATCACTGATACAGTACCAACATGTGGATATGAAGACAAAACATTTTTCTCTGGAAAGTTTATTTAACCATGAAACTAAATTAAATGATGGCAAAATAATTCCTAAATGTGTCATAAACATACTAAAAGTAGAACATATTCACTAACACATAATTATTTATAAATTTTGACATATTTCTGGAAATATAATAATAGGAACTCCTCTTGCCACTAGGTTATTTTTACACTCNCTATTTATAAATTTTGACATATTTCTGGAAATATAATAATAGGAACTCCTCTTGCCACTAGGTTATTTTTACACTCTCACCTATGCTGTTTGTCTAGTCTATTTGGGTATTTGGGGGCAGAGCATGACAATGTAGATGGACCTTTAAGGTTATCTCTTCACAGCCTTGAAAGGGCATATGGCTCGATTCTGAGTACAAACGAGTTATTATTTGTGTTCGACATGACTTGCCTAAGGAAGTGGATTTCTCTGAAGCATTTTTATACCAGAAGAAATAACTGGCTCTTGGGAGGGTTGCAATGGCAGATATAGGCATTTTTTTGGAA
>NQII01002199.1:109272-168118 GCA_002778355.1 Clitarchus hookeri | reverse complement strand
CACAAAAACAAAGCATTTAATGTATTTTTTATTTGATAACTACTGTAACAATGTAGGCACGTGTATCGAAAGCTTTAAAATGTTTTCAGTGTTTTCTTATATAGCTCTGCATGTATGTGCGATTTTTTTGCTGCAAGGTTCCACCCGCTGCCCCTTACACATGCCCTCCAAGGGCAGGTGCTCCCTCTTGCTACCCTATAGGATTGTGCAGTCTGGTCTGAGAGAAAGGGTCCTACAAGAATGGCATTAAGCACATTTTGGCACTAATAATATGAAGGCCCTCACATGTTATCTATAATAGCCCAAAATTGACACCGACTTGGAAGGTATGTTTAAATCATAACTCTCACCAAAACTTGAGATATTTTTGTAGATACACTCTTGAAATGTTTACAATGTTTATATAAAAGCTAATACCAGTAATAAATTGTAAAATAACATTGAAATATGACAGACAGTTTACAATATCTTAAAAAATACTATCTTTTTACACTTAAGCACTTTCTCAACATACAAAACGTTTTGGCAAATTAAAAAAGCCCACGACTTCAATAAATGGCACATTTAAATTCTCACAGCCACTGAACCAATTATATAGTAAATGGAGACCTGAATAATTTGTAGATTCATTTGGGGCCAGCTAGACTTTAAATGCAAGAAAGTGTTTGATACTTTCGGAATTAGTCGACAACTCTGACACCTCCTGTAAGACCCTGAGCCCACAATAAAAGAGCAACAATGTGCAGGCCCAACCGCTACCCACGTGGTAGATAGCTGCCAACTAGTGGTTGACATATGCTTCAGTATAGAAATGACTATGGATTATAACCTACAGGTTAGCGAACTCACAAATTTTTCTGGTCTCAAATACTAAACATTTTTACAATTAATACTGCACAGGTGCTGCAATTGAAGCAGGCGCTGCTTCAATTGCAGCACCTGAAACCACACCCACACAAAGGCACTTGATAGAACAGTAACTGACTTGGCCACACGGTTGTCAGTTGGGCAAGATGTATCACTGAGCAAACAATATACACTGACATGTCAAAAGTCATGGGATAACAGTATGTAAAGGTAATAGTCCGTGGCGCCACTGTACTGTGACACCTTGGAAGTGCCCAGACCTGTATCAGTTGTACTCTGAAATCTTTGAACTGCTTGGTGACCACTGAAGCCCTTCACGGGCTTCACGTACCCCCCACAACGATGGGATATTTCAGCAGGAGAATGCAGCATGTCATCAGGCCCTTGTCCATAATTGATTCAAGGAGCATCCTGGAGAGTTTCAATGATGGCTCAGGCCACTTCATTCACTCAATATGAACCCCATAAAGTATTTATGGGACATGATGTAGAGGTCCATTCACATCCAAAATCCTGCACCTACAAATAGAAGGAAGCTGTGAGTAGCTATCCAGACAGCATAAGTTAACATCTCTCTACAGGTGTTTTGTCCACTTGATCAATGCCACAAGTTCCTGCACTTCGCTGGGCTAGAGGAGGGCCTACACGATACTAGACCCTTATCCCATGACTTTGATATGTCATTGTAGTACACACAAGATGGCTGCAAGCACAGGGTGGAGAGATTGAGGGGAGGCATTCATAATAGTCTATGTCCTGCATCGTGCTCTTATACATTACACCTTTATTAATGACTACCCCTCAAAGAACTGGGTCGTAAAATATAGTTCCAAGTCTTTTGGAATTTCTTGTTTCCGCTTGAAGTATATTACCACGTAAGGAATCACATTGATTTAAAGATGTAAAGATGCCTGTCTCATTATGCAAACATACCCACTGATTATGAAATTGAGAGTACAAAAAGAGAGATATTTGGATGGCGCCCAAAAGGTGTGGTCTTAAGTACCTGCTCGAGAGGTGTTAAGCAAGACGAGGATGAATGAGTGAAGTGAGTGAAGAGATTTGGGTGGCTCTTAACACTGAGGTCTTGAGAGTCGATGAGGGTGAAGTGAGGTGAGTATGGAGCAGCGCCGGAATGTAAGGGCGGGGAAAATGGGAGATCCCCGAGAAAACCGCCAACCAGAGGTATCGTTCAGCACGATTCCCACGTTGGAAAATATGGGAGCGACCCCAGCAGTTTGCATAGTTGGGAGGCGAGTAGTCTAACCACTACACCACCATAGCCACTGGCGAGGATGAAGCAGCAACAGAATGGAATGATGAGGGGAACAAAGTAAACGGAAGGTTAACTGAGAAAACCCAATAACCAACAGTAAAGGCCACCATGTTTCCACTTGTTAAAATCTACGTTAGATGGTGCTGGGAATTGAGACCAGTTAGCTACAGTAAGGGGAACGGGGTCTTACAGCTACACCACTGTGGCCTCCAGCAGGAAGACATACTATTTACATAAAGTATCAATTTTCTTGACTGTAAACTAATACATAACAAACAGTTTAATGGCTTTCCAAACTACATTATATTAGTGTATGTCACAGGCAAACCAGGCTGCTGCGAAAACAAGATTCCTTACATTTCAATTATGGTACAGTATTGCACAAAATATTTTGAATAGCCTGACCTAATAAAGTTTTCATAATACTGTGGGATAAACAGAGAGAAAATAAAAATTTTGACTGGTTAAGGAGTAGAGAATCAAATGTGAAGACATTTTAAGAAAGGGAAAGATAGAGGCAATTACAAAGATATATTTAATATGAAAAACAAGCTTGAAGACACGTGTCAAATACTGGTATGCAGAACAAAATTATTGACTGACTCTTTCCACGACAGGCAGTATTGAAAAACTGCAGAGATAAGTGGGGTAGATTTATCTTGACCAAAATAAAAAAACTAAGCATTCTGAATAGTTGTTACTGTTGTGTATTGGCGTTGTGTATACGACATGAAGGGTAGGTAGGCGTAGATAGTTGGCACTTGAGTGCAGCGTCATGGCGTGCGCGTGTTTGTAATTATGGATGATGTTTGGAGGATATATCTGTGCATTTTGAGAGCTAATGGTAAGAACATAAAAGTGGCGACAAGGATCGGATAATGTTGTAGGCGGAATAAAGTACATTGTATGTTCAGTCGTCTGTGAACGGTCGTGACTTTCAAGGGAACAATCGACAAATTTCTGCCAGGTCGAGATACATGGTGGTCCTACAGTAATGGTTAGTTACTTCATTGCAAATAAAATCGAGAACAATGTTTAGAAACAGTCTGTTTTCATCGCTCTGTGCAGGGTAGCATTGTATAGTATCATTATGCCATTAGTGTTGCTGAGACAAACCAGCACAGTACCGGGAGAGGTGTTAACAATGCTTACAAAGCATTTTGAGCAAAAACCTAGCGAAATCGTGGAGACTTACAAGTTCTTAAAACATGACCAACGTGAGGGTGAAACTATTGTGGTATATGTAGCAGAACTCTGTCAACTATTAACTTACTGTAATTTTCCTAACTTAGAAAAGATTTTTTGTGATAGGTTAATATGTGGGGTGCATGACAAAACTGTTTAACATGCACTACTGGCGAAAGAAAAGTTGACCTACAAGGAAGCAGTCAATATCACAATGGCAGCAGAGGCAACAAGATGGAAGCTACTGAATTTACAGGAATCCGTAACGGAACACAAAAACAAGCTGCATACCTTACAAGCCTATGGGTAGAAAAAATTTCCAAATCCTGCGAAGGAGTCTCTAGCAGACAGAGAGGAACCCGCAAGAAATGCATGCCTGAGGTGCAACGGAATCACACGTCGGCGATATGTAGACGAGGGTCTACTAAGTGTTGTTATTGCAGCAAAAGAGGTCACCTAGAAAGGGTGACAATCACTAAGAAGAAACAGGGAACCCACCCATGCACAACAAAGTAGGACCCACATGAGTCGGAATCTGGATACGAGGATGACGCAGCAAGAATATATTGGCTGCATAATCTTCAAGGTAGAGGCAGTAATGAGCCATACATAATTGACATATGGTTAGACAATAACCTACACTGGTTGGAGGTTAACTCAAGGGCTATTTATACAGTGGTGAGATGGGATACATATAAGACTTTGTGGCCAGAACTGCCACCATTAGAGTTGAGTTATTACAGTGGCTCTTAACAACGAGGCCTTGAGAGCAGGTGAGGGTGAAATAAGGTGAGAATGGAGCAGCATCAGAATGCAAGGGCAGAGGAAACGGGAGATACCCAAGAAAACCCTCCAACCAGAAGCATCTTCCTGCATGATTCCCACTTGCAAAAATCCGAAGTGGCCTGGCTGAGGATTAAACCCAGTTCACCTTGGTGAGAAACAAGTAGTTAAACCACTCGGCCACCGCAACCCTGCCACCATTAGAAAAATGTAAGGTAGTACTCTATATATGGTCACAGGAGGGGTTAACAGTTCAAGGGCACAAACTGGTAGAAGTCAAATAAAAAAATGGCTCTGTTGTATGTCATTGTTAGAAACTAGTGGATTGGAGGAGGGTCATGCGAGGCCAGCCTGTTTGGAAGGAACTGGTTTGAATCTCTGTGGAGGAACTATTCATTGTGCAAGCCCAGGGAAGGAGGAGAATGGGAATGATTCTCTTAGATAGTGAAACAAATACAAGGTTCACTCAGCTGTTCACAATATATTCACAGGAGTTTGATAACAGTGACCTTGGTAACCTGGGTAACTATAACCTTAAAGAAGTGAAACCAATTAAAAANATAAAATTTTGCTTTTCTTATAGAGTAGCAGGCCTGCAGTGGCATAGCAGCTAGAGCGTTCACTTCCCACCAAGGCAAACTGGGCTTAATTCCCCAGAATCGTGGGAATCGTGCCGGACAATGCTATTCGTCTGCTTTTTTTTTGAGAATCTTCTGTTTCTCCCGCCCTTGCATTCCAGCACTGCTCCATACTCCTCTCCCTTCCTCATTGACTCTGAATAACCTGATGTTAAGAGCCATCCAAACCACTCCACTCATAGAATAGCATTATTTCCACCTTAAATTTCCATTCTTAAGAGTGCCGTCTGCCCAGGTTCGCAAATAGAGCGCATAACTCCAGTTGTATAGTTGTCATTTGAAAACTGTTCCAATATTTTTGAGCATTGTCTGCTAATGACTACCATTTAAGAAATTCGCCACATATGAATGGTAGTTCCAGTTTTCTATTTCTGCCACTAATGCAAATTTTTTAACAATTAAAAAGTATAATACAAGTATTTCACAATACTTATTTGGCATGAAACTTCCAGTAGACTATTAAACATACCATAGCGACATGCAGCACACCTTTGTCTTTATTATTACACCAAAAAATTATAGATTATCACTGAAAAATCTATGAGGCAAGTTAGCGAGACAAAGACTGCATGCCAGTTCAGTGCCTTGCGCGTAAAGGTAATTAGACACTCAATGCATGCACCTAGGTCGTCATTGGTGCCCTCATGCTTATCTGTCTCGAAAATACAAAATACCTTACGCCAGATGGCTCCCTTAAATTTCTACATAAATTTATGTAGAAAAAGTCTAAGCTTACCCACACAACATCTCTGTTACAAACATTTTACATACCAACATACAAGTAAACATTTTCATTTGAGATTCAAAATTGTCTACACTTTTGCCAAAGAAAGTGAAGTTCCAACAATGCAATAGCTCCTATTAAAACACATCAGTAGTACACAAATTGAACCAGTCGAACTTATATCACATCATTACAAAAATACTGTGTTATGGAAATTTTAAAAACATTCCCAAAATTATTATGGGAAAAATATACTACACAGCCATTAATTACATACTAAGTACATATGGTACCATTTCTACTTTAATACAACGTGTTCAAATCAGGCAAGATCACATAGTATCCTACCCATTAAAACAACTACACCATCAAAAGTCAAAGCACGACAATTGATAGAAGGACCCCTTATCCAATAGAGAAGACAAGGCTCACATGACTAAGAGTTCAGAGAGAGTGTATAGATCTACAGACGGGTCTGAGGCATGTGTGTTCTCCCNAGAACGGACAGTGCAAATAGTGAGGGACAGCAGAACGGACAGTACAAATAGTGAGGGACAACGGAACGGACAGTACAAATAGTGAGGGACAAGCGGAACGGACGGCGTAAATAATGAGGGACAAACTGGTGACTGGCACACAATACTACAGAGAATACACTTTGCGCCGTGTATCACCCTAATTACAACACAGAAATCCCCAGCAGAACTGTCGACGGGCAGGAAACTCAAAAATATCTTTGACAGGATGTATCCTAGCACAGTAAATACTGCAAAGATAGAGAAAACAGACAGACTATAAACAAGGAAGGCACTTTGCAGAAGGAGACAGTATATCTGCGCAACTAGAGGTCAGGTTCCAAGTGGTTCATTGGAGTGGTGATACTTAGTGAGGGCCCAGTAATGTACCAAATTGAAGCTGCAGAGAGCCAACAGGTACACCAGCTGCATGTCGACAAGTTGGTGTGTCGCCCACCCAAGGAGGAAATGTCTTCAGACCTACCTGCCAAAGCTATAGATCCGCAAGAAACAGTTTTTCTGGAATCAGCAAATCCAAGAATTTCAGTGTTCCCGGGTGGCCACAGCGGCAGTTGTCAGAATCACCTTTCAAGGGCTTCCGAAGGCTTTGGGAGATGGTGTGTCAGCAGAGGACATGACAACATGTTATGAATCAGGTCCACCACCTCTGGCATTACCAGGGGACCACCACAAGAGATCCACACCTCATCCAAAACAATCAACAACCACCCGAATCAAGACTAAACCAATAAGATTAGCAGATTACGAGCCTTAGCGTTAGAGGGTACCCAGCTAGGTTCATTAGTAGAGAGCACGTGTTGTAACTTGGAGAGGGAGGGGAGGAGTGTTGCGTATTGATGATGTGTAGTGAGAGAGCAAAGAGATTTGGGTGGCTCTTAAAGAGGCCTTGAGAGCCGATATGATGACGTGTAAATTACATGAAATGAAGGGTAGTGAGGCGGGACAGTTGGCACCTGTGAGTGCAGTGTCATGGCATGCACACGTTTGTAACTATGTATGATGTTTGAAGGACATAATATTTCCAGGCAATATATGTGGCATCCATAAGTTTTGAGAGTTGACGAATAAGACATAAACCTTACCATATAAAAAACACAAATTATTGTGCAACACATTGTAACGTTAAGAATCTTAACCTGTCTGGCAACAAAATGGGATATAAATATGGTGCAATATGTTGTTAAAATTTTTAAGTAACCATTAAATTTTTTGAAAAGGACTGAGTTAATGAAGATATTATACTGCACAAGCATTGAATGGGACTTAATAAAAATTGTGTGGATTACAGTGAAGTAAAATTAATAGCAGTAATAATACACAGTCTGTGTAATTTCACTGTACAATCTAATTATTATGATGTAGACTGAGAATGCCTCTATGTTATGTAACTACTTTGTTTTCTGTAAGCAAACAAATAAATAAAAATTTTTGCTTTTCTTATAGAGTAGCAGGCCTGCAGTGGCATAGCAGCTAGAGCGTTCACTTCCCACCAAGGCAAACTGGGCTTAATTCCCCAGAATCGTGGGAATCGTGCCGGACAATGCTATTCGTCTGCTGATTTTTTTGAGAATCTTCTGTTTCTCCCGCCCTTGCATTCCAGTACTGCTCCATACTCCTCTCCCTTCCTCATTGGCTCTGAATAACCTGATGTTAAGAGCCATCCAAACCACTCCACTCATAGAATAGCATTATTTCCACCTTAAATTTCCATTCTTAAGAGTGCCGTCTGCCCAGGTCCGCAAATAGAGCGCATAACTCCAGTTGTATAGTTGTCATTTGAAAACTGTTCCAATATTTTTGAGCATTGTCTGCTAATTACTACCATTTAAGAAATTCGCCACATGTGAATGGTAGTTCCAGTTTTCTATTTCTGCCACTAATGCAAAATTTTTAACAATTAAAAAGGATAATACAAGTATTTCACAATACTTATTTGGCATGAAACTTCCAGTAGACTATTCAACATACCATAGCGACATGCAGCACACCTTTTTACACCAAAAAATTATACATTACCACTGAAAAATCTATGAGGCAAGTTAGCGAGACAAAGACTGCATGCCAGTTCAGTGCCTTGCGCGTAAAGGTAATTAGACACTCAATGCATGCACCTAGGTCGTCATTGGTGCCCTCGTGCTTATCTGTCTCGAAAATACAAAATACCTTAAGCCAGATGACTCCCTTAAATTTCTACATAAACTTATGTAGAAAAAGTCTAAGCTTACCCACACATCTCTGTTACAAACATTTTACATGCCAACATACAAGTAAACATTTTCATTTGAGATTCAAAATTGTCTACACTTTTGCCAAAGAAAGTGAAGTTCCAACAATGCAATAGCTCCTATTAAAACACATCAGTAGTACACAAATTGAACCAGTCGAACTTATATCACATCATTACAAAAATACTGTGTTATGGAAATTTTAAAAACATTCCCAAAATTATTATGGGAAAAATATACTACACAGCCATTAATTACATACTAAGTACATATGGTACCATTTCTACTTTAATACAACGTGTTCAAATCAGGCAAGATCACATAGTCTCCTACCCATTAAAACAACTATACCATCAAAAGTCAAAGCACGACAATTGATAGAAGGGCCCCATATCCAATAGAGAAAACAAGGCTCACATGACTAAGAGTTCAGAGAGAGTGTATAGATCTACAGACGGGTCTGAGGCATGTGTGTTCTCCCTNACAAGGCTCACATGACTAAGAGTTCAGAGAGAGTGTATAGATCTACAGACGGGTCTGAGGCATGTGTGTTCTCCCTTGCTCCACACCTCTTGTAATGTTCCTGCAGCTTGCGAACAGCAGGGAACTCTGCACCACAGTCCTTGCAATTATACTTGTCTAGGTGAGTGAGCACATGTTTCTCAAACATGGGCAATGCATGGCACACCTTGCCGCACAATTCACACTTGTAGTTCACCGTGTGTACTTGCCTGTGTCTGAGCAAGTGCCTCCTCGACCAGAAAGCCTTGTCGCAGTGTTCACATGTGAATTCCTTCATGGCAAAGTGAGTGGTTATGTGATCTCTCAAAGAAGCTTTCTTCACAAATGTTGCTCCACACGAGGCACATTCATACTTGCACTGGCCTGCGTGGTAGCGGTTGTGGGCATTTAACAAGTGCTCATTACGAAAAACTTTCCCGCATTCACTGCATGGGAGCTTTAAATTTTCATGAATTTTTTTGTGAACTTTCATATCACGGTTGCTATAGAATGTCGCTTCGCAAATTGAGCACGTAAATGGCCTGTAGTCTAAGTGATTTCGTATATGGACCAACAGAGCCTTGTCATCAAAGAACTTCTTGAAACAAATCTGGCATTCAGACTGTTTTACATGGAGGTGAATTCGTTTGAAATGGGTGCTGATTTCTGCCAAGGAACGGAAGAATTTTTTACACTTTGCACATCTGAAACCATTTTTACTTCTCCTGTGCACACGTCTGATGTGTCTATTGAGGACGCCTCCATCTGAAAAGATTTTGCCACACATCTCACAAACCTTATGTTCACTTTGGCGGTTTTTGTGCAACAGAAAATTTGAGGACTTTTCTTTTATGTGCCGCTTCAAATGTGCAGATAAATCGTCACTGTCAAAAAACACTTTGCCGCATTTGTAACAGAGATGTTTGATCTTTAAGTGGATTCTGCTGTGGTGACGTTTCAACTCAAAATCAGAGCCAAATATTTTGTTACAGTGCTGACACTTAGATTTCAAAGGTGACTGTACAGGATGGAAGGTCCTTGTATGCCTGTTCAAAATGCTCTGTGAGGTAAATTTTTTATTGCAAATCCCACACTCCACACAGACTTTCCTTAGGTGGATAGCTTTACTGTGAAGCAAGAATTTCTTTTCAGAAATGAACATTTTTCCACAGTATTCACAGAGCAGATTCTCACTTTCTTTTTGGCTATGAAACAAAATCAGATGTCGCCTTAAGTTACTCTTCCTTGTCATATGCTTGTCACAAAATTTGCAACTGATAAATTCCTTCTTAAAAAATCTGCGCTTGACAGTCATGTTTTGATGTTCGGAACGAGCATGAAATCTCCTAGCAGTTTTATTGTCGAAGCAGTCTGAGCATAAAATACACTTGATTACCTTTGAGGTTTTGTGCAAATAGTGCTGTTCCCTCCAACCACTCCCATTGGACAAAACTTTCGAACAAATATGGCACATCTGATGTGGATTATCACAATTTGAATTATCATCTGTCAGGAACTTACAGTTCAAATTGCAAGCATTGGAGTTGAACAATACACTGCAATTGAGGGGCAGTTCCTTTAAGGACGCTGGGTCGTGCTTCATATTAATCACTAAATTTATTAGATATGAAAACTTTCCAAGAAACCNAGTTCCTTTAAGGACGCTGGGTCGTGCTTCATATTAATCACTAAATTTATTAGATATGAAAACTTTCCAAGAAACCATTGAGGTTGGAGAACAATTGGTTAAATATGCTTTAACATATATTTTAAGTACAAATGTCAAAAATACAATATCCTTTTCAGAAGAAAATTCCTTAAGTATAAAAATACTGCTTTCTGTAAATACATAAAAAAAGTATAGCTTTAAAAAAAATATTCTTACATCACTACCAATGTTCTTGCATCTTACATATCATGTAAGCTAACAATGTTTCTTAAAATTTAGGATGTAGAAAACAGTCAAATATTTTACCCAGCCTGTTCCCTTGCATTTTTGTTCCACTGCTAACACGTCTCATTTCCATTTTTTTATTATTATTTGCTATGGAAAACAAATGTGCATTTATGGATGCACGACTCTGTTACATAATTATACAATCAGGTTCAAGGTATAAGTACAATAATAATTACAAAAAAATACTGACTACAAATGAGGAATGTAGTTTTGATTCTTTCTGGCTTACAAGCAATTTGTAAGAAATTCAAACAATATTAATAAGAGCAATTCATTTTGACAGAACTTTTTAATTTCATGTTTTCAAATTCATCAACATAGGTGATCACAGGCAAGACTATGCAGGAACACATTATACTGTGAAATTGGAATAGTTATAAAACAAACTTCAATTCAATGTAAAACTAAAAATCATAAAAACACAACACATTTGCACAAATTAATTGGCTTAGTGTGAATCAGCATAACTTTTTTTTTACTTACATCCAAACTCAATCTTATTATTTTACCACCTGATAACAACACATGCTGCTGCTTTAGGACATTTCTGTGCTTTAAGGACATGACAAATTCCATTACGCAGAATACGTATCATGGCGATATGGCAGTGCTGTTACAGCTGCAAAAATTCCAAAGCTGTGTAGCAAGACTCGAGTTTTGCAGTCTCGTAGTCCGTGGCCTCATTTTATTCCGGCAGTTATAAACTTTCAGTCCTACAAAGTGAAAACAAAAATATTTCAAGCAAGGCAAAATGAAAGCGGAATACTGCACTATTATCATCCAGTGTCAACCTGTTTTTTTTTTAAAACACCTTACAAGTAGGCTAAACGGCTGTTCCATTGAAAAAAAATCACTGCCCCTGTAACTGCAATACACACTGGTACACAGGTTCCCAGTTAAGTTGGCAGCAAATTAAGAAATATAGTTCTAAGACTTGAAATTTTATTGAGAGTGTAATATAACAATTAATGGTTACGAAAGTCAATTTCTTGTCTTATGCACATAAGAGCACAAATTTGCACATTATTAACATACTTANAGTTCCTTTAAGGACGCTGGGTCGTGCTTCATATTAATCACTAAATTTATTAGATATGAAAACTTTCCAAGAAACCGTTGAGGTTGGAAAACAATTGGTTAAATTTGCTTTAACATATATTTTAAGTACAAATGTCAAAAATACAATATCCTTTTCAGAAGAAAATTCCTTAAGTATAAAAATACTGCTTTCTGTACATACATAAAAAAAGTATAGCTTTAAAAAAAATATTCTTACATCACTACCAATGTTCTTGCATCTTACATATCATGTAAGCTAACAATGTTTCTTAAAATTTAGGATGTAGAAAACAGTCGAATATTTTACCCAGCCTGTTCCCTTGCATTTTTGTTCCACTGCTAACACGTCTCATTTCCATTTTTTTATTATTATTTGCTATGGAAAACAAATGTGCATTTATGGCTGCACGACTCTGTTACATAATTATACAATCAGGTTCAAGGTATAAGTACAATAATAATTACAAAAAAATACTGACTACAAATGAGGAATGTAGTTTTGATTCTTTCTGGCTTACAAACAATTTGTAAGAAATTCAAACAATATTAATAAGAGCAATTCATTTTCACAGAACTTTTTCATTTCATGTTTTCAAATTCATCAACATAGGTGATCACAGGCAAGACTATGTAGGAACACATTATACTGTGAAATTGGAATAGTTATAAAACAAACTTCAATTCAATGTAAAACTAAAAATCATAAAAACACAACACATTTGCACAAATTAATTGGCTTAGTGTGAATCAGCATAACTTTTTTTTTACTTACATCCAAACTCAATCTTATTATTTTACCACCTGATAACAACACATGCTGCTGCTTTAGGACATTTCTGTGCTTTAAGGACATGACAAATTCCATTAAGCCGAATACGTATCATGGTGATATGGCAGTGCTGTTACAGCTGCAAAAATTCCAAAGCTGTGTAGCAAGACTCGAGTTTTGCAGTCTCGTAGTCCGTGGCCTCATTTTATTCCGGCAGTTATAAACTTTCAGTCCTACAAAGTGAAAACAAAAATATTTCAAGCAAGGCAAAATGAAAGCGGAATACTGCACTATTATCATCCAGTGTCAACCTGTTTTTTTTTTTTAAACACCTTACAAGTAGGCTAAACGGCTGTTCCATTGAAGAAAAAAATCACTGCCCCTGTAACTGCAATACACACTGGTACACAGGTTCCCAGTTAAGTTGGCAGCAAATTAAGAAATATAGTTCTAAGACTTGAAATTTTATTGAGAGTGTAATATATAAATTAATGGTTACGAAAGTCAATTTCTTGTCTTATGCACATAAGAGCACAAATTTGCACATTATTAACATACTTACTATCTTAAAAATTCTGCAATTTTAATTGGATGACAAATGAATAAAGTGAGATGGTGTTCATGGCAATGTTAAACATACATATAGTAGAAGAAAAACTGATCTTAAGCAGGGCTGTCAAAAGTGTTTAATTAACTGTGAACCGCCCATAAACATGCTGCTCACCCCGAGGACACCCTGGATGGCTTAGCAGTCGCTAGTCTCCCACCAATAGGGAACCTTGTTCAATATAGGCCCTGGTAGGTGAGAATTAGCGATGTACCGACTAGTCGGCAAAAATNCTGCTCACCCCGAGGACACCCTGGATGGCTTAGCAGTCGCTAGTCTCCCACCAATAGGGAACCTTGTTCAATATAGGAGAATTAGCAATGTACCGACTAGTCGGCAAAAAGCACAGACTAGTCGGGCCATTACTTTAGTCATATTACTATTTTTAAAATAGGGTGATTGAAATGAAATTCTTTCATTATTAATTATTTTTATTTTAGTATCAGTCTTACAATTGGCAATATAATCTAGGAATAGGAACAAAGGAAGGAATAAAAGATTTAGTTAGTAGTTAGTACTTATATGACTAAGTTTAACAAAAAAACAAATTCTGAATGCAAGTTTCTACAACTCTGAATAAAGTACATAATTATGTAATCTCCTGTTTATTATTTATTTTAGAATCACAATTTCAAACACTATGTATTCATTATTAAAAGAAATATAAACTAGAGGCAGGAACTTCTCCTTTGTAATTAACAAACAATCAAACTCAACCTTGAACCTAAAAGACTACAATTTTAACAAAAATTAAATCCTAAAGAAAGCAGGTACAACTCTGAATAATATTAAATGAGACAATTTCAAACTTAAGAAAAATGAATACGTTACATAATCACANACTCTGAATAATATTAAATGAGACCATTTCAAACTTAAGAAAAATGAATACGTTACATAATCACTATGTGTATCATAAAACAAAAGTGACATTTAGGTACACATGTTACTCTAGTAATTGTTAGTATATTTTTTAATTAGAGGCAAATTGTGGTGTAAAAAGACTAAAGTCTCTGCCCTTTCTGGCAGTAATCGATTTCTTTTTGTTTCGTATACATGGCCAGCTTCGGAGAAGAGTCGTTCACTGTAAGCAGAACTAGCTGGACAACAAAGGTACACTTTAGCGAGGCGCGACATTTCGGGATATCTAGAACTATTACTGTTCCACCACTCAAATGGATCATTGTTTCGATTTATTACCAGTAACGCAAAGCACGAGTGCAGTTCGTGAGCTGCACTTGACTTGTCATCTTGAACAGTTTCGATTTTTCTTGAGGCTAGTTCATGGTAGCATTGCCAGAAATTACGATGTGTTGCTGTTTCCGTGCTGTCTTCATTGGTGGTGATTCGAAGAGGTTCTTCATCTTTGTCAGCGTCACTCTCGTCATCACTTAGATTATTTTTCAGAGTTTCCAATAAAAATTGTGACCTAACGGTTATAAGTTCCTCAGCATCGAAAAACTGCTGCTTATATCATGGATCCAACAAGTTGCCAGGGTAAAGAGTTTGCTATGCTCCAAGTTAAATCTGCTCTTCAAATCATTTTCTAACAGCCGTTTTATTTCCATGAGGTATAACTTCAGATAACGATGAGCAATTTGAACTTATGATCTTGGTAATCTCTTTGAATGGCTTCAGCAGTTCAAGGCTTTTTTCGAGCATTTTCCACTCTTCAGTAGATAAATATTCGAAATTTACAGATGTTTCAGTCAGATATAAAGATACAGCCCGTTTTTGTTCTGAAAGACGAGACATCATGTAGTACGATGAATTCCATCTAGTAGATACGTCTTGCACAAGCTGGTGGTCTGATAAGTTAAGTTCTTGCCGCAAATCACGAAGTTTTGACTGAGCTGGACTAGAAGTGGAAATGTGTAACTATTCGTCTAGATTTTGCAAGTATTTGTGCCATAGTATCATGTTTCAATGCAGTTTTTACCGCCAGTTGCAACGTGTGTATAAAACAAGGAACTCCATTAAAAACTGAGTCATCAATAGCTTTCGTCACATTTCTTCCGTTATCTCGCACAATGGCATGAATTTTGGTCATGTTTATTTTCCACAATGTTGGAATTTCTTCTAAACAGTTTTTTATATTAATGGCTGTATGTGATTCTGGGAAATGTTTCATTTGTAATACTGTGTGGTGAAATTTGAATTCGTCACTAAGCCAGTGTGCTGTAAAACTCAAAAAACTTTCCATGTTATTTATATTTGTCCACAAATCTGTAGTAACTGAGATTGCGGTGGCACTTAGCAGTCCTTTTTGAATTTGAGATTTAGTTTCTTCATAGAGATGTGGTATGATGTTGTCTGTAAAATACTTTCTGCTTGGTATGTTATATTTTGGTTTCACTGTTCTCATCAAGTTTCTGAAGCCAGTATTTTCAACAATAGACAACGGCTGGTTGTCCAAAGCAATCATCTCACCAATAGCAATACTAATGTTCCATGATCTAGAATCTTCATGTGACCACTGTACAACGAAACTTTCTTCAATACTTCGCTGGTATTTTTGAGATAAACTGACTTCTGACGACACTGGACTTGACGGAATAGGCAACGCTGGAGGTAATTCTTCTATCTGTGACTGCAACGTACTCTGGGTTGTATCATTTGATGAACTACATTTAATCACAGAAACTAACTGAGGCATCCGCTGTGGATGTTTGTATTTAATATGGTTAGTCATACTAGTAGTGTTTGCTGTTTTCCCCAGCCCACCACGAGAAATAACTGTTTGGCATTGATTACACTTCACTTTATGAGAATCAACTTCCAATTCGTCAAAGAAAGTCCACACACGCGATTTCTTCTTCGGCATGACTCAATTTCAATTAAGTATGTACTTTAACTATAATACAAACTGTCTTAGCTATGCAATTCACTGACTTTTGTTTTACTTAAAAAAAAAACCCCACTCAGTAATGCCGGATTGTACGTGAACGATACTATAACAAAATGCAAAGTAAACCAAAACCTGTTCGTTCATGTCCGCACGCGTGGCGCGTGTGAGGGATGCGAGGCGCGACGAACACTACCAATTTCGCCCGGACATCGCCGAAAGCAATGATCGGCTTGGCCGACTAGTCAGCCTTTTTCCAACCGACCAGTCGGCCAAACTCATAGTCGGCCCATCACTAGTGACAATGATTTAAATGAGGTTCTCACAAGGGAGGTATCGCGGAGACTTGTCACAGCATGTAGGGTACTCCCATTTACACTACTGGTCCACCCAAACATCATCTACCTCACATTTTCCATACTTTTGGGTCCAGCTAAATAAAGCAGACTCTGAACAACTTGGCGGTGGGTACTTATCTTGATGCTCGGGTACTCGTGATTTGCTGAGGTGATGGGATCAGAAGGTCATTTACTGGCCATGCTTCTTCACAATATGAACACAACACATTGGTTATAAGCCAAACGAAGACTTTTTTTAAAGCAACTACTGAGCATAAACTTCATATTAGTTTCTGTTTCAGTAAAATTATTTAAAAGGACTTTGAGACAATAATATTGATTGTGCTATGAAAACAAAATAATATTAAAAAAGAGGGCCTAAATAAATATTTTTTAATGAAAGCTTTGGATTTTATTATAGAAATATACGTATTTAGTAAATATGGAAGTTTTTTTTTTTAAAGTCATTTAAATCTAGAAGCGGCTACTATTCTCGAAGCTACTGGACCAACTAGGTGACGTGAATGCCAGAATGTCACTCAGCTTAAAAGTCTAATAATGGTGTCTTCCTACTGAAAGTGAGTTTTTATTTTGATTTCTTTCAACTGCGACTACAGAAACCTAATGGATTATAGAGACTCAAAAGTCTGCCAAAAATAATGCATGAAAAATTTCATTTGATAAAGCAAAATTAGATAATGGCGAGAATTTTTTAATAGACAGGATTTTTCTGTGTATTTTGGTTTAAATTTTATTCAATACTAACTGGACGAACAGTAATTTTACTCTGAAAGAAAATTCAACATAAATTTCTTTATGTCCCGTCCATCTGCAATACTATTTACCAATCCACACCATTGACCTGGATCTCTGTCTGCCCAATTACATCATGTTTACGATGCATGCCATAACACTGACTCACTCATGCCAACCGTATCCACCTAAATATACTTCCTGTTGTATACACAATGTCAGTGCACAACACTCCTCCCCTCCAAGTCGCAACACCCGTACTATTTACAACCTCAACTGGTACCCTCAGTTCTAATTTACATAATCAGCAAATTTTTTTGGTTTAGTCTTGACTCTGGTGGATTGTGTTGGAGCTGGTGTTTCTCTCCTGTGGTGGTCCCCTGGTCCTTCCTGAATTGGTGGACCCGAGTTGTGTGGTGCTGCTGTGTTCTCTGTTGACACCTTCATGTCCAGAGCTGCTGCCACGTCTGTTGCTGACACAGCCCCAGGTGCTGCCAAAGGTGGTGGACCAGAGTCATGAGCTGCTCTCATGTTCTCAGCAGACAGAGACACGTCCAGGGATGCTGCCGCTACCACTGCCATAGCCAACACGCTATCCTGCAAGGCCTCTGGGTGATTCTGACAACCGCTGCTCTAGCCTTCCAGCAACACTGATATTCTTGGAACCCCACCTGTAGTCTGTATTAGTTGATTTTCGAAAAACCATTTCTCTTTGCGCCATAGTCTTGGCATGTACGCAAGACATTTCTTCATTGGCTGCCGGCGGATCAACTGGTCAATACGACGCTGGTGAATCTGTCTGCTCTCTGTGGTTTGAACATTGTACATTGCTGGCCCCTCCTTGGCGATCACCACCCCAGGTATCCACTTGGGACATGACCCATAGTTACACAGAAGTATGCGATCCCCTTCTATAAAATGCCTTCCCTATTTGTCGCCTGTGTAGTCGTCTCCACCATTGAAGTGCTCAGCATGCTGGGATGCAACCTGTCAAAAATGGTTTTCAGTTTCCTACCAATCAATTGTGCGCCAGTTGCCAGCTTGCATTTTTTTTCAGCTTCCTTCAGATTTGGTGTTGCCCAAACTGAATATACTACATGTCCGTAGACACCTCATTCGAAAAGTTTGTTAATGGTTGCTGCCACCTTCTCTTGAAGTGCAAATGGTACTACTCTGTTCTTCCTAAAAACTGGTTTTTCTCCCTTCTTTAAATGAATAGTTACCTGGGGTCCTTTATACTAGCCTAGGTCCCTGTTATACATAGTGGACTCATTCCATGCTCTTGTCAGCATATCCTATGTTATGGGGATACATAAAGGATAAAGTATTTTGTTTACCATGACGACCTCAAAACGAGAATTACGGACACCATCCAAACCGTAACACCGGACATGCTGACAAGAGTGTGGAATGAGTTTGATTATCGCGTAGATGTCATTCGGGCCGCTCGTGGTGGTCACATTGAACATTTATGAATGTATGGTAAACAAACTTCACGGTTTCACGGATCATTAGATTGATCAATCATGGTTGTGGGTTGTTTGGCTTTGATATTATAGTCCTTCAAAGTTGGGGTATTCTTTTATATCCTGTATTCTGGTGATGGAAATTAAGATTGCAAGGCTGAGGATAGAGGATCCTAAGGTTAGAGTAATTAGGCAGTATAGGAGTGGAATTGAGACGGGGGCAGACCATTTTTGAGGGAAAGGTTTGGGCAGTGGGCCAAGGTAGAAAGTGTAGATGGCTTGTGGAATGAATTGAGAGGAATTGTAGAGTAGTGGTGTAAAACTATTGACAGTATCAATAGTTTTGAACTATCGAGACTATCAATAGTTTTTTTAACTATCAATACTNTTTCTTTAACTATCAATAGAACTACCAAAAACCTTAATTTTGAAAATTTACTTTATTTTTAAGCAGAGATGACAAAGTCTCTTATTCTATTCACATGCATGTAATTAATTTAAAGAAAAATATTTTTAAAATGTTATGACAGTGTAGGTAACTATTTATTTTCTCGCAAAAAAAGCTTATTTATCATAAACATAAAGTACAAAAACCTCAATTGCACATAAAATATAATTTCACTTAAAATCAACTGAAGAATTAAGAAACGTACATAATATAAATTCAAAACATACAACACATGACTTTAATTGACCAGATTGGTTTCCATAAAAATAAACTAATAAAATGATCAAGAGAAGTTATCCCTCGACACACTGTGTGCCTGACTGCCTGTGGTTGAATTTTCAGGTTCAGGTACTTCTATTTACAATTTATCATGGTTAAGTTCCAAGAGAGAAAAGTTTTAGTTGAGAAAACAAGCATGTCGACATGTTGTGGGACAAGGCAATTTTGTCTGTCTTGCACTATATACCCTGCGGCACTGAACACTCTTTCTGCCGGTGTTGACGTTGCTGGTGCAGACAAATACCGACATGCCACATCTCCTAAGGCCTCCCAACATTGCTTCTTCTCTTCCCAAAATGTAAGGGGATCCTCTTTTACATCCAGGAGTCGTGTTTCGTTGTATTGTCTCCAAACAATCAGTGAGTCAGAGTGATTAGAAATGGTGACATCACAAGCTGCAGAATCTTTTTTCAGGAATTGCAATAAACTACAAGGCTCTCCGGTTTCTCAGCTTTGGTAGCAATAGTAGATATTGACGATTGCTCGATTGCTCGGAATGATTTGAAGCACTACTCTGATTCTTTTTTTTTTTTCATTTCAGCTTCAATTTCTCTTACGATCTGATCACATGCATTGGCAGTATTGCTAATTTGTCAAAAAGCTTTTTTCTTAAAACGAGGGTCAACTAGAGTGGCTATCTTGCAGACACTGCGCTCCTTGTAAGGAAATAGTCTTTTTTCTACTCCTTTCACCAATACCTTCCTCAGTTTCTTACCACAGTCACTATTTTACTTGCGCTCTATTTCCTTTAGCTTCAGGCCAATACTTTTCACGATAGGTATCACACGAGAAATAGTGGTGTAAGTCTCACCAGATAAGTTTTTGGTTGCCTCATAAAAAGGTTGTAAGACTAATACGAGTAATACGGCCTAGTTTATAATCAAAATTTCTTCCCTGGAGAGGGGTCCTTGGGAATCTGACAAGGAAGCAAGAGCACAAGTTAGCACATCTTTTAACTTTAGAATCCTTTGTAGCATAAGGAATGCAGAGTTCCATCGAGTGGGAACTTGAAGTAATTTCAGCACAGATTGGGATTGTTCTTTCTGAATTAAGGTTCATTTCTCTGTAGCGAGGGTACTCGATCGGAAATATGTTACAATTCTTTTGCATTTAGTGACAATATTTTGAAAGTCACTACAGTCCGTATGCTCCAAAGCATCATGAACAACTAGATTTAGCGTATGAGCAATGCACGGTACATGTCGAGGTTGTCCTTTGACCAAAGGTACAGCGGCTTTCATGTTGTTAGCATTGTCCGTAATAATGCAAGTTATTTTCCCTTTGATTCCAAATTCCAGAAGAATGGAATCAATGGTAGATGCAATGTTAATTGCTGTGTGGCTACCAGGAATTGAGCGGGTAGCCAAAACCACAGTTTTTATTTCAAAACCCAAAATGAAATGACAAGTTACAGTAATGTAAGCCTGTGTGTTAAAAAAAGTCCATATATCACTGGTTAACGCAAAGTTTGGAATCTGGCAGAACAGGTTTTTCAAAATTAACTTCCCGTGGTCAAATAATTGGTGACAGACTTTCACCACTGTAGGTCGTGAAGGCATCTGAAATTTACTGTCGAAGGCCAAGACCAAATTACGAAAACCTTCATCTTCGACTACGCTGAATGGCTGAAAATCAGTGGCTATATATGAAACAATACGAATTTATAAGAGTCCTGTACCTCTTGGAGTTTCTTTCATATGTTTTTGTTGTGCTTAAGTAATAACGAATTCCACTACCTTTATTCTTTTCTGAATCTGTAGGTGTATCAAAGTCGTTCCCGTTGTAATCGCGGGATGTTTCCTGAACAAATGATCCTTTAAATTCGATGTGTTCCCAGATGTTCTATATACAGCCTTACATAAACGACACGTAGCTAGTTTTTTCGGACCCACATCCTTGTCAAAAAAGTTTTACACATCAGACTTTCGTTTACGATTCATTTTTTAAATTAAATTTGCTCTTATCCAAAATGTTAACACTAAACAACATCCTACAAAATGTAAACGAACATGCTAGACGCTACTATAAGTTATCGCCAGTGTTGCCAGATGGCTGCCAGTCGTACCAATATACGCCAAATACTGTAATTTCCCTCCATGATCGTATTTTTTAAAAGCTCGGCAGCCCCACTAAAGACTAGATATAAAGAAATATCAACTATCTAAGTAAACATATTTTATTTGTTAACAAACTTCAATTTATAATAAAATTCTTAAATTATCAATAGTATTGATAGTTTAGCAACCGATAGTATTGAAACTATCGATAGTGCGTACCATCAATAGTTTTACACCACTATTGTAGAGAAATGCTGGATAAATTTGTCCCAAAGAAAATTGTAAAGCTGGGGGTGATCCTCCGTACTATGGCAGGGAGATACAAAGGATGAAGAGAGTGTGCAGACAAAATGCACGTATGGTGAAAGAACACAGGATCGGATAGTACTAGGGATGGTATGAAAAGATGGGGAGGGAACTATGAATGTAAAAAATTATGTGATATAATTTTATTTATTTTGTTGTGACCTGTGGTAACAGGTCACACAAATTTGATTGAATAATAATCAGTGGTTTTGTGTTTTTTAGAGGAGGAGAATAGGGATGATGTAAAATTTATAATGTTTAATTTGTGTGAAATTATAAGATATATATAAATAAATTAAAATGCAGCAATTATGTTCATAATATATAACAGCACTCAAGACATAACATATAATACCTTTGTTTAAATAACACAAACATATCACTTGACACTTCTCAATAGAATTGGCAATAATACACATAGACCCTAGGGGATGTGTGGAACTAGTCTCTACCATGGAATTGTAGGTCTTGTTTAATTAAACTTGCAAAGAAATTAATATCCAACAGTTCATCTAACCCTTCAATAACACATTTCACAAAATTAAGCTGTTGCCTTGCCTGTCTTTTTAAGTAAAATGTTACTCATTGTTTAGAAAATGACAATGAAACTTCATTAAAGAAAACAAAACCCTCTCCAATGTTATGGATAGCCTGCAGTCGGTAGATACAATAAACTCCAAAAACCTATCTCAATTTATTTATCACATTAAATTTCACCTGACTTTCATTTAAACAACTGTTAATCATATCTCATTAGAGTCTATATTAATTATTTTTGTGAGTTGGTTCTAATATTTACAAATATAATGCATTACCTATATACCTTGAAACATAAATGTATTTATAAGTCATAATAATCCATAGTTTTTGAACGAAAAAAAAAAAAAATGGTGTTCTATAAAGAGAAGCTGGGCTTTGGTGGATATAAGAGCATATTTATCTTTTAACACAAAAATAAAAATAATTTGTTTAATTTTATTTTTTTATTGCTAATAGTTTTTTGTTGAATTTTTTATGAAATAGAATTAATGTTACATAATATTTTACATCTACAAAAAGAACATAAATTTGTTTGTCGTACATTTTATATAAAGGATATTGGACCTACAAGATTCAGTATGCTGAACTCTTTAGACTGTTCATTGAAAGTGAGAACTTTTGAGGCCCTAGTAACTCTTTTCTTTCAGTCATTTTTTATCCTTTAACCACCTTTCAAAATAAATATGACAATGTAAGTAATAAACACAGTGTGCATATTCCACCGCACTCGGAAGTTAACATCCAAGGCTAAAATAAAATATATTTATTGACTATTATTCCAAATGAGAGAGTTTTAAAAAGTGCTAACTTTACCGTGAATACCCTATAAACAAACATGTGTTCCTGTTAATATTAATATAAAACTACAATAAATTTATATTACAAACATTTACACAGTAATTATAAAAAATAGTGACTTTTTTTTTAATCGGGAAAATAGCACCTGTAAATGTTATATACGATTATTACTAATCACAATTAATAAGAATTTTAGTGGGGCTTCGTGTAATTTGCAATATACACCATGAAATGTGATAGCGAAGAGGGCTATGAAGATTGCGGTGTTTGTGCGGTAAAACACGTAAAATGTATGTTGAATACATTTATATTGGGTCGCTAAATTGTATTAAATGCGAGAATATCTTTTGAAAACAATTATTTCATAAAGCATCATTCACAGGATATATTTATGCAGAGCTGCTAAGATTATACATGTAAAAAATACAGCAATGAAACAGTGTCAGAACATCATGTAATTCTGTTGAATTACTCGAGGCCTACCTTGTCCATATTCATGAGAGGATTGTACTACATAACGTATTAGTAGAATAAATCTACATTTCGTAGATCATACAAAAAGACGTTCACAGATGGTGTTTATCAACAGTCGACATGTATCGCCATGATACATTACAATACATTTGGTGACCAATGATACACAGACACGGGAAACAAATGCACATTGAAATTGGTTTAAGTCACACTTGTACCATGGGAATGTGCACCAAAACAGTGTTCCGTGTGGATTTGACTGTGCAGAGGTGTGTGATGTATGAGTGTTGTTACGCGTGTTTTATTGCAATTCATTCTGTTTGACGTGTTAAATCAAATCATTGTGTGGAAAATACAAGTGTTTCTGTACCAATGTATCCATGGGAAACGTAAAAAAATATAATAATTGTGCGAAAATTTGAGTGTCCGTGGAGTTTTGACAAAGTGAATAGAAAATGTGCCGTGCTTAATCATCTACGAGGTATTATTGAAGATTCAATGGGTGAGTAGCATTATACATTTGGAGTTATAGCATAGACAGCGATTATATTGTAGTGAATTGTACTGTGTAGTATTGTGTGTGAATGTGTTAATTGAAGGATTTACGTAATTTTGCTACCAGTCAAGTAAAATGCAGCAGACCTAACCAAATTGCGAGCTTACTTACGGTTTCTGCAAGTTTTATTATGTGTGATATATGTGTTTACCAGGGTTTTGCATTTCATAGTATGTCATCAAGGGTTTAGATATTACTGGGTGTAGCTATTTGATATGTAACCTTACTTCACGATATGTAACTCACAAGTGTTCTATAAACTGCAGCACAGAGATATACGGTATCATGTGTTGGCAAATAGTACCCCTGTATTTACATATCGTGAAGTTAGGTAATGTTTGGTTAGGTATTTTTGCATTTAACGTATTTACATAAGAAAATATAATGATAACATACATATTTTACACATGTTTTACCCACAATTCCCGGATCTTCATAGCCCTCTCCACTATCTTATTTGTGGTTTGTATTGATAATATGTTCATACCCTATTAAATTCCTGTTCTTTGTATTTAGTACAGTAGAATTATACCACTTTCCGTGATTTTTTCTTTTGTTTTTGGAAAAATAGCTATTCTGTACAAATACCATTGCAATTTGATTGTAGAAAATCTGTCAAATTCTCAAATAAATGTTCAGAAATTTTAGGGCACCTTGACTAGCATTGAGTTCTCAGACCACTGGTTTTGTTCTCAGTAGACTAAATGCAGTAAAATTTCTGGAAGCATTAAAAGAAAGTTCCAAATTAAAGTTTGACTCTTGGATTACACCAAGTTCATTAGTAGTTACTGATTGATCAGTCACATAAACCTTAATACTCATCTGGACGAAGTGGAGTTGGTAGCATCAGTTTAAGATAAAACTCCAAAAAAATCTAAAGCGGGCATTTTAGGACTCTTCTCTGTCCATGCACATTTACTTAAATTTTGAGGCATCTCTTTACACCTCCCCTAGGCTTACGATGTGCAGTCATCGCAAATTTTAACAAGAAATTTGCGAGAGCAAAATTTATGATGGGCTGCCTTTAATCATATGTGGTTTGAGAGTCTTAGGGTTCACACGAAAAGCTATTAAATCTGGATAAGATGTAGGACAAAAGTAATTTCCTGATATCACACACTTAAATTAAAATTACTAAAATTTTGTTCCTCTAAGGTGCAAATAAATTTGCATACATTTAAACAGTGTTGTGCAAAGACGATTGGCAACATTTTTCCCACCCCCGGTAAATACCATGGTAAAATCCGTATTTACAGTCCTGGATATTAGTTTCCCCCACATGGGGAAAACTGTTTATTGAATCAACTCCAGTATTATTTATAGCAATTTGTTGGCAATAATTATCAAACTTTAAATGAATTACATAAAAACCTCCTTTTTAATTTAAATATTTCGGAGCATAGTAATGCCGTAAAACTAGGTGATAATGAAGTTCATCAACTCTTAATCTTAAATAAATATGAAAAACATTCAAACTTTAAACATAATATTTTGTAATGATCATAATAGGGTATAGCTACATTGTTCAAACCATTACAACCAAACACATAAAATGACAAAAAAACTTAATTATGCTAAGAAAACACAAAGAACACTTATGATCTAAATATAACACGTACATACTGGTCACTGAACTAATCTCAACCTACCGCCGGAGCAACCCTAGCAGGAGCCACAATCAACTAAGTGCCAGCATTCGTCACTTAAGGGATGTCTTGAGTATTTGTATGTTTGACGCCTAACGTCCTTATCTACCAAGACAGTTAGTGAGTTTATACCCTAGATACGTTGGTATTTGATCCCGCCCTTCGGGCCCCTAACCTGCTGAGTACAGACTCTTGAGCAGTGTGTCTGTTTTACGAACAATAAAACTATGTTACATAACCAAGAACCAGACTGGAATATTTATTAGTTAAATGCAAATCGTTGGTAATTTATGCCCCCCCCCCCCAACTCCTTAAGGGGCAGACTGAATGGAAGGAGAGACCACAGCCTTGAGACGCCACCTACAACGCAGTCGCCAACAGTCGCAGACCAAACTTTCCCCTTGTAAGAACAGTAACACTTCTTATCCCTCCCCTGCCGCAGAGCAAGACAACCACCTTGGTAAGACAGAGTAAAATAACATCCAAATTAACCCCGACGACGCATCCCCCTTAAGGCCGCAGAGAGGGAGCGCAAAGAAAGGTGAAGAAGCATTACCCTAAGTTTCAACCCTCGACACCCAAGGTGCACATAATCTGCTCCAGAGAGGTAACTCAAACCCTACGAATCATCCTGTACATCACAGGGAGCGAGTAGCATCAGTTACAAAAAAATGTTTGGAGAATTACAACTAATTCTGCTGTTAGACCTGTAGAGATACCAGCAGTTACAGCTATTTGTTTATTTTTAATTCTGTTTTGAGCTGAATATTTATTTATTTTGACCGTAATTTAAAGCCCCTACCCTAACAAATAGCTAGGGTTGTATTTTCAGGACATCACCTCAAAATTATTATTTATTTTATTTGTTTACAGTTCATGTATTTTGACCGTTTTACTTATTTTATTTTACTTTGCTATGTTAACCGGTCTCATTTATCATTATAAGTGTTAATTGTTTAATTAACTTTTCTCTTTGCACTTTACCTGGTGTTATCAATCAAGTTTTGCTAGGGAGAAATGAATATAAATACATGACTGATCAGATAGTGTTATGTGTCAGGAAGTGACTATTATCTGGGATTTTCTAATTTTTGTTAATTAGCGTCACTGTGTGAACCCCTTTTGATAGACACACTCTTCCTAGACACCATGTAAAGTGGTTTAACATTACGTTTGTTCCTTCAACTATTTCATTAATTTGCTTTGACCACCCAACGTAAGTATAGGAAGGTGTTTGAGAGGCGCCTAGTGCTTAAATATACGGGGCATGATGCAGAAGAGGCCCAAAATGCATTGCTTTTAGATTTGAAGTGCTACGAATCTACATGAGCTGCCTTCTCTACCGTCAGTACTGCATAAGTATGATCTCCTATGGGTATGGTACAGCAATTTCAGCGAACTGTTGTACATGAATGCAGGCATTATTTTAAACAGTTTTCAACATCAAAATCATTATAATTCAAGAGAGGTATATTGGACTTAAAAAGTATTCTCAGAATTGTAATGAAGTGTATAATTATTTTGATTAACATTAACCAGAAGCCAGTAGATAAGATCACATGTTCTAGAGCCGAGAAAAGAGGAATATTTTACAAAGATTAATTTTACTGAGCCTAATTTGAGCCAGTGTAACATTTTAATTACTAACATAAATTGCTAATTCTGCTTGATAATTTTTAGTGACGTGATTTAGTTTTAGAGATATCTCAATGCCAATTTAATTTCTTTAACGACAACAATCATTCTGATTGAATATTTCTGGATTTTTTTGAGCTGATTAATTTTTATTTCATCATTGATTTACACATAATTATTTCTGCAAATAAAACTACATTTTCAGCTACACACAATGAGAGACTTATGCTATGTGTAGTTGTGGTTAAATATTTTTATCCGGTAATTATTAAGTTTAGTGACTTTTCTGTAAAAAAAAAATCACCAAAAATTGTATATTTCCACTTTACTAATGATGCAGAACACGAATATACGAGGGGCATTAACGTACGACTAATTTCGTAATATGTGCCCACTTAACCTAACAGAACCTAACCCCACAATGGGTGAATCACTATTTTACATTTTTAAACTAACCTAGGATTGTAGGGTTTTAAACTAACCTAGGTTTTTACGGTTTTACACTAACCTAGGATTGTAGGGTTTTAAACTAACTAGAATTGTAGGGTTTTACACTAACCTAGGATTGTAGGGTTTTAAACCAACTTGGGATTGCAGGGTTTAACACTAACGTAGGATTTTTGGGTTTTACACTAAACTACGAATTTAGGATTTTAGGGATTTAAAGGAACCGTGAAACACACCAAAAGAATGTCAATTAACCCACCTAGAAGGAAGCTGGTACAATTCCTCTGTCAACGGCCAATTCAACCTTACCTCACTCGACGAAACACCATGTTCCACTATATAGACACATAAGTGAATATAACGCACTCAAGCACTAGTTCATAGCCGAATATTACACACTGACACTCGTTCATAGGCGAATATAACGCAGAGAAGCACTAGTTCTTGCTTTCTCCGTTTTAAATCCGCCGGATTGGGACGTCGTGACACACACTGCCAAAGACAGAATGGCTACTGAGATTTTTCAAAAATTTCCATTGCGGTGACATAACAATACCCAAAAGCCAATACAGTGAAGGCAGGAATCATTACGTCACCACAAATCATGGCGTCCACTGTGAACAAAGCAGCGAACTACTAGTAATTTTAACTATTTTATTCAATACGTTCTACTTATTTTAACATGACGCCCTCTTGAATATTAACTAGGTAAGCTGTGCAGAACCCAGTAATGCAATTTTTGTTGGCCTAGGACGACTCGTTCAGAAAAGTCACTAAACTTAATAATTATCTTCGATCCTTTTATTTGCAAGGGTATTTTTCTGTTTTCAGCTGTTTTTCATACAAATAGTATGAAAGTTTGTGTAGTGTCTTTCCGTATATGTCTGAAGTGTTACATGTCTGCACATATTAAATATTTCATTAATGGTTACTGCTAATGTGTCTATTTATACCAAGTACTTACCTAATGTTGATCTAATTATTCTGGCTTTATTTCATTACATTTACAAGGCAAAAGCATTTTTCCCACGATAAGTGTTACACAAAGGGAAGCTGCTTCGCTTGGGGGTTATCATGTATCAGCTAGTCACAGCGAGCAAGGAGAACGTAAGAGGCGACTTAGTAATTCTGCTTTACTTCAAACACATGTGCGAAAAAACCCTACCTAATTAATTCTTCCACTTATTGCTTTTACTGTTAGTAACAATCAGTTCAAGAAGGCTACAAATGATTGACTGTTAACAAGGCCTTTTTATAATATTAATGAGGTTTTAGGTACTGATATTTTTTCAGTTTTTTTGTGTGCTTATCTTATTATATCCTATATCATATTTTACCTGATCTTATGTTTAGTATTATTATTTGTATGTATTGCTTTTATTGCCATTGTTTATTATGTGTAACTGGACGATGTATATAACCTCTTTTGTTCTAGTAACTTATCAATAAATACATAAAACAAATACACTGCCTGCGTGGTCGTGTTTATCAGCAAAACCTACAATAGTAACCTAAATACGAAAGTACCGGTAAAAAAAATACATACTTGTTATCCAATGGTATTTCTTTATTTACCTCGCACATTTCATTTTAATAACTTCCAAAAAATCAGCAATGCTTCAGAGAAGAAACTATTGAATTTGACACCAAATCAAAATATAACCCAAAAATACATATCACATGACAACTACCAATCGATTTCGCAATGTAAACACGAAAAGTAAACAATAAGCACTGTTGCCACATCTTAAATTGTAATAATGATTTCTTAACGTTACATATAACACATCACATACGGCAAAACATTCATGTGTACGTAAAACGTGTTCTTTTTAGTTACCATAATCAAGCTTCAAGTAAGCAGGTGACGTTTGTTTAATGTATAACAGAAATATGACTTTTTGTTAAAATTCATCAAATTCGAGTTATACAGTAATTATAAAGAATAGGAGCTTTTCCGAAAGTAAAAAATATTCCGGATAATTTTATAAATCGACATTTCATATCACAAATAATACAAATTTACAAGGTACCTCATAATATTCGATATACAGACTACCAAACGCTATATCGTGAGGGTGGAGGCTATGAAGATCAAGGAAAATAAAGGGTAAAACACTTAACCGTATGTAAATCACACGCCAATTTGGTTTCTTAACCACATTAAACCGAAATTACTAACCACTGAGAACATGAATTAACTAGGAGCATCAAGATACTCTCAGTACATACGGTACTACCAAAAGTGATAGTGGGGAGGGCTATGAATATCAGACAAATTGTGGGGTAAAATGCAAGTAAATTACATGTCATCTAGATCACTTAATGTTGTAAAATGAAAGAAGAACTTACCTAAAGTAGCTATACTTCAAAATATGTGATTACAGAAGGAGAGAGTGCTGACATGAAATGGTGTGTTAAAATTTTTTAAAAAGTAAGCTCGCATCTGTTAATCCACCCCTTGTGATTCACATATAATGTTAGGTTTTGTTTTGTTAAGTTTTTTTTTTGCATTTTACATGGCTGGTGACAGCATTATGTAAGCCCTTCTTTTCCCCCAGTCACATTTAATATCACACAGTACAATTAAATATATCCTTTACATGCAATGCAAAAAACTATTGTATATATTACATTACTAACCCGTGTAAGCAGCGAATATAACTCCTTTGTGATTTCTTGCTAATAAATCTCGTATATAACATGTTAAAGTCTTTACAATGTGTGTAAACTTCGTAAATACTCGTATTTCCGCACAATAATAATATTTTAACTCATCACATGAACATAAACGCAAAGAAACACTTCATAGCACTCATAAATCAAAAGCCTTCAATTGGTCAAATTCATAAATCACATGGAAATTGTGCACAATCCCAGCATACAACCATCACGGGAAAAAGGAAAAATGACATTGAAACACCAAAACTGATGCTTATTTGTTTCCTGTCTCTTTGCAGTGTTGTTCGAAGAATGTATCATGGCAAAACACATTACTAAGCTGCTTGTAAACAGCACCTGTGAACATGTTTTTGTATGCTACACTATATGTATATTTTTATACTAATAATGTGTTTTACAATACTCCTATGAATATAGACAAGAAAACATTGAGAAATCCAACAAAATTCAATGATATTTAGACAGTGTTCGATAACAATGTGATGCACGACAGTATCCAGGTCATTTTTGTTATTCCGTCCATCTACCGCACCAACTGGCTGTAGTGTGTTCTCCGTGCAAAGTGCACTGCCGCGTGCGGTGTAGTGCGAGAGTATCAGAGTGCAGAGTAATACTACAAAACTTCATACTAATGCACACACTTCCCACAGGCAGCCAAGGGTGCAATACGACGAACTCGGCACACATTAATTATAGGGCAATTTAAAATCAAATAATTAAAAGCAAAATAAAGACACACCAGGCACGTAGATGCTGAAATACACCCTATAAGTATTTTAGTGATTTAGTTATGATTATTTGAAAATTCACATATTTTTCACCTCAGTGGTTTTACTCTCGTTTCTTACCATCTACATTTAAATTGCATTTGTTCTGTACAGTGTAATATGATGTATTTATTAATTAATGTTTTTGCAAGGGTCCATGTCCATTTAGTTGTGTAAGTGTTTTAGTTCAACAGCAAGTAGTACAGGGTGAGCAGCATGCCACCATAGTCCATGCCTCATAAGTTACCCATAGTCAGTCGCCATCGAGTGTCTCAAGGAGTCACCACTCGCCGCTTTGAGCTCCGTGTGCTTTCACGTTTCAGTGTTAGACGGCCTCAACGGCGAATTCACACTCGCCTACCTGGACGATGTGGTGATATGGTAGGCAAGTTGGGAGGAGCACTTACATCACCTGCCACTTATGCTGTAGAGGTTGGCCACCAGCGGCCTCACATGCGCAACTTCAAAATGCCACCTCGGAAAGACCAGCATCTACTTCCTGTGGCATGTCGTCGATGAGGAAGGCAACAAACCCAACCCCGAACAACTGCGGATGATTGACAAGTAACCACCATCACATACATGCAAGCAGCTCCGGAAGTTCTTTGGGCTAATAAACTGGCTCCGGGGGCACATCCAGGAATTTCCATATCACCGCATCACTCGCCAACCTGCTGTCAACCCAAAGGCGGTATCAATGAGATGGACCCACTGACTGCGTCTTCCTGCAAATCAAGTCACGTTTCTGAGTGTGCCCGACCTTGGCAAGGTACGACTTCACAAAACACCTCTACCTGCAGACAGATGCCAGCCAGGCAAGGCACGGTGCAGTGCTCTACCAGTGCAGAGACAACGGCGAATGTCACGTCATCTACTTCGCTAGTGCCAAGTTTTGGACCAACTGAGCTGATGTACAATGTCAACGAACATGAATGCTTAGTCATGGTAATGTCCATCAAGAAGTACCACATATACTTGTAGTACCAGCGCTTCACACTTCGCAATGCCAACAACTACTTAGTCTGGCTCCAAACCATGCGCGAGGCACACAGCAAGCTGACCTGTTGTGCATTGCTTATTCAATATTATGACTTCATCGTGAAGCATGTTTCAGGAAGCGAAAACCAGCTAATAGTCGCAATGTCCAGGTCACCATGTGCTGACTTTGTGGTGCAGGACAACGCAGAGTGGGAGGAGATTTAACCACCAACAAAGCGGGGGAAATGTTGCTCATCATAATATAAAATGTATGCTATAGGGCGCAAAACTTAACATAAATTCCAAAGATCGTTTCGAATCCATGATTTGTGATATTGAAGGTGAAAGTTGTATGTTTGAGAAGTATAATGAATGTCCAGGATCACAAATTATAAAATATTTGATGGAATTGGAAATGGGAGACGAAGTGAATACATCTGTAGACAGCATCGCCTGTAAGCAGTGGGTAGCAATTAACAGGACTAAGACATTTAATGAATTTACCTACGATTTTATTAATAAACTAGTTTCCCTAAAGAATGATCATTTTTTTTCTGAAATTCCATCAAATTATCTCAAAGAAAAGAAACAAAATTTAGAACAAAAGGTATGCATTGTCATGGGATAGTTATCTGAATATTTCACCTTTATTGTTTAAGATGAAGTTCAATGTTTTCATTGGGTGAAAAAGCAAGCAATTCTTCATCCATTTGTTGTATATTAAAGAGATCCATCACAAAACACTGTAGTTTCTAAAAGTTAAGGTTTTATAATTGATTACATGAAGCACAATACTTTGACCATGCATGCATATCAACAGCTCTGTACTTGTTTCTGAAATAGCTGCATCTCTCCCCTTTCGTAAGAAAAATTAACTACTTTTCAGATGGTGCAAGAGGTCTGTATAAAAACAAGAAAAATTTAATTAATCTTTGCTACTACAACCTTGGTTTTCATATCGAGGCAGAATAATTTTTGTTTTGCTATCTCCCATGGATGGAATTGGCGAGGCCGTAAAGCTGCTAGTATCCAAGGCTTCTCTTCAAAGAGTGACCTATGGACATATTTAAGATTCAGAGACCATGTTCAAATTTTAGATTAAGAGACAATGTTCAAATTTTACAAGGCCAATATAACAAGCATCACTTTATTCCATCTCAACAAAAATTACATTAAAATTACAACTATTCCTGGCACATAACTTCTTGATCACTCATTGTAAGCCTATCTGCGAGCAGTACCAAGCCCTATTGCCACTTTATTTAAGCATATTTCCTGTCATTGTACACATGTCCTAAAACATTAATTTTGTTAACATACAGCATTATTCTAAACACAAAGAGTAACATATTAAATTGGTAGACAAAAATATATTTGTGTATGTATAACATATGATTATCAAGACCCTCTCAACTCTCCTAATAAAATTCTGTTTACATAAAACCTTTATCAACCTACGTACTGTTCATGTTTTCTCACATTATAACAATATACCTTAATAATGTCCTTACTTGATATTACCATGGGTCTTTACATTCACCAAAACACAAGTTACCTATCACATGACTCGTTTATAATATGATTTCTATGCTTAATTTACATCACAACAAGTAAACCATTTCAATACTCTCACGACTTTATTTTGCTTTATTTTACACAAAAGTTCCTACTCACCATTGCATTGACATAATCATCCTTATACAATGTCCTTAATTTGTCCATAAAATTTCACCATATAAACTCAAATCCGCGCATATTCAATCATCTATTCCCAGCGGTTATTACAACGTATTTGTCTTTGCTCCTATTTTTCGGTTTTGGCTGTGGCCTTTGTTGTTAGCCAAATTACCACCAAAAAAATTACGGATTGGGCGCAAGTCGTAGGCAATTATAAATCCCAAAAATTTAATTACTGATTGCACAAATGCAGTAATGGCATACTGCAGTGTCTGCCTTTCCACTTGTTTGTGTCGCTTCGTCTCTTCTTACAGTGGCTATTCACAAGCTTAATGAAGTGTGAGCATTGTTTTCAATCTGACATATAACTATCCTGGACACAATTACCACATTTCTAGGGGGCAAAGTCTGGGATGGTATACTCTTTGTGCTAATGTGCACTAGCACAATGGAAGCACTTTCATGTCTGGTTGCAATGTGTTGTAGTGTGTCTAATATATTTTCCGCACAGCTTGCACTGTGGAATGTCCTCGGGGCTGAATTGGACCTGTGGCCAGTGCAGCTTCCTGATCTAAAAAATTGTCATGCCTGTGGGCTACACCACCACACAGAATGTTCCTGTTCTATGGTGTATTATACTGCTGTCCTAATGTGTGAGTTTTGCATTGAACTACCTTCTGTCTTGTACGTAAATGTCTGCGTTCTGCAGATTCTTAATGATGTCTTCCTCGAATGAATGCTAGTGAAGCCCATTAATGGTGGCTTACATGTTCTGCTCGTCTGGGTGTGAATGCGTGTAATAAGCAATCTCTAGGCCTTTCAAGCATTTGATGCCTTTTTTGTAGTGGTCCCTGTATTAAAATGTTAGCCGGAGATCTTTGTGGCATGTGAGTGTGTTTTTGATACCATTATTTTGGTATTCAAATGTTTGGGTGATGTGTTTGAGCTGGTGAGTGTCAATGAAAATTGGCACACTTTTGTACTGCAGTTGTTTGGCATGTGTGTGTCAGTGCGTGATGTTTCTGGAGGTAGTTTAGCAAACTTGTTTGCATTGGAAAGTAGCGCTGGGTGTTTGTGTGGTCTTAGGCTTGCCAGCCTTTCTACCTGTCGCTACTTTGTAGCCCTCACCTAGTTATGTTTTCGCCTGTCTTTATTCTGTATAAGAGTTTCTCAATCCGTACAGTTGTTTGGCCAACGCAAGAAAAATGTGGCGTGTGATCCACCAGCTGATCGTATTCCCTGGGACTGAGTTAGCTGGGATCAGGCTAGGCACAAGTGGTACTGCACACCAGGTAGATCCACACAGAACTTTACACTTGACTTCAGTAGTTCGAAGAGCGTCCTCCCACATTTAGTCTTCGTTCGGAACTAAATCAGTCGGTCGTAACTTCATTTTATGCACGTACACACATATAGTCAATTAAAAGCAAAGATATTTAACTTTTCGACAAATTGTAATGCTTGTAAAAGTCCAGACTGATTCACTCCATTTATCTTTTATGAGAATTTTTTGATATGGATAAAAAAATAATACAACATTAAGTTTAAAACAGTTTTTCAAATTTGATAACATAAATTAAATTTTGTTTGGATTTTTAATGACTTCATAGAGACTTTATATTATTAACAACTTTTTGGTTACTTTAAAGAGTTAGTAGAGACTTGTTAGGTGGCTTTGTTGACAACCCTGATGGCTGAATGCTGTTTTAAGGTCATCATAATTGTTTGAAATGCTCTTGTTATGATTTTTTTATTGTGTTTTGTTTTGTTCTTTTCACGTTTTTAGGGTCTTAACTGATGGATCCCACGCAAGGATGTGATTTACAATCAGAACCGCTTTTTGAGGAAGTATTTGTTAAGGTGATCATGTGCACATACTTTTAATGCATGATTAACTTAATTTGGAATAAAGTATAATAGTTCAGAATCGGTGCTTTTTAGAAAACTGGACAAAAAGTTATAGAAAATTGCATGTATCTACTGTACTTATTGATTCTATTTGAAACTAAGTCCCTTTGCAAAGGAAAATTTCCTGTATTCATTTTTGTGTATTGTAAAGAGTTTTATAAAATTGTGGTTAGTTTGAATTATATTTGGTATTATCTGACAAGCCCTATATTAAATTACATTAAAGCTGTGCTGATCTGGATCTGCGAGTTCCAAAATTTCTGACGTTTTGCTATATCTGAGTATCGACTGATATCTGATAAAACTGCATAAAAATAGCCTATACAAATTACATATTTAGTCATGTATGGGTTGCGACTGTTGGGCAAGGTACGGCTGTTGCACGAGGGGCTGCTTAAATTGGCTAGATATGTATATTTAGGTTTACCTCATTACTTAAGTCATTATTTCAATTTTTGGAATTTTCTCATCTTATTGTTATTTATTGTTATTTGAGGATTCTGCTGAGCAGCACGATTGGGTAATTATTAAGTTTAGGGGCTTTTCTGAAAAACACGAAAAAAAAATTCAAAATTATGATATATTTCTACTCTACTAATCACGTAGAAAACGAATATACTAGGGGCGTAGGTTTAAAATAAGTACAACATATTTAAAAAAAATTGAACAAAATTACAAAATTAGCAGTATAGCCAGTTTGTTTATGTTTTTGAAAGAAACGTCCTAGACCAACAAAAGTTGCATTAATGGGTTCTGCACAGCTTACCTTGTTCATATTCAAGAGGGCGTAATGTTAAAATAAGTACAACGTATTAAAAAAAACTTGTGAAATATGTTTGTTTACGTCTATTAACGTCAGAGAAATTATATCAGCCTCCTACCTAGGTGACTCAATTTACGTTATTTTGGTGGGTTTTACGGTTCCTTTAAATCCCAACAATCCTACATTCGTAGTTTAGTGTAAAACCCAAACATCCTAGGTTAGTGTAAAACCGTACTATCCTAGGTTAGTGTAAAAACCAAAAATCCTAGGTTAGTGTAAAACCCAACAAACTTAGGTTAGTTTAAAAATGTAAAATAGTGATTCACCCATCGTGGGGTTAGGTTCTGTTAGGTGGGCACATATTACGAAATTAGACGGTTGTTAATGCCCCTAGTATATTCGTGTTCTACGTGATTAGTAGAGTGGAAATATATCATAATTTTGATTTTTTTTTTGTGTTTTTCAGAAAAGCCCCTAAACTTAATAATTACCGCTGACTGCCATGATGAAATTATTTACAACACACACCTCAATTTAATGTTTAAGTGCCAGATGTTGGTGCTTATGTGGATGATGACTGCAGAGTTACCTTACAGGGCACACCAGGTGTGTGCATCTTTGTTGGTGCATAGCTGTTACACATCTCTTGGAGGTCATAGTCACTCCTCACAAAACAGTACCGAACAGTCTTAATTCCGTAGTTCGTCGGGAACACGTGTTTTTTCGCGCGAGTGCGGAGCGTGGTTGTCAACAACCCAGATAGCGGTTCAGGTTGGCGGGTCTTGGGGCAGCTGGTCCGCGGTGGGGTGGCTGGTGGGAGGCTCCAGCCTCACTGTTTGCACTCCGACAAACAGTCTCGCCGCTTTCCTGTTTTTTGTGTGCACTTTTTTATGAACACTTCTCAATCGTCTCAAACAAGCATTGTGTCGGTCGCGTCACTTCTCTGCGCTTTTGTATAAACAAACACTTTCCGACATCTCGCCTATCGTGCTTCTGACACCAAATTGGTATGTCCACCGCCGGGCTGATGGGGTTTAGGGGTTCTTTGGATAGGAAGGCTGGGAAGGTTGGTCACACGAAATGACATCTCGCATGAGTAGAGCACGCACTCATTTAATCGTTTGATGCTCTCGCCAGTACACTATACAACATCTTATCTGTTTTGCTACATAACTACCTTAGCTGCTAACACAACTGCCCTCGGTCCTGGCGCGACAAACACTGATGGTCACCTCCCAGCCTCTCGGCATGTAAAACCCCGGGTGGCCACTTTCTCTTAAGTGCACCCCTGCAGGAACAAAAGTCCGTATTCTTCACAAGTCTGAGCGTAATTCAGTATCACAGGTTCGCACACTGCACACGTCAAGAAGCCAGTGTTTCAAAACGCTTTTAGCCCTTGCAGAACTGTCACATATAGCCTTATAATTTATAAAATAGTGCAGTAGATTTTGATGCACTTTTTATTGGGAATAATTTTATTACATTAATCTCTGTGAGGTGATTGTAAATTGTATTGTTTGAATTTGTTAATTTTAAATAATAAGTGATAGTAATTGATGGTACAATATTGATTCAAGGGTATTTTCTTTGTAGTTTTAAATAAATTAGGAAATTATTATTAACTATTTTTTTTACTGAGGCCCTCCATTGATTTTGAGAAATTAACAATATAATAATTTAAGCAAAGGAAAAAAATATATAAGCAAAGAAAACTAAAATAAAAATAGAAGGAAAAAAAACAGAAACAAGAATGAAAATTCTAAGATCTATTCAAAAATTTTTTCTTACAAAACAAGTAGGCTAATTTTATATTTCCATTAAAAAATACTGTCTTTGGAATCAAACAGTACAAACAACTACTTTAACAATGGCATCATGAGTAATGATTATTTAACTGGCATCATGAGAAATACTCATTTAGAGGTAGCGGACAAGGTTGATATAAACATTGTAAATTAGCCCAAACCAGATTCCATAGATGTATAGATACACACGAGACTGCAATATTTGTGTGCACCTACGGAAAGAAATCATGTACATAAATGGTATTTCATGCAACTTTCAATAGATGTTGTTTGGCATATGACTTCTGCAGTTAAAGCTTTGATCATGTATACTGTGTTAAAAAAGTCATTTTTTCGAGTAGTGGTGTTTTCGTATAGAAAATGGCCTTCTTTTGAACTGTAACATGATAGTGGTTTCAGTTCAACAAAATCAGAATTTATTAAAGCCAGCCCATTTATTGAATTTGTGTACTATTAAAAAGACTATTTGTATTAGTTTTGACAAAAAACAACAAACCAAAATGTTAAAGAGTTGTTTACATAATTTCATTTAATTCAGAAACTGTCAGCTGAAGGCCCATAGCAATTAATTGAACACTAAAATTTACAACTGAGTCACTATCGGCACCAAACGGACATTAGAATTAAGCTGTTGATTTAGTCAATAAAAAATAACATCCGCTAATAGGTGGTTTACACAGATAGATGTTACTAATGAGTACTTATGTAAATGTAACGTTACAAATACATTTCACAAATAATTCACTTGTATATACTATGTTTTGTGTAAACTAGTCATATATTGTTTAAAATTCATGGCAAACTATTTACACATGACATCACAACTGCTATAAACATGGTATCAAATAGCTTGACTGCGTCATGATGCCCCAGTCAGCTGTTTGAGATATCGGCTTCAAAAGAAAACAGCAGCAATAGCCAATGTGTACTCTTATACATACATATGCTTGAAGAGTTAAAGATTGCCTTCAGATCTTTGTAGCATTAGTCATTCATTTTGGTTATTGCTGTTTGTGTTTTGTTGGTACTGAAAGAAATTAAAAATATTTGAACAAGAAAGAGTTGCATGTTGCATTGTATTATTCTTTAGTATTTTCTAAAAAAAATCTTAAGTAATAGGAAATTAATAATTTTAATATCTAGTACATATTCTGGGAATTGCGAACCATATCAAATATAATAATTTTGGTAGTAACACAGAAATTTAAAGTGTATACAGCTTGTATGCAATTTGTAGAATTTATACATTCTGGTATTGCATTTTGTTTTACTCTTAATTATAATGTAACAACCTCTCATCCTTTTCAATATAAACAACTAAATGAAAGTAATTTTAAAAATCCTTTCTAAGAATTGGTAGACTTTTTGTCTTACAATTTTGTAATAGGCAGGATAAGCTTGTAATGTGGCAGCCGTCAGAATTGACGGCTGGAAATTACACCTCTGTTTGCTCAATCGGTAGACACATGAAACTTAAAAGAAAAGGCGCCTCATATAAATATAAAATAAATTCCAGTCTCGGTTTAGACACTCTTTACTTTTATTAAATATTCACATGAACCAGTTCAGATACAATATTCAAGTATGCAGAGTCACGAACAGTCAGTTTCACCAGACAAACAAGCAAAGAGCAGCGCCGTAGTAGTTTATGTATTAATCACGTCATTCAAGACATGCCTCGCAAGAGGAATTTACGAAGGCAGGACGGATGTCAGTTCCCTCCTGGCATCCTAACGACCTCCCACACCGGCGGAAATAATTTAGTAAGATAAAGTTGTAATTTGAAAATAATTGAATTTAAAAAGATTTAGAGGTCGCAGGTTCTTGCCGGTGTGGGTGATATTGGCCACGCTCGATGCGTCTTCTTCAAGAGCTGGTTCTATTCCATTAGCGGGCGGTAGGCACACAGGGTATTTCTCGCTCTGCCTACCCCCACTCCTTGCCCCAGGGTGCCAAAAATGTGACCAAATAAGGGCATGGGCCTGAATCCCTTTGAAAGTCTACGTGACCTCTGTCGCAACTATTCCCCACACCATGTCAAACTGCTTCGTAGTAAAAGATAATGAAAACTTCCAGAAGGAAAATCTGTCTACTGCAGTTGGAAAGCTTTTATCTACAAATGCAGATGCGAACAAAAACTATGATTTCCGAAAAAGCAAACGTATGCCCGATAAACATTCTACCACGGCCAGAACTTCGAATCCTTGTAAAATATTACTAAACCTTGCAAAACGAAAGATAATGAACCAAGGATCCCAATAATAATTATTACTGCGTCATTACAAGCTGTATGTGTTGTTTTGGTTCTGGAAAAGTATAAAGTTACAATATGTGGAAAGCCAGTAAAGTAACTGGGTTGCTGCCTGCAAACAAAACTAACTCTAGTCTAACTCCTGAAAACAGCACACATATCCTGTTTTTCCTGGGATTCAAACCCAGGATCCCCTCTCCAAAGGGCTGCATTCCAGCCAACCCTGCCACCAAGGTCGTTGCAGCAACAGCTAAAGGAATGGCTTCCATAAGTAGTACCATTGTTAAATGTTAGCAAAGTCGCTCATTTGTTTTGGCTACAGATGGGGAATATGATACAAATAATACATTTTGTGAACTTGTAGTGAATTACTGTGAACCTGGTGGTTTGCAGTTAAGTTACATGTTGTCTGTTGGCCGTTCTGTCTTTACATGGTGCGTCAACCGGCAAAAATACTGGACATCATTTATTGACAACTTGAAAGCAGTAGTGTACAATTGTAGGATTGTAGAGATTTTTCTTTAATTGTAAATGGAGCTCTGGTCAGGCGTGTTAGAATAATAGAAGTAAAGAAAACAACACTTCATTATACACTGATTTATTTAATAAGCAATTAACTGACATAAGTAACCGACGTCCCTCCGTGGTCTCGAGTCCGCCATGGAGTAGTGACGAAACTCAGTGTTGCCATTTGAAATGTACCATAAAATAACAAGGCACAAAAAGTGTGTTGTTTGTATTTTAAAATAAGAGCAGCAAAATTCAGTGGCATTAATATGTCATCATTTAGTAAACTTATCTGCAAAAAAAGACTTCTTGAATTTTTCCAGTTTAAATTGACATACATGTAGATGTTTACAATTTTCTGGGGGGAAAATGTTCCTAAATGTATTAGGCCAATTCCTCATTTATTTCAGGAACATGTCACTAAAGTATTGAAACACATGAATAAGAAGGTTGTTTTAATGCCAGCTTATCTACTGTTGTGAAAATGTTATTTTTAAAAAATAAGTAATATGGAGCATGGTGGTGGAGTGGTAAACCTTTGGACTCACATTCAGAAGTATCTGAGTTTGATCCCTTGATCAGTCATCCTGATCTTAGTTTTCCATGTTTTCCCTAAATCTCTCCACNGGGGGGGGGGGGGGTTCCCTTATTTCAGGTCATGTCTGATTCTTTCTTTGCTCCAGCTTCTTTGAGCAACTTGCTCCATTTATAACAACCTTGCTGTTTCAGACAGTGTTTCCAGAAAATAAGTCCACTTATTTCAAATACTGACAAGAATTGTGTAAAGAAGTGTCGCAGTCTTATCTCTGTTAAAGTGAATCCAACAGTGGAAAACAGAAGTTCTTTGTCTAGAGCAACAATACTTTTCATAGTTACAAAGCAAATTTTTAATCTTTCTCTCATATTTATCAAATTAGTGATTATGTTGTTTCTTGTGGAATGTAAAACCTCTGATAAACTGAAGACCTCACTGGTCATCAATTATACAAATTCTAATGTTACTACGTATCTTGCAAGATATTTTTTGTGAGTTTGTTTTTGAGACTTATGCTGGTGCCTGAAAGATTGGAAATATATTAGTGCTGTGATTTTAATCAAAAATTTTATTATTGATCATTAGACTGTTTTACCAATGCATTCTTAGAAAAAATATTTTTTCAATTGTGGGGTGGTGTTATCTTTGGTAAATGATTGTGTTATACAGTAATTTCCCACTTCATGTGTGTTTGTATTTTTTTTTATTAATACTCAAGTAGCCACAAGGAGTGACACTGGGTAGGCGAAAATTTAGTTGTAGAACTTTTCAACCTTTTTTCCTCTCATTAAGGACAGTAAACCTACGGGAGATGCAATGCAAATCTGTTTGAAACTTATAGTAAATAGGAATTAACTACATATTACACATAGATCTGAAATTGTTTCCTGTTGGAGAAGTGAGAATTGTCACCTGTTTTCTTTGGTAAATAGATTGGCAAGTTATATAATCCAACAATTAGGGTTTTTTCAAATTATTATAGGCTATTATCAGGACTGGCCCAAAGGGCGGGCCAGACGGGCCACCGCCTGGGACGTCAGAAACAAACCAGATTTTTCCAGGGAAAAAAATTATAATAGCAGTTTAAATGTTTGCTTTTGTAAGGGCGCTAAATTGTTTTGTTTCCAACTGGAATGTAACTGCTGATTTTAAATATATTACATCGTAGCCACAGATGTAGATAAATATACTTATTCTGTGAAACATGACAGGATTAGGCAAAAATAACGAACGAAACTAAATACAGTAGACTCCCTCTCGTTCGGCCACCTCGGGACCGGACCCTCGGCTCGACCAGAAAATGGCAGGACTAACCGACTAATGACCTACTCACCTAAATAAGCAGTTGTCGTCCTTGTATCATTCTCTTCATTGTTAGGATTAACTCAAGGATGATGGCAAATACATACATATGTGCATGCATATGGGTATAACACACAAAATAAAATTACACATTTATTATTTGACTACCATTAATAATAAAAATAAATATGTACATACATATGAAGAACCTAAAAAAAAAGTGGTAATCTTTTTCTAATTTTTTTTGTTTAATGTTTTCTTAAATGCTAAATCACACCATTTCTTAATGAACATGATATCCATGGCAGTTTGCCTTTGTCTCCTGCTCGATGTATCTTGCAGCCAATTCCAGTGCAGCTCTTCCTTCAGCGTGGCTCAATTTCCCCTCGTCATTTCTCTCTTCATCTTCTTCCTCTCCTTCATCTTGAACGATTTCATCGTCACTTAGGATTTCATTTTGAAGCTCCTCATCTTCATCAGCAATCCATGCCACAACGTCTTGCTCTTCGAGATCATCAGAGTGAGGCAGGAATTGTAAATCTTTTAACAAAGATGAGTTGTCATCTCGGTCAGAAACCTGAAGATTCGGCTCATTTGTTTTTGGATTGTTTTTTTATTCTTTCCAACGATTTCTTCTAAATTTGGCCATGCTTTTTCCAAGACTTTGTAAAAGTAGTAGATGGAATTTCTTAGTGTCCGCCGACAATTTTTCTCCACAAACGCCAAAGATATGTACTCCATGTTGTTTCTTCCAACGCGTTAGCCAACCATCACTTGCAAAGAATGTACCCCCTTCCTCTAGTTTTGAGTGTAGGATTGTTGCCTTTTCTTTCAAAATTGGCCCATTTATCGGAGTGCCTCTTCTGTGTTCCTGCATGAATCATAGCCACAAGGCGTCGTACTTTGGTTTCTATAAAGTACAACGCGTTGAAAGCACTTTTCTGTTTCAATTTGAGTTCAGAAATCCTGTACGGATTTTCTGTTTCGGCGCCAGTCATTAACCGTACTCTTGCCTAAATTAAAAACTCGACAGATACTTTGGGCCGATTCACCCTATCTAGATGCTGCAGGATATCTAGTCTTTGTTCCATTGAAACAAATTAATGTTTACGTTTAGCACTCATCTTTCTAACTGTTTAAACTTCATACAAATGTATCGCAATGTAGCTCCCCGCACGAATTATAGCTCCTCTCAACTAAACTGTGTCAAATAAGGAGGTAAGTAAGTGATTGCAGGCCTCGACCTGTCCGTCTAGCCGTCTGGGCTGGGCGTGACTCATGCATACCAGGTGCCGGCTGAACCATCCGGTGGCTGAACCATCCGAGGTCGGACGAGAAGGAGTCTACTGCACTGAATTGAATCAAATGTCATCTGCTCGCATCTTCCCTCTTTGGAAAATAATTTTTAAAGATGCTACAACAGCAGAGAGTGATATGATTCCTTGTCTGCAAATGCTTGCTCCAGTTTACAGGCTAATACCATGGTACTGTAGTATTATATGCCTGCAGCTGAACAGAAAAAATATATTATTTGTTTGTTATATTCTTTAAATCAGGTTACCTGCAGGTTATTTTAGCACCATGGTCACAGAAAAAGTAGCCAAAAAATGTATTTCCGCCCAAGCTGGGAAGCTTGCACTAGTGTCAACTGTATTGGGGCAAATTCTAAAATCCTAACCTGGCTATTTTTAGATTGCTGCAAAACATGGTGTAGGACTGTAATGTCAAGTGTCTGTGACTCTGGTAGGAAGAGTAAAGGAAGGGAGAAGGGTGCTGTTTTAGTAACATACACTTGAAGTAGGTAGTAGTTTTTTAGTGCAGAGATTTTGCTTATGTAGCAAATTGATTTTGTTTTATATTTGTCATGATTTGAGTAAAAATGAATTTGTACATTTATGTGGCATCGCGGACCACGTAAAATGATAATCATTTGTATAGGTCTGACGTTGATAGCTTCTTGCCTTGTGAAGTCGTATATGCGGCGATAGCTTTTATTTATGTTTATGTGAAGCTCCTTGCCATTAGACACGTCTTGTAAACCCATCTGGTGCACAGTATACAAAAAGAAGCGCAAAAGTTTTAAGTGAAGACAAAACCAGTGCAAAACTAATGTTAATTTTCATTATCAAAAGAGAGAAATACATTAGGTCAAAATTCTAACATAACTTTGGGAAATTTGCTGCCTGATCCTGATGTAGCAAATGACATAGCAACAGTAGTGTCCGAGAATAAATTTTGCAATGAAGGCAATAAAATGACTGTCATTGCAATGCAAAAAGGAAAAGGTGATAATGTGGAGGTAGTTGTTAACATGATTGTGCCATAAGATTTTATGTGACATAGGAAAATTTGTAATGTTGGATTTGTTTTCCAACTTTATTAAAGTGTATCCTGTGGTGCAAACTAATGCCAGAACGCTCCTGTAAAAGTTGAAGTTGTACATTGCTGAAGTTGGAAAACCCGTCTGTATCCTGCCAGATGAAGGAAGTCAATTTACAGGTGAATTGTGGCATCCACAACAATATCTGTACGTCATCCTCAGAATAATCCCGTGGAGCAGAGCATGAAAACTATTGGTACCATGCTCTGAATTTATTACCATTGTCAACAGAGCTGGAGAGACAAGATGAGTCTGGTAGAATTTGTGATTAAAAACACACGGTACACCTGACTACAGGTCTCGCACCTTCAGAGGTCCTCACCAATCAGAGCTTGGGTTGCTTACTTCAGGACATAGACGTTCTACCGAAGCTCCGACGCTTGTACAATCGAGGAGGATCCCGAGGAGATCCAAACAGAAATATTAGAGTTGGTGAGAAAATGTTTGTATTTGTCTGCAGAAAGCCGCAAGTGACATTACAAGCCATGTAAATTAAGTAAGTTCCAGTTGAAAGACCTAGTTTTACTCCGAACTAACCCCACTAGTTTGTTTTGGGAGTTTGTTACTCGCAAGTTGTTCGTGACGTTTTAAGGTCCATATCGCATTACTGGAATCACCATAAATAATTGCTAAAGATAACAAACATGAACTGTAAACCAGTCTGAAATTTTAACATAACCCAACTTGTATGTTCAGTCAACAAGCGGCAGCAGTTGAATGAGAAGTCTGTAATGACAGCAGAGTGCTTGTCAACAGCTCGACTGGGATTGAATAATGTTAATTAGCATCCAGATGTTGCAGTGCTACAAGGCAGTAGAAAGTCCTGCAAAGTAGTAGTTGAACAGAGCCTTGAGTATATGTGCAAGGCTAGTGTTTATTTGTGTCATTGTTATGTATTCTCTTTGCCAAGGGTTATTATGTAATATTGTTTAAGGGTTCTATGTTTGTGTATTTTCCGCTGCACCTCTACGTTGCTTACCTACACTTGTGCTTGGTGTAATGGACCTAATTGCTACACCGCTCCTGATGTGTGTCTCTCATCACCAGAAGTAAGCTACAGTCGCTGTAAAAGCAGATTAATTATTTAGTTGTTTTTAAGAGTGGGAATTAACTGCAAGATTATGCAGGATAATGTGTTGATAAGTCATAAAAAACACTGAGAGTTAAATTACGCAGCCAAAGTTGATAAACATATGTTATCACACTGGTCTCCCTCGTTAGCAAGTTACGCAAAGTCAAACAGCTTTACGAAGATTGAGAGGTCAATGATACACATACATTTGTAACACTAACACCCTAACCGTGTTTGCGTGTGAGTAGTTTAGTTCTTACAATTTTGATGATAAATCCCAACTGAAGCAAGGGTATAAACTTTATTTATTCATTGGGAATAACTTACAGTCGCTGTCTTCTCACTCTTCTCTAAATTTTTCCGTTGTACGTGCGACAAGTTTTTCATACTTGTATGTTATCCTACAGTGTATTGTTGAAAATGTCATGTATATAGTATGTGATTTTATTACATCGTTATTTGTATCTTCTTGTTGCAATTGATTGTTGATTTTTACATTTTGAAGTTTAAATATGCAGATATTTATTGATTGTTGAAATACAACATTTAACGGAATATTTAGAGCTGATCAGGACAATGGAGTTATTTCTCCTTTAACAATTCAATTTCCTTATAAGTCACTACGTTCTTCAGATTTACTGCTTTAGTGTGTCGTTTGGTTTAGGACAGTGTGCTATGACATAATTTTACATTGCCTAAATCACCCTCAATTTTAGTTTTCTACAAGTGAACTTCAAGAAATTTTGAAAGTGCTACAGTGAACACGTAATTAATTTTGAAATATCAGTAAAGCTCGCGAACCATGAACACTTCAAGTATGTGAATGTAAGCGTACCATAAACAGTTGTACGTGACACATGCCCTCAACAAGTGAAATTAGTTTTACACTTGAAAGCCCTAATAATCTGTTTAAACACTTTAAAAACGCTCGGCAGTAATTAAGTGTTGTTATTTCCAGTTGCTGATCCAGGATATGTTCCCGAGTTTCGTCACGGAAGACAGAAGCTGACGGCAACGACAGCCGCGGTCAGTGTATTAGAGAAGGAATTGCACGAATCTCTTAGTCAACATAGTTGCACTATCACCACACCGGCAGCCGACAAAACTCAGGAAGCAGTGCCAGTCAATACCAACACTGCAACTACGGAGGATAGTAAGCATCTCTGCAGCATTGGTGTCATGCATCCAGGAGCGGGGAAGGGTTTCACAATCAAGCTCACCCGTTACAATGGCCAGACCTCTTGGTGAGAGTACCAACACTAGTTTGTAATAGTCGCCACCCTAAATGGCTGGTCAGCCGAACAGCAGGCTTACTACTTTGCCGCTGTACTGAGAGGTCTCGCACTAAGCGTATTACAATCTCTGCCATAGTGACATCGACTTGAGTACTACACACTTGTGTTGGCCTTGGAGCCCCATTCAATATGATGGCAGAGGATATTCTTGGCCCTTTGCCTGTAACAGAGAGAAGTAATCAGTATCTACTTGTAGTCCAAGATTGTGATCTGATGTTTTTCATTTCCCAAACCAAGAAGCACATACTGTGGACGATGCACTTATAGAGCATGTCTTCTCGAGGTTTGCGGTGCCACTAGAACTCCATTCCGATCAGGGATGAAACTTTGAAGCTGCAGTGTTCCAGGAGGTAATAAAGATTCCGGGAATGAAGAACAACTAAGCCTTACACCCTCAGTCGGATGGGATTGTTGAAAGGCTTACCGCACTCTTGAGCAGTACCTGTCTGTTTTTGTGCCAAACAACCAAACCAAAAGGATTGGAATTCAAAGGTGCCATTGTTTCTCTTTGCCTACCGTTCATCAGTTCACGAGTCCACAAGGGTAACACCGTCAAGAATGCTGTTTGGAAGAGAGCTAAGCCTTCCTAGTGACCTGCTGTTTGGCCAACCGACAGAAGAGGAATCTGCAGCTCCTGATTATGCCAGCGAATTACATAACAGGCCAGTTGGCAGTAATGATTTTGCTTGACAGTACCTCAACAAATAGTGACAGGATGAAGATGAGGTATGATAGAATGTCGGGCAAGGTATTTCAATGACAACTGATGTTGCTGTACAACCCATATAGGTGAAAAGGGGTACTACCCGAAGCTACATAAATGTTGGGAAGACACCTACAAGGATTCTGAAGAAGATCAATGTTGTAGTCTTTCAGATTTGTCGTCAAGGCTCTCGAGCGAAGCCGAAGGTTGTCCACATAGATCGACTAGCACTCTACGAAGATCCTAATGTTGCAGAGTCTGTTTGGGACGCACAGACTTGCGAAGGAGGCTGTGCTACGCGCTTGCTGCTTTGTATGCGTGGTGGAAGGGGAGGACAGAGAGGTGATATGTTAGCGGGCGTGAGTCTCTAAGGAAAGTTTGAATGACAGGCGAGTGATAAACCTACCAGGGTTTTGAGTTTAAACGTGTGCCACCTCACATTCTTCTGCATGCCACCATGATAACCCTGTTTGCTGCTCACACGCTCCTGACCTTCAGCAGATTAAATTCCTGCATTTATCTGAAGAATTTTCTGGATTAATGACAGAGTTTTTCTCAGCGTGACTCAGAGTGCAGCAAAACATCCAAGTCAAGGCCAGCGACTATAAAAGTGTGTCCGGTTTCTGATCCGGTAGTTGTTGATGAGTGTCTGGAGTTATGGGCGATTGTGAGACCTTGAGTGTTAGACGACAAGTAAGAAGAGAAATGAGCTGCGAGAGAAGTGGCAGTCCATAGGATGCTGCGAGCATCGTTGCAGTGAAGGGTGCGACTGGCAGGCTCGACTATTGGTCGGGATTCCTAGAGTGTAAGACATTACAAATGATGGCAACAGGCAGACTGAACATGTGTTAATGATGAATGTGAGTTAATTGACTATAACCAATTGGAGACATTGAGAAGGACTTTAATCACGGTTGAGATAGACATTGAATACTGTGCTCACTGGAAATAAACAGAGTAATAGGGGAGCTAGATAGATTAATGCTGTAAATATAAACAGTATGAATAAATAAAAATTAAATTTAGATTTTTTTATTTTTATTTAGACCTCCATCCTTTACAACTCGTATACACCCCTCTGGTGGTCATGTAACAGTACCGATACATTCATGGACCGTAAAAGTGGTTGCACACATGTACATTTGGCAGGCAATAATTAAGTACAGTGCATTTTAAGTAAAAGTAATGTGTGTTGCAGTGCTTGTCTTGATCTTTGAGAAGAGGGAGGCTGCAGCGAGTAGGTAGAACTGTGGAATTACGTATATGACTGCAAAAAAATTAAAAGGTCCGTTGGGGAGGGGGGGCACTTGTTCAGTGAGTTATTTGGGGAGGGGGGGCACTTGTTCAGTGAGTTATTTGGGGTGACAAAATCTCTTGGGCCGGTTCTGGCTATTACATCCTGTGTGATATAATAATATTACAGGATATGTATAGTTTTGTTTGTAATTTTTATGGTACACAATTTTAATTTTAATTACATAAATTTCACAAGTTTTTTTTTTTTTTTTTTTTTTCATTTCCTATTAGTTTAGCTTTGCTTTTATATTTAAATCTATCTGTTAAAGGTTAGGCCATCCTTCCATTTACAGGAATAATTATATAAATTCCCTTTGGAGTTACGTTATGTATTTGGTTGCCTAGGGCAACATTTAAGCTTCTAATGTGATTGACTTTGTCCTTACTTCAAATAAGCTAGACATGTTAAAAACCTTTCTCGGCAAATATTAATCCATTCTTCCTAAAATATGATAGATTGGTATGCAGGACCAGGGAACATTTGTAAAGTTGTTAGGAGGCATGGATCTATGAAGAAATCCCACAAGACGCCTGAAATTTTAATTTTTTGAATGCTTTGAAGTTGTTGATGTCATTGGAGGAATGAAGCTTGCCTCGGCCAAATTATCTTTTAAATTGATGCAAAAATTAAACTTTTGTCCTCACTTCCCAGTAGCCATTAAGAGTCATTCATGTGCTTACCACTGAAGTCGCTGTGGAAATTAATTACATTTTTGTTTTTTAAGCTTTGTTCTATTCTTCTGAAGAGCATTCAAGAGTAAATACGTGATGCAAATGAATGAACTTGTTACATGTTCTAGCTTTCCCCTTAATCAAATTTTGTATTGAAGTATGTAGATATTGAAAAAATGTTTGATTTCTTAGGACTGAATAAAATGAGCAGCATCATAATTTTATTTTATTCACAATTATTTAATGTGTTCATTGCATCGTGAATTTAATCCAATTAAAATCATGTTTATCCTTGTTTTATTCCAAATAGAATATTGTTTATTTTTAAGGGTTTTGTATTTGTCCTATGTGTGTTTGAAGGTCTTGAGTCATAGCATTTTAAAAGATTTCTGATGTTTGTACTGTCCTATACATCACGTTACACAATTCCTGCTCGTGACACCTACGTGCGATTTTAATTTCCATTCACATTTTTTTACACTTCCAGTACTTTTATTTAGCAAAGGAACAGTTTGTTAAATATTGCGGACACGAAAAGTATTAATTGCATTAGTTCATACACGTATGTACAGATGTGAACTATGGCTAATGATAATAGAGAGGCTTACTATGCAACACTATGCACATGTAGAGCAAGGAGTAAGAAAATAATGTAAATGTGTCAGTTCTTGAGTGAAACACAAACAAAAAGGAAAGCCACATACTATTCACAAAATTGAGGGGCTCGTGATGCAGCACCTCATAAGGTCGTACAAAGTCATGAAACGACAGCTAGAAATATCAACGCTAGTTCCAAAAATTACAATGCATAGCAGAAATCCTCGCTCAGTTATGGGAAATGAAAGTTTCACAAACCACACAGTTAGAGGAAATAAAATTTTCACAAATTACACAATGGCAGGAGTTGAGACCTGAATTGCGTGAATCACTTAAAACACAAGATACACGGATTCACAAAATTAATAATAGTATTTGTAGTTTGGTCAGTAAAATGGAAAATAAATTTACTGAACAAAATCAGCAAATTGTTACACTTCAAAATGCACAGCTTAATTTGGAAAAACAATTAGCTGAACAAAATACGTCGCTTGAAAACAAATTTGCAAGCAGAATTACTGAGTTTGCTGCCGAAAATATTACTGTTTTGATTATTTTACGAGACTATGTGATTGCAATACATAAAAATTTCGTACTGCAGTTGTCTTAAGTAGAGTGGAGCAGGAAGATGAAACAGAAAACACACCCCGTACAGCTTGTAATACAGGTCAAGGTCACAGTTCACCCATTCATGCTGGCGATAATGCCTCACTTCACGCCCAAGTTCCACTGTCCGTGATCATAAACCTTACAGCCACTTTGATTCATCATCCTGCTAAATAGAGGTCAGAGGGTNTCAGTGATCATAAACCTTACAGCCACTTTGATTCATCATCCTGCTAAATAGTGGTCAGAGGGGGTTCTGATATTCACTGGTCATAGAAAGGAAATACAGTCACTTATTTAAAAAACCTTGATGCGTATGTAAATATGNAAATACAGTCACTTATTTAAAAAACCTTGATGTGTATGTAAATATGTTTGGTCTAACTGATGCTGATAAACTTAGATGTTTTAGGTTTCAGCCTGAAATAAACAGTCTTGTATTGGTGGGAAGTTATTCATGACACCACGTACAGTTTTGAAGATTTTTGTTCTAAATTCATAAACAATGTTGAAATTCCAAAATACAAGGAAATTTGTGTTCTAATTTATTACTGGAGAAGTTTAATCCTCGATGTGGGAGGTCTCTCGAGGAGCATTTTAGCAATGAATATGAGCGCAAGCGACACCTCTGCGAGAATGGAAGACAATGAATTTGTGGAGGTAATTTTAGCACATCTACCTCTACGCTACCAGGATAAATGGTCAGGTAGATCTTACACTGATTTAGCAGATTTTAGATTTCAATTATTGCGACTAGATCAGTTGGACAGACTATCCCAACAACTTCAAGCTAGAGACAGGGAAAAGTCGCGTAGTACACACAATCCACTGCTATATGCAGGTGCTCAAAATGAGTCTACACAACAAAATAACGACCCACATAATCCTCGTGTTCACACATTAGAGGTTATACATTATGATGATTTTATCCTCTGTCTCATTTAACTTGGCAAGATTTTGACAGTTCGACAAAAGTAGGCCAATGTTTACTTTTCGTTTGTATCCTTTCGCCATCAGCTGGTGCATCAAGTGGTGGCTGTATATTTTACTAACATGCTGTCAACTAATCCACTTGCCAATGTACTGTAATGCTAAATGAATTTTAAGGTATTTTATACCATCTGTCAAAAAAAAATTGTAGGTTATAAAAATAAAAATATAAAACCTTGCAAAAAATTTGATATTTGCTAACTCTTTTTTAATTTGTACGAAATAGCGAATTTGGGTTAACATTTGTGAGTCAGTAGTTATAGTTCTTATCACACTTTGGACGTCATAGCTAATATAACTGGAACTGAAAGTAATTCGGGAAACTTGATTGGCAACGCACTTTTATTTGCCAACAAATCACCAACGACTATTGCAAAGCAGTAATCCTGCTTTTACTGATACTAAACAGTTTGAGTTGGAAATATGTGGCTTTGAATAACGTAAGAATTGCTTAAAAACTATTTACGCATGTCCCGCTTTCTTTGTTTTATTAATACAATATAGTAACAACACGAAAACAAGGAAATGGGTTTGTGGGAGAACGTGGCAAGTATTGGATGTAGACAAACAATTACTGGCCAAATATAAATTACTAGTAATCAAAATTGCTTTACTTTAAAAACTATGCAGAGCTCGTGGAAAAATAAAATTATTGGTATCTGTTCATATATTTATTTGACACATGAAAGCAATTTTTTTGTGTCTGGTAATGCTTCGGGAAAGAGCGGACAGATGGCGTGCATGGCATGGCAGGGCAAGTTGTGAGCCTAGAGCAACAGATAGCAGCATGTTGGCCACCTCTTGATCCCCTCTTTTTTAAAGTTGACTTTTCTTCTATTACTGGCTTGAAAATACATGAATTTGAAATATATTTCGTCAAATTATTAGAAAAAATAATTCAACATACCATACAATATTTTTGTATGCTTTTGGAATTAATATCAAGCACTTATGGAATGTATGGATGGAGAGTGGGGATACGACGTGAAAAGAACTCTCAAGGTTTCGAAGTTTGCTTTTCATTTGGATACGGATCCTTTTATTGTGTATTTTATTTTGAACTTCTATACATTACTACTTTATCATGAAGTTTAGTTCGTAACACTAACAATTGCTGTTTTGTGACCACATCAAATAAAATGTACTCGTTAATCTAGGAACTCTTTCTTATCGTGTTTTTTCCGCTTGTCTAATGTGCATCGGCAGTGCACTCAGAATAGCCAACGTAATATTACTTCTTTTTTTTGTACGTGTATCAGCTGATACAGGATTTTGTAAATGGCAATTTTTCTTTTTTCGTATACGTCAAGTTGCCACTCACTGACNCGTGTATCAGCTGATACAGGATTTTGTAAATGGCAATTTTTCTTTTTTCGTATACGTCAAGTTGCCACTCACTGACTGTCACAATCTTGCCACGTTATATGAGATGGACAATAACTATAATCACACTGGTAAAACTAGTGATAATTCCAAAGGTAATTGGAAAGCGAGATACAATCATGGCTACAAGCGCAAAGGTAGGAAGCGNGTAAAACTAGTGATAATTCCAAAGGTAATTGGAAAGCGAGATACAATCATGGCTACAAGCGCAAAGGTAGGAAGCGTAAAGATGGTAAAGAGTGACAGTATTCCAAGAAAAACAATATGGAATTAAGTACAACTAATTCTTCACAAAATGGTACAATACAGGCAAATCATTTTGTACCTGTATATCTCAACCTCCACCCTTGTTCATACCTACCATGCCACCATCATGTATACTGCATTCAAGGAATGCACAGCCTGCTATACCTTACACAATGTATCTAATACAAGGATATTTTAAGGGAAATACACCTCAGCATCCTATGACCCCTGCAATCACAGTCAACACAAAATCAGTGAAATTCACTAATAACTGCTAGAGATGATGGATCTGCCCCAGATAGATTAAACTATATCGGGGTCAGTTAACCTAAAAATCTTCAGAAGATGAAAGAACAGAACAAATAGTAGGAGAAGGAACTACTTCAAGAGGAATTAATCCTATTGGTGAAGTCAAGATTAGTTTCAGGCACTAAACATTNAAGTAGGAGAAGGAACTACTTCAAGAGGAATTAATCCTATTGGTGAAGTCAAGATTAGTTTCAGGCACTAAACATTGCAAGAAGTACCACAAGGTGTCAAAATTAGAATAAATTAAAAATTGTTGACTTAGTACTTAGGCAAACTAACCCAGTCAGTTTTTTATGGGAGCACATAACCAAGAAATAGATATGGCTATATGATGGACCTTTCAAAGTTAAGGNAACCCAGTCAGTTTTTTATGGGAGCACATAACCAAGAAATAGATATGGCTATATGATGGACCTTTCAAAGTTAAGGCTGTTAACAACAACTGTTATGCATTAGAAATGCTGAAAGGACATTGGGTTTGTATAGTGACTCAGTATCTTAACCATCTTTTCCCTGATTGCTGGATTGGCTGAGGTGGTCCCATTCATTGGCCGCCAAGGTCTTCGGACTTCATTGTTGATGCTATTACTTGTCTGAAACAAGAACAAGTTTCACTTTGCAAGCGACACGCAAACTCAGAAGACGAGCTGTAAAATGTCTTGAGGTTCACGGTTCAATTTTTAAGCATTTGTTGTGAACATTACACATGTATTTATTCAGTAAATTTAAAGAGCTGTGTACCAGAAACCAGTGAAAATAAAAACCCTGTTCATATATAATGTTCTCTTTATGGTGACCTAAGTATCGTTTCCCAACATATTTCCCTTTCCTACAGAATCACTGTGTGTGTGTGTGTGTGTTATATATATAACATGCTAATCTAAATTATTAATGCCTTTTTAAATTTTTTAATAAAAGGCCTGCCCCAGGGGTTTATTCCATATGAAATCATACAATTTTTTTAGAAAATGGAAGCTTCAAAATTTTTGATTTTCATAAAAATTTGTTTTTATGATACCCTATCCTCAAGATGAAAGAAAAACAATTCATTTAGATGTTTACCTACAAGTGGATGATGGCAGCCATTTTTCATACACACTGCAAGCAAATTTCACAGGTTCCGGAGGTTTACGCAACTAGCCGTAACTTTTTGAAGTTAGACTTCTTTTGGTGCGTTGAGGGTAAAAGTTTAGTGTGCAACAGAAGTTGCAGTCACACAGTGTAACAAAATTCGACAGTGAACATTGCAATCACACAGATAATACATGCTGTTACTCAGCAACCAGCATTTGAGGTTATGCGCATATCGTTGTATAATAAAATTTTGAAAGTGTTTTCAAGTATTTGAGGTTATGCACAAAAATTTTATTTTGGTCATCCCAAAGAAGTATAACTATAACTTCAATGTGCGAACATAGGTACACGCACCCTTTTTTAAAAATAAGTATCCTGTTGTGGAGTGTTTACTGCCAGTTTCGAGCAGTGAATACAATAGTCTGCTAATAACTTTTCCTCTTCAATTCTGAATATTTTAGAATGTGGATATGTAGATCCGAACTTCTTAACATGAGCAGCTGAGGAAGCAGCTTATAATGCATGACGTGACAATGACGTTGCCCTCAAACGTTTGCCTTGCTTCAGGTCAGCAATTGCTTGTTTGATTACATCCTGTGAAGGAATGCTACGAGAGTTCTTCTTTATGTATGAGTATATTTATCTGCTCAGGTTATTACTTGCAACAATCCTGTTTTAAATTGAGGTTAATAAACTTATTAAGGTTAATTATTTAGTTATAGTCATAATAAATTTATTGAAGTGGCATACACACAAACTAAAACCAGCTTGGTTGAATGTTTATGAAAGAAAGCGGTTAATTTACAGACCAGCCTGATTTTGAATGTTTGCAAGAATATTTGCACTGTGCTGCATATTTTTAAGTCTGATTCAGTTAGTAGGAGAGGGTTTAGACTGTCCCTACTCTCCCCACACAGCTTGTACCAATGCTCCCTGTGTGTAGTTTTTGCATTAAGTTGTAAGATTTACACCTTTATGATTAAAACTATATATATAACGTTTCAATTTTACGTCTTGCTGAGATATCTGAGGTGAGATTTTATAGTAATTAGACCAGTGAAATTACAAAAATGTGTTCTTCTTTCATAGAAACCTGACAAGCTCCTCTCAACATTCGCTATGCCGAAAATAACCCCTGTACAGACATACCAACTACAAATACCAACCAAGTAAGTGCTCGAAGTGGTAGCAGGTACAGTACGACCAGAATTCTGCGGCGCCCATGCACCGACTATTCACTACGCAGTGGATGACTTTATGAGGTCACTAGGATCTTAGAACAGATGTTGGCGATAACACCTGCCCAGCCGCGCCACGATTCCAGGCCACCGTGCTGGTACCGTGAGAGTGAGGCGAATGTGGGGGTGAAGGAGACAGAGGATATTCGGCCCAACCTAACAAAAATTGCAAAACCTCAAACCCCAGTGACGTGCATATTCCGGGCAAAAAGCATCAGAGTGTGACTCTGTGGAAACATGTTTGGGACGTGGCCCACCACCGTTTGCCTGTTGGTTCTGTGACTGTCAGCCCATGCACTGGCATGCCGAGTTTCTAAACCCCGCAGCCAAGACACATAATAAACAGCTGCTGAGAAAGGAACGAGTGGGGTAGAGCGGCCAGACCGGATATCACCTACCCCCAGGTAAGCAACAATGAACCTGGACCGACTCCGCAACAATTACTAATCTCACAAATCTGCAGCAGTAAAAATCATTAAACAATAAAAAGTGCCATGCTCTAATAGTCACCGCCGCCTCACATAATTTTGTCCATGTGAATCTAGTGTACATGAGCAAAATAAAACTCACAAATTAAACAGTGCAACTTGACACCATCCTCCAAACAAGTGAAACTATAAGCAAAATAACCATAACAGTGCGTATTCGGGACTTTGAGACAACAGCAGCAGATTCTGTTTCAAATGACTTGCAGGAGGATGCAATTTTAGACGTACCATGACTAACCTAGTAGAACACAGTGGCAGAACCAGCTGCCAGGTTAATCCAGTTCGGACAGAAGGAACGCCGGGCTGTGTATGATTTAGATCCACGGAACAAGAGTGCAATCCCAGACGTGCAGCTGGATGAGCTCGACCATGCTGTACCGGCCAAGTACCGTAATGTAATCCAGCGCCTGCTAAATGAACGCCATGACGTTTTCGTCACCACAGACCCCCTGCATTGCACAAACATGACAGAAAACTGTATGCCTTTCACGCAGTCAAAACCAATATACACCAGACCGCACAGTTATCAACCATAGCAGCACAGCATCATTAAGAAGCAAATTCAGGAAATACTGGATCAAGGAATTATTGGACCGACTAACAGTGCCTACAATTCTGCAATAACCCTAGCTCCAAAAAAAGAATGTGACCTGGAGATTCTGCATAGACTTCTGGCTCCTCAACCTCATTACAGAAAATGCACTGCCTCAATTCATCAATGTCAAAAACGCATTCAACAGCCTGAGTCGTGCCAAGGTCATAACATCACTTGACCTCCGCAGCGACTACTGGCAGATACCTGTCAAACCAGAGTATCGTCCTAAGACTGGTTCCACCATTCCCGATGGGTGACGGTTCCAGTTCAGGGCCATGCCTTTTGGCCGGAAAACTGCGCCAGCAACATTCCAGTCCATGATGGTGCAAATACTCTACGGTTATGTAGGTGAGTTTGCAATGGCCTAACTTGAGGATGTTAACACATCCAAAAAGTACGTAGCGTCTTTTGTTTATGTTTAGTGGCACAGACTATATGATGCCTGAAGGTTAAGGGGTTTACAATAACTTAGTCTTTTACTGTTTCATTTTGAAGGACGAATATATTGTCTGGAGTTAATACAAGAACTACGTTCACGAACACTTGAGAGGTGTGGTACCTAATTTGACTACTCGTATTAACTGTTTACGACTTCGTGGTGCAAGGGGGCTTCTCTGGACGGTGATTGTATACTTAACTCTTGCTGGTATGATGTCAGCTGTGGATGGTGAGCTCCGGCGATGGGTGGCCTTTGGCAAAAGCCCGCTGGGTGTCGTCGTCTCCCCTGGGCTGCCCTTCTGACGTACTGCTGTACTGAGGTACTGTTGTGGCCGGGAGCCCGATCTCCCGGCCTCTCGACCGCCTGACTGACTACTCTGGGCTCGGCAATAATCCACTGTCTGACCTCTCTGCGCGGTACTAATGAACTGACGTCCCACTTCTCTCCAAAAGGGGTTTTTATGCTTGCCAGCCTCCCTTAATTGTCGGCACATGTCGCCTTGTGGGGGGGAGGGGGTGAGGGGGTAGGACGCAGAACAATGCCTTTCAAAACACGTGTCTTGGTTCCTGAAGG
>NQII01002199.1:33158-108947 GCA_002778355.1 Clitarchus hookeri | reverse complement strand
GGTGAAGGGGGGTGGCCGGGAGGCCTACGCAGCAGGACGCGCAGCAAGACACGTGTAACTGCGATTCGTCACCTGCCTCGTGACACGTGTCTACCACGTCTCTACCCTGGATATGCGGGGGGGGGGTGGTTGTGGGCCAGCGTCGCTCTACTATTCCTAAACCGTCACTCGTCAATGTTGTAATCTGGTCTGAGTCATGGGAAGACCGACCATATGCGACACCTATCTCTCATCGTTGACTGCCTTGCCATAAACTGCCTCACTTGTGCAAATAAAAAATGTCAACTTGGGAAAGCATTTATGCAGTTTTTGGGGCACTTTGTAGACGAGAACAGTAACCACCCCACCCCAGAGCAGCTGACTGTAATTGACGAATACCAGCAACCAACCACATGCAAACAGTTACATACATTTTTCAGCCTTATTAATTGGTTATGTGAGTGCATTAAAAATTTTGCAGTAATAACAGCTCCATTAACCAATTTATCATCTCAAAAATTCAAGTGGACTTAGGAACCTTCCAAGAGCTTCACTCAAATAAATGCTATCTTCCGCTACTGCCCTTCATCTCACGACACGACCCAAGCCATCACTTGTATTTACAAACAGGTGAGTGGACGTAGGCCAAAAGCCATCCTGTACCAGCTCAGTGTCGATGGCACTAAACTTATCGTAGACTACATTAGTGCAGAGTTCAGTACCGTAGAATGGCACTGTGATGTAAACGAAAGAGAATGCCTTGCTGTGGGTTGGTCAGTAAAACGATGCAGGCAGTTTGTGGAGTATCAGCGCTTCACATTATCAACAGATAACAGATGCCGATTCTGGTTACATAATACGAAGGAAGCCTGCAGTAAACTCATGTGCTGGGCTTTATTCCTGCAATTGTTTTGCTTTAAGTTCAACATATGCCGGGAGCAGAGAATCAGCTTGCCAACGCGCTCTCAAGGTCACCGGGTGACAGTGGCATGAGATGAGGAAGAGTGGGAAGCAATTCTTTCCCCCTCTCGTCGGAGTTATCGACAGCTACCAGTAACACAGTTACATGTGCACAGCTGACTGCTACTTCCCCGAACCCTACACCTACAGACGTCTATGCACATGTAATTTAAGCACAATAAACTTGCCCAGTATCACAAAATCTGGTGAAAGAGTGCGCAACAAAAATAAACGAGTGATGTCGTGTTGTAGGCGGGCGTTTGGAAATGTGTGCCAAAAACAGTGGGCATTGGACTACCTATGTGTCACGTGCTGCTAGGGGAGTTGTGCTACAGTTCGTGCATGACAGAGTCAGCCGGTCACCTAGGTGCACTGCAAACGCAGCGTAATGTCCAATGGCCAGGAATTTATTGGGAGACGCACCAATATATTCACGTGTGTGTTGCATGCAACTGTCTGAAAAGCAGCCGTACTGACAGTGCACAACAAGGGCCACTCTTGATCACAGAACTGTTTAAGAATATTGCTCTGGACTTTATGAGCCCATATCCACATACCTCAACAGGAAAAGATTCATTCTTGTGTGACCGATCTTTTCTCCAGATGGGTGCAAGCCTACCCCATTCCATGTGCACGTGCAAAATGTGTGGCCAAACTGCTGGAAACTATTTTTTCCACGTTGGGGATAACCTTGCGTATAGTTGTCAGATAATGGAGCACAGTTCACAGTGTTAAAATTGCGTGATTGCTGTAAGGTGGGTGTGCTACATAACACCACCGCTGTTCATCATCTATGCACCAATACAACAGAGTGCCGTAATCAAGAGCTGAAAACACAACTACGGTTGCGTGTGGGTGATACTCATGCATCCTGGGATGAACATATGCTGCCAGCTTTGTTCACGTTATGCACTCGTGTCAACCTAGCAACAGGGAAAACACAGGCTGAGCTGTTAATAAGGCCGTCAACGTCCACTTCCAGGGGAGTTCGTTCATGCACCTCAAGGTCAGGCTAGCAACCCGGAGAGCAGTGAAACGTGCAGGAGCTGCAGAGGGTTGGCATTACAGTAGGCACGCAAGCATCAGGAGTAATATGTCGTGCAATGGTTGTCTGCCACCACTCGCTTGCAAACTGCACTACAGCCCGGCCAGCTGGCATACATGAGAACACACAAGCTATCTGCGGCTGCCAAGATATTCTGTGCGTGTTTAGCCACAAAATGAAGCAGGCCATGCAATATCATCTGCAGACTGGGGAAAACCACCAGACAATGCCAAGTGCCTGTGAACTGCAACAATCTGCGCGGCACAGATGCTCACGCAGGCCCTACTGCATCAGACCACCAGCGGCACCACTGAGTGACACCACGGCAGATGCCCTGCCGCCCCAACCTGCGAGTATCTGAGACGCCTTGGTGCCCGAGTCCACGAGTGATGGCAACCTGCGATGCCTGTTACAGTCTGCGACGCTCTCGGGGTCCGCAGCGGACAGACCGCCGATGGACACCTCTCGTATCCCCATTGCTACCAATCAACAGCCAGCTGCACCAGCTACAGCGATGCTAGTCATCATTGATGCTGCCCAAGGCCCTTAACCAGTGACGTCTACCGGGATCACGATCCCGCAGGAGCCTCCCCTGTCCAGCGGCACCGGGACGCCCAGTTCCACTTCAGCGAGTGAAGCCTTGACAGAGTCAGAAGTGGGCACGCTTCCACAGCGTGTTTGGGACACCCAGCCACCCACCCAGCACCTCGTGCAGCTGCTCCGCAGGCATCACTCCACATCCAGCTGCTCCGCAGGCATCACTCCACATTCAGCAGCAGCGATGAGATCGAGTAGGGGGACGGAACTACGCCCCTTCGGAGCTCCAAGATTCTCTGCCATCCACCTCGTACTTTTTGTATGGCATGCGGGGACCACTCGTCCTCCTCAGCAGCCACATCAGCGAGACAGACGCCCCACCTCTCCAACTCCACTCCGCTCTCAGCGTCCATAACACCTGCAGCCTCGGCAAGGGCCACTTCCACCAACCTGCTGCCACTAGCTGTGCAGCGGGGTTATCAAACTGCAGCGGATGAACAGCCTCCGAAAGGGGGACGTTTGATGCGTTCTGCGTCCCTTTCTCTTAACCATTTGTCTCGTTACACCTGTGCATCCGGTATGTGCTGTCTATTGGGCGAGTCTACCCGAAAGTGGCTGTTACACCTCCATGACTCCTGCCTTGGCATGGTGTACTAAGAGAACACCCTACCTGTACGACGTCCTAGGTACTGCCGGGGTCAGGTAGGTGACCGTCCCACGTTAATATCGTTAAGAGGTAACTTTAGAGGGCATAACATTATAACAATTGGGGACAACTACTATCACTAAACACACCCTCCTCCCTCACCCTGCCCAGTAAAGTGTCCACCAGGGAAATGAATGTAGCAAGGGGTCCACAACGGCTTCAGAGTTTCAGCAACCACCTCTACACGTGTTACGTCCCAGTGTGTACATGTGCAGGCAGTCTGCGAGTGCGGCCTGACATTAAGGCAATTTTTCCTAATATCTGATCACTATCAAATTTGGCCTAAAGAGTCTTGGAAAGGAGTTTTCATTGTTTTATAGCTGTTCAAGCATGGCTACCTCTCACCCCTCCTGGGGTGAAAGAGGACTTGCCCAGCTTGAGTTACCTAGTGCTATCCTAAAATATTCCAAATTTGAGGGTGCAATTTATTTTATTAATCCTTGTATTCAATACTAGTTATATTTTAAACCCAATGAATAAACCAACGGACTGGGAAAGATAGTTCCGAAGCATTTCTAAATAATGTTGCGTAATAAGTGTATTGCCAATACATTTTTCTGTAATATGTTTATGTAAATTAATTAATAAGTGCTTATATGTTTTGTAACTAAGGGTCATATTATATTTGTGTAATTGTTTCTTTTCTTATTAGCATTTTGTATTTTCTTGTGTCCTTCCCGTGCTTTTGGGCTGAGCTCTTGGCGGGGCTCCGCCATTTTCTTCTGTTGGTCTTCTAGCAATGCTGGGGTTGGTCGCGTGCCTCTGGGTCTTCATCATTTTTGTAACAATCACCATGTAGCTTCTGTAGTAATTATTTTATATGGAACCTTAATTTAACCTTTGTCACCTAGAGGGAGCACCACTTCTTAGTCCCACCAGCTCAAAAACGCCGGAACCATGTCTAGCATGCAATTGTTCATCGGCTACATGGCTTTTCTCTTCGTTCAGGTTGCCAACACGCCCGAGCTATTGGAACAATGTAAGTGACTCTGAGGAAGATTATTGCAGTGAGTAAAGAAACTGTTTTGCAAGTGGTATTTTATTTCACTGTCGGCCCTGTCACGGCCACGTAATTTTAGGTCTTCTACCCACTGAACCACTTGCACCCCATAAGTTAAGTGATTGTTGAGCATGCAAGTTTCATTGGCGTAAGAGATGGCCCCAACAATCTCACCCGGAAATTAACAGCGTATGAGGGGGGGCCTTCATTCATCCTCATTACACAGGCCGACAGGTATAATCTCTCAACAATACGTCATCACGTCGGCGTGGGGTGAGTCCAGGACCAGCAACGCGGACGAACAGCCCGCCTCAAGAGAAGAGTCTCTTTTTAACAGAGCTTGCGCCCTTAGCATCCAAATTACCATAGACAAACACTTTTACACCTGCAATTGCAAATTATCAACACCTTTTACCTGCTCATAATCAACACATGATACCTGCTCGTGTGCCCACGATATCCTGCCAAAATTCAAATTTTATACTTATACATGGCCTATCATTGTATTACAGTAAAGCCTCTGTTTACCAGACTAATTGGGGGAGGTAATAAAAATGGATTCACAACCTCCAAGTAGGATATGTACAGTATAAAAAAGTTGAACACTGTATTTTTACAAGCTTCCTTCCACATTGTCACTTGGTGTATGTACGTACATAGATAAAAAAGGCAGAGTACCTCAACTTTCAATTATTTTGTTTGTATGGTTTAACTCTCAACCAATCAGAATGTCCAATTTAATAATTAATTAATTTTTGTATTAAAATTGTTAGGTTTTATATTGCCAATGTTTCAAAATTGCACTATATTTTGCACAAATCTGCGAAAATAATAATATTGCTTCGCAGAGTTTGTTTTTGTTTGAATGTCCTCTATCAGAAAATGTGCATATGGGCGTGTATGTTACAAAGTTATTGAGAATTTGCTTTAGTTTTGTGAAATTTTTGCGGAGTGACGATTTAAAAAAATATGTGTGTAAATTACTAGGAAACCATGACTGTTTTTTAATGTATACTTTTGTAATACTTTTAAGATACGTTGTCCGGGATGGTCTCTCTGGTTAAGTTTAACATCATTTGTGTTTTATTTTATAGTGACTTAATTAAATGTTTACTGGGAATTTATTAGTTATTAACCATTTCATTTAAGAGTTGCTTGTATTGAATAACTTGTTTTAGTAACCTGGTTTGGTTAATAAATGGCAGTTGCAGAAAAACTGTTTCAGATTTAGTTACGTTTTAATTCTTCCTGATGGTGTACCACACTAGTCAGTTATGTTGCTTTATTCACGTATGTAATGAAAATGCACATATTGCGTGTTGTATAGTTATTGCTGTGCATGCATTATCAGATAGCTGTTGTGGTGTTTCAGGTGGAGGTTAAAGATGAGATTGACATATTTGAAGAGGATGTACTTTACAAGACAGGCTCTTGCCAACCACCTACCTTGTCTGATGCAAACAGTAGCAATAACCAAGTGAGTGTTGACAATTCCTCCAGCACAGTTTATTACTACCAGCTGTTAAGTTGCCATGTTTCCTGCCATGAGCACATGAACTGAAGACACTTTGTCGCTCCGACTGTGTTCTCCTTAGCACAATGCATGTGGGAGTGTCTTGTGTGTGGTAATCAGAGTTATTTATTTTACCATCCAAATGAGTTTGGTTCCACAAGTAGTGAGCCAAGAAGGTATCCTGATTATAACAACATAGTGGTGCAACATTACTTACCTCAGAACTCTGTGAGCAAAGTAATTTAATCCTTTCAAAAAGTGTGTACCACATTTATTGCCATAGTTATTGAAATTTTGTCACGGTATATTAGTACCTACAAGAAATTACGGTGAGTGAATTATGCCAGTAATTGCCAATACACGTGCGTGTAAACAATGAAATGAGGCCTACTGTACTTTTATATAATGGATCACACAGGCTCTTTCCACTAAGTTGTCAGTTGAAATAACTGCAGGAATGAAATAAATAAATTAAGGGTAATGTTTGTGCATTATTGCAACGTGGTTGTCATTTTCTGTAGGCGGTAATATGCCATATAAAAAAGTGTGTGTAAACACTTGTGGTGGCAATGTCACAAAGCCACTGTTTTCAACTTGGGTGCTTTGTCGGAAAAAAAAATTGTGACATCATGATATCAGAAACTTACAATGTGTGTTTTAAATGTATTGAGAGAAAAAGAATAGTACTGGTAATGCATTAACGAGATAAGCAATTACAAAGGATGCCATTAAATATCTTCAATGTAACTTGTTTAAAAATCAGTGTTGCCAACCAGTTTTATTCACTACTGCTAACACTCTCATCACCGCTTGAATGGCTTCCTGAACTTGCGATGTCCCACAATAAATTGTCGTCAGTTGGGTTGGGTCTACGTTTTACCCTCATTGTTAAAAGAGCTGGCTAAATCTCTCAGCACCACTCAATTCAGTTGCATCCAATGTGTACGAATTTCCAAGGTTTTTTTTTGGAACATCATTTGGTGAATAGGGCAACGACCAGAACATTCTTGCAAAAATAGTTGCAGAAATTGAACCCGCTGAAGTTTAGGTGCGCGCGAGTCCCAATAGGCTTATCTGGCACTTACGGCAGTTGGCCTTTGTAAATATGTGCTTGTGCTTACCTTTGTAAATCATTGCTCGCTCCTCAGTTTACCCCTCAGTTCTTGACACACTGATTCACTTGCTCTAGCGAGACAGGGCAAGGAATTGATGCAGATCTGCAAGCCTGTAACACTGCACCCTCCTTAATTCTGTTCATTCCAAACAGACTCTGCAAGATCTGGACCTTCGTAGAGAGCCAGTCAGTTGATATGGACAGCCTGCGGCTTTACCAAAGAGCCTTAACAACAAATCCGAAAGACCACGTTATTGATCTTCAGTGTCCTGTTGGGGCCTTCGTAACATTTCTAAGATTCAAGCAGTACCGTTTAGCCTCAGTGAGTTTTACAGCCACACCAGTTGTCTTCCTTGAAATACTTCACCTGCCATTCTCCTGTCACTCTGCATCTCCATCTTTACATTATTTATTCTGAGGTACATTCAAGCAAAATCATGAATGTAAACTAGTCTGTGGCGTAGTTTGCCAGCATAATCTGCGCCAGCAGCTAACTCTTCTGTTGATTGGCCAAACAGCATGTATCTAGAGATGCGTAGCTCTATTCCAAACGGGAGTCTTGATGATTGTACCCTTGTAGACTCTTGAACTTCTGAGCGGGAAGCAAGAAGAAACAATGGAACCTTTGATTTCCAATCCTTTTGGTTGTCATCGATAAAGATTGACAGGTGCTGGCTCTTGACCATTCCATCCGAATGACGATGTAAGGCTGTGGTTCTAATGTCTTTCATCCTTAAAACTTTGTACATCCTGGAACACGGCAGCTTCGTAATTTCTTTCCTGATCGGAATGGAGTTCTTGTGGCACCCTAAACCTTGAGGAGAGATGCTTTACAAGTGCATCGGCCACAGTACATGCTTCTTAGTTTGGGAGGAGAATGAACTCAAGCCACTTAGTAATCTTGGGTCACCAGTAGATACTTATTACCTCTCTCTGTGAGAGGCAAGTGGCTCAGAATATGTGTTGCCATCCTCTCGAATGGGGCTCAAACATTGCAGTTATGGAGGTGACTTTGTCCCCTGGTCCTGAGTCCCTTCCTTGCGGTGCAGGTTTCACACATTTGGCCTTCAACATCTTCCCAACAATGAAGCCAGTAGAAACTCAGGCAAACTCTGTCGAGGGTCTTATTATCACCCAAGTGACCGCAACCTGCAGTGTTGTGCAGTTCCTTTATGATTTCTGGAACCTTGCGTTCTGGAAGGACCAACTGGAAGTTGATGTGTTTTCCATCATTACTTTCTCAGTTCCTGTAAAGCAGACCATTCTTCATTACGAGGAAATTACATTGTGCTCAGTATGCTTTGACTGCTGTGCTCGGGCTAGATATTTATTCCCATTTTGGCTGACAGCCAGCTTTTTCCACACTAGTAATGGATGCATAGTGGGATCGTTTAGCTGATCCTTCATAATATTGTTATCTAGTGAGAAAAAGTTAATTCTTTAAAAATTTATTTTGTTAGGGCTGAAATTTTTTGTTTGTTTTTCTTTTGTTTTAGGCATTACATTGTAGTAACTTTTTTTTTTTTTTTTTTTTCGCATTTAAGTGAGGTTGGTTTTGTTCTTTGACTTTAACATCTGTAGGTTTCTCTTGTCTGGCCTCAGGAGATGGTATTCTTGGAAAAGTTTGAATAGTACATGGGAGGATTTTTTTTTTGTGAAGGACGCTGTTGTGCGGAGCAGTTTTAGCAATATTTCGTGTATGTTTTTCTAAAACTTCCTTTGAATCCTTGAACACCGTACAGAGTGTGCATTTCCTTTCCTCCTCTCCATCTCCCCGACGGTGCTGAAAGAATGCTGGAGTTATGCAGAGTAATTTCTATCGGGCGGAGTTGACAAAAAAAACGTGTTGCTGTGTTTGGAACATTGTTGAGTTTGGGGGCTGTGGCAGCTTGGTGAGAGGGAAGCGTTGCTGATGTGAGCTGGGGATGTTTGGGCTCTTATGGGGGAAAAGGGGAAAACTGTTGTACTGGCGTTGCAATCGATAAAGGTGACTGGGAGGGTTACGCTTTGTGATTGGCCAGCGATGTGGCAAGAATAGGGAGGCATGTAAGGAGGCGGCGATGTGGTGAAGGGAGGAGCTGTGGTTGAAGTGTGACAGAGCAGACACGGCGGTCGGAGGAGCCATGGAAAGTCGCCAAAATGTAACAGATAAGTGTAATTTTTTTCTTGTTTTTTTGGTGTGCATCTTATAGGAGGAGGGGCCTTTTCCTTTTTGGTAGAATACTGGAAATGGCCAGGGTTGTAAAGGGAGTAGGAATCGGGTTAGCGGACTGGTGAAGTAGGTCGGGCGAGCAATGGCTGAGGCGCTAAGCTAGCAGGTACTTGCTGGGCATGATAGTTCATAAAGTTATGAGGACGCTTTTGTAAAGAAATGAGTTTGTCGTTTTAGTGTGTTCTAAAGTATTTTGATAATATACTTTTTCATGTTTTAAAACAATGCACATTTGATAACCTTTGAAGTACTATTGAATTTTTGTTTGAAATCTACATTTGTACCTTTTTTTATTTTCTTTTTAATTTGGCCTTTACAATTTATACACGGATTTAATTAGTATGAGCTATTGAAGATTTTCTTAGATGCTATTGCTTTAATCAGTTTGAATCAGAAATTATACCTGATTTTAATTTAATAATTTTATTTATCCTTTTGCATCTGTAAATATTTTAGAATCCTTTTTCTTTGTGGTTTCTCGAGACTCATGGTTTAAAGTACCCCAAGGCACAGATCTCGTACAAATATACTAGCCAAGTTTGTTTTTTCTTTTTGCTTTCTTAGCCAGATTGTGAAACGGAATGGAGATGTTTATGTTTGGTTGTTTTTGTGAAGATTGACGTTTCCCTAAATAGTATACCAGACTTTTGAGAAATGGAGAAAGTTGTTGCTAATTTTCAATTGTTGTTGATGTTCTGTCAGATGGTTGTGATCTCACTTCACATAAATAAATTAAATGTTGTGTTACAGAACTTCCTCAGTTTTCTTTTGATTTGGCAAATAGAATGAAACAAGTCTCTCACCCGGACCAAAGTAGCGGTAGTTGTAGTAATAGTAGTAAACTAGTAGCATTTATTAATAATTTTTAATTTTACTTTATTTTTATTAAAACACCCAGTCTTGACTCAATCCAGCAGTAAAAGATTCCCCCTACCCATCTAGCTAGGCGAGTGCCTGAGATTTTGGTTTGGACATTTGTACCCCCCCCCCCCTTTTTTATGTTTGTCGAGTTGCAAGTTATTTTGCCACTAAGACTAGTTTTTCTATTAGACGATTGTCAGGCTTTTTTGCTGGCCCTCCCTTATTAGGAAAGAGCACGTGGTGGAGGTTTGTGTTTATTTGGTTTTAGAGTTGTTATACAAGTCCCTGCATAACAATACTCTCATCACTTCATGAAGGTGACCTATCACAAGGTATAGAACCTTGAATTCTTGTCCTCTACACTTTCAGTGATTCACTATTCTTCCTGGCGTTCACAATGAAGACAGAATTGTTCACATCGCCTCCTACAAAGTGCGTCTGTAGTATTCTTGAAGATGCTGTATCCACTGGGCTATTCAACCTTCGGGCATCTTGAAATTAATTAGGTAACCTAATGAATCGCGGTCATTTCTTTAAATAAAATGTCTCATAAAGCTAGGGTTGGAAGTGTGAAATTACCTTCTCTATGACCAAAAGCTTCATGCATGTAACATAGTTATTTCTCTTGGCCTTATGCGATACCTACTGAAATATTCTGTTGGTTTCTCCTTCCCGTCTTGAATCTGAGACACCACAGCTCCAATACCTGCACATAAGTAGGGGCCGTATTTCGTGGTAAATAAACTTTTGTCATTTCAGTATTTACAGCCTTGCATTTCATCATATAAAAGTGGTAAGAAGAATTTTATTTTGTCACTTAGACAGTAAAATTTCTGAACTTCACAAACTAACTTTTAAAGATATATTCATATTTCAAAATAGTTTTGGTGGTTAACACTTCCAATACACTTAATATAGTTCTCGTAGCTATAAAAAGCAAGGCACATAATTAGAACAAAAGTTTTTGGTGTTATTATAAGGCAAATTTTGTTTACAAAAATACCAGATTTCGGTGTTATCAGTTTTATTATTGAAGACTTGTGAACTGAAACTTGTAACTAACACTGTGCATTAAGAACTTGATACCCTTCTTGCGTCCCAACCCCATGGCACTGACTTCCATGATGTTCTCAACCTCCTACGTCCTCACCACTGCTTATAATCTGACAATTTCCTTAGTATTACCTCTGTGACTATTTGTGTGTTTGTAATTCTTGGTGTTGTAATTTTTTTTATCTTAAAACAGTTTTATTTTCATTTTTCTACTTTGCCTGAGCGTTCTGCTGTGGTTACTTTGCCAGCACCCCCTGCTGGCTGACGTGGTAGGTTGAATTGGCTATTTATGTTGGCAATGTAGTTTAGTTGGTATAAGGTATGTTTGAATGTTGCATTTTTGTCTATAAATATTTGCTGTCACCACTGCCCGTTTTTCAGACCTGTATTGGGGGAAGGAGTATATGACGTTTTAATTTTTTGGCACACCTCGTTTTGTAATAATGTTGTTTCGTTATCATTTGGTTAGTTTTATTCCTTTTTTTTGTAAAGCTTGTTTCTCGTTTCTACTGCTTTCTGTTGGAAAATTATTGTAAAATACTTTGTCATTCCAAAATGGCCGTCACTAATGAATAATTTATATGTAAAAATTAAAAGGACAAGTTTTTTCCTTTAAGTAAAATATGTGACCAAATATTCTGTTATTTAATTTTTAGAACTTCATCCTTGGTAAGTTTTAATATGGTAAACATAAATTATGACATTTTTGTTGCCAATTCAACTCTCTACATTGAAAATCAAGGTTGCATTGTAATAATTAATTGTAATAATAATATTTTTAGTGGTGTTTTTTTTGGATCCAAGTTTTATTTTTAATTAACAAAAATGTTATTTATGTATAATCTTGCTACGTTTTGTGTTTGTTTCACTGCACAATGATCGTTCTTGCGGTCGCTATATAGCTATAAGTGGCAAGCGTTTGCATGTGTACCTTTATCTTTGAGATATTGAAGATTGCTGACCCAATATTGGAATGTGCTGAATTGACCCCTTTTCTTTTGGTAACTTAATTTTTGCCATGTAACTACTAAAAACTTCTCTCTCCAAGAATTAGGTGTTTACATGTTCGTGTGTTCTCTGTTTCGCAAATTTATATAAAAGTAAAATGGTTTTCTTAAAGAGTGGTCCACAGAAGACAGTGGATTTCTGGTCGCTGTCCTCGGGGCTTCTGGCAATGGAATCTTGAAAGAATGGAGTCAGATTGGTTGTAACCCTGTTATACGAGACACCACGACCCTCTCATAACTACCTTCTGCTCTGGGATTCTTGTTGATTCACCAATGGACCAGCAATCATGACAGATATGAGTCAGCATTCTGGTATTGTCATGCATCTTCCATGTGCATGCCATACTTGGGACTCTTTCTATCCTAATATACAAAAAAAATGACTTGTGTTAGAAAACAAGAATCATTTTTTGTTTAACTTTTAATTGAAGTGTACCCTAGAACCCCCCTAATTAAATATATCTATTGTTTAAATTTTATATATATATGTGTGTGTGTGTGCGCATGTGTTTGTGGGGGGAGGCAAGCGAGAGAGCATGTGCAAGCGGGAGAAGAGAGCGTGGAAGCGAATGGAGATTAGCGAGGAGTGGAAGAGAGTAGGAAAGCGGACAAAGAGAAGAGAGCGAGGAGGTAAAGGAGCAAGGAGTGGAAGAGAGTGGGAAAGCAGACAAAGAGAAGAGAGCGAAGAAATGAAGAGAAATTTGCGAGGAGTGAAGGGAGCGGGAATGCGGACGAAGAGGAGGAGCGAAGAAGCAGTGAGAAATTAGCGAGGTGCAGAAGAGAGCGGGAAAGCGGATGGAAGAGAGCGAGAGAGTAGGAGGAGAAAACGAGAAAGAGAGAACGAATGGAGGCGGAAAGCAAACGAGGAGGAGAGAGCGAAGAGGCGAAGGGATATTAGCGAGGAGCGGGAGAGAGCTGCAAAGTGGACGAAGAGAAAAGAGCGAGGAGCGGGAGAGAGCGGCAAAGCGGACGAATAGGGAGAGCGAGAGGTGAATGGAGGCCGAAAGCGAACGAGGAGGAGAGAGAGCGAAGAAGCGAAGGGAAATTAGCGAGGAGTGGGAGAGAGCGGGAAAGGAACTAAGATAAGAGAGTGAGGAAGCGAAGGGAAATACACAGACAGAGAACCGAACCCGAGCATATATCAGAGAGGCGAGGAAGTACCAGGGGACCACAGCCGACCCGATGACGAGCCCGCGGCAGTCCGGATATGGTCCCAGGACACCAGGACGAGAGGATGANGTCCAGGTCCCACAGTGCGAGGTGAGGCGCCCCCTAATCCGACGGAGATAAGTGAGACGCATGTGAAACGCTGATGGGGGTCTGGAATTGGCGCTGAGATGCCTGAATGAGAAACATGGGATTCGGCGGGCGGTGTTTGGCAGAATCGCACCCCCCTCCCCTCCCCCCTCAATACCCTGAGGATACCCGTGGGAAACGCTGGTTGTGTTCGGCTTGAGTTTTGCGGGAGGAGTTAGTTAGGACTCTGGACGCGAGGAGGAGGAGTGAGTTGGATTGCCGCGCCGAGAGAGGGAGGGCGGTTGACGTCTGTGCCAGGAGACGAGTGGTGGGAGGTCCGCGCCTAGACGTGGCGGTTGTATGGTGACGACGCAGATGCATCTTCCGCAGCCAGTCGCCGGAGATAGCTCACCCAGAACTACAGAAACAGCTAAGTACCAGCTTCGTCTCTCGAGGGACCTTTCCTGATGCCAAGTGTTCCCCCACGACGTCAGAAGCAGTTAGCAAGAGTACTTTAATCCGCCCTTAAGGCTCATAACTTATGGGGAACAGTCTCGCAGTGCAAGTGTATATGTGTTTTCTTTTAAGCCAAATATAAACTTCATAAACTGAAACACTGAGAGACCAAGTTATTGTTTATCCTATTCAACATCCAAGGCACACGTAGTCTGTGCCTGGTAAAGATAACCCATACTCTATGACCCTCCCTGTGTCTCGCAGGGAGCGAGTAGCGTCAATTGTGATAAAACTACTTGATTGCTCTAAATTTAACAATTGTTAACGGGTTTCTCTTTTAAGTCGTTAGTTTTTTATAAATTTTATTTGATGTTGTTTGACTTTTTATTTATATTTTGCAGGAATTTAACAAATTTTATGAAAACATTTGGCTGATTTTCCAAAATTGTAATTGGCAACACTCTTCAGTCGAAATGACTTTCATACAAGTTGAGTAAAATTCTTTTTTTCTCAAATTTTTAGCAGAAAAAAACCTTTAATAGCAGATGGTTAATGTTGAAGAAACATAATTTTGCTGGTTATCTGCAATGGCTGATGCAGAAAATTAAGTAAATCTCATTACACTGGGTTGGTACATCTCAAGGAAATGAGTTAGCAGTTTTTCCATTTTTTCAACAACTAAATAAAATCAGTTAGAAAAAGCCACCTCCAAAATCAAAAAACAATGTGAGTACAAGTGAACCAGTGAAAAATATTTCTGGCTCAAATGTGTGGACATATTATGAAAAGGAACTTTTGACTCAACAAATAAAATCCCAAGTGCAAAATGCTTAGAATGTGGCAATATTGATAAAACCAATTACACTTAAACAAGTATTTTAATTAAACACCTTTAAAAGCACCCTAACAAATATGCAGAATTTACAAAAAAAAAAAAAAAACCAAGAAATAAAGGAAGCACACAAACACAAGTGTGAAATAAGAAAAGCCACCCAGAAAACCCCAAAAGAGTAATTTAAAAAAAAAAAGAAAAAAAAAATTGTTACATGCAGAAATCAAAACGAGTGAAGCACTTACAACCAAAATTGGAATGAGTATAACAATCAACATGCACATCTTCACAATTGTTGAAGAAAGAGGATATTGAGATGTTATGGAAGGAGGTCAACCAAACTACAGTGTTCCATCATGTCACATAATACCCACTATACATGGCACCGTAATGATGGAAGTTAGTAATTAATGTTCTGCAAAATAACCTGGGCAAGATCAAATCATTGTCTTACTACAAACATGTGGACAAGTCGGTCCGTGGATAGTTATATTTTACTTACGTGCATCTTAATGAGAAATAATTTAGAAATTCAACACTTATGCTTAGGAATGTCATGTTTTGAAGGCACAAAAGATGGAAAGGCAATTTGTGAAAAGCTGAATGAAATTGTAAACACACAGGACATGGATTTTGATGACAAAAACATTCCACTTTATATAGTCACTGATAATGGGCCAAATGTAGTGAGTGCAGTTTCTCGCATTGTGTGGAAAGATATCTCATGCTTTGCTCATGCACTACAATTAGTCATCTCAAGTGCCAGAAAATAAACCATTGGAATAGAAGACTCTCTCAAGAAAGAACGTTTTGTTGTGGGACATTATTCACAGAGCAGCCAGGCACGGAGTAGATTGAAATCAATTCAAAGAGCCTTCAAACAACCAGTTCTTGAAGTTGTTCAAGACGTTCCCACTAGATGGAACTCTGAATATGCAATGCTTGAGTGCCTCTTTAAACTGAAAAAAAAACTCTATGGCCGAGTTGGCTTCTGCAGAAATTAGCATAAAAAATTTGCATTATTCTGAATGGACCCTCCTTGGAGGGTGTGTTGAAGTGTTGGGACCATTTGACGTGGCTACAAAGGAAATAAGAAAAAAAACAGTATCCAACATCATCTTGTGTGATTCCCCTGCTAGATGGTATCACAGAAAAACTTCAGATATTTCGGAGTTGGTGGAATTCAAAAGGAAAAATCGTTGCGAGTAATTTGCTGAAAGAACGGAAGTCACATTTTCCAGATGTAAGGAATCAGGAGATCAATTTTTTTGGTATGGTTCTTGATCCACAATTTAAATATGTTCCGTTAAGAAATGAAGAGACCCTAGAAGTAACAAGATGCCTGCAGGACGTGACAAATATTCTGTGTAGCAATGTTTCTGAACAATCTGTGGGCACTTTATTTGATGAGCAGGAGGAATCCTCTGTCTGGGACAGTTTGAGAAGTGCTGCTAAAAATGCTTAAAAGGAAAACCTTGCTCCTTAAGAAGAAGTTGGAAAATATTTGAGAGAACCTATTGTAATGATGCAATATTCATAATGTTTCGGGACTCTGGTGTAAAATTCTTTTGTGTGTTTGAAGCTTTGGAAAGCTTCTTAATATTTTTATCGGGTTCAAGTTTAAAGCCGTGGTGGCTCGTTTCCCGTGTTAGTTTATCCGGCAGACGTGTGCTTTTATAGGTTATGGGGCGGACGTCTGCTGTTTACGTTTTATTAGGAGGACGGTTACAGTTCCGTTTCGAACTTTGGTTTTTTGGGGAAGCGTCAGTATTAATTAGATTAGTTCGTTTCTGTGGATCAGGCAACTTCGACAAGTATTAGTTCCTTCGGCGCAGTTTTAATGTGTCAACAAATTTTATATGAAACGAGAGGTTAGTTTATCTGGATGTTGAATGCGTCGACAGTTTTAGTTCCTCCAGCACATTTTCAGGTAACGTCAACAAGTTTTTGTTGTATGAGAGGTTAGTTTCTGTTGACGGCGCAGCAGTCGATAACAGTGTTGAGCGCGGGACACAGCACAGTTTGTGATGACGCTGCTGGCAGATGCCAGGCGCTTATCTCAGGAGTGGGGGTGATAGGCAGCACAAAAAAGGGCGTCTGTCTGTCGCCCTGAGAGTCTTATTCAAGTCAGTCGTCAGAAGAAGGTACTTCGGGGCAGTCGCCCGTGAGGGCAGGTCGGAACAGTAGTCGTCGTAGTACAATGCTAGTCTAGGTCGCGTCGTGTGTGACGTGAACCCCCACATCGGCCACTAGACTTTATTTTATATCTCTGCCGGTGTGGGAGGTAGCCGCATATATTTATTTTTATGCAAGGTCTGAGACATTAGTAAACGGTAAACCACTGTGGCGCTGGTCTGTACTCGTATATTTATCTCTGAACGGTTCGTACTCTGCATACTGGACATTCGTATGTGAACTGGGTCATGAAAATGATAAATAAAGTATAGAAAAAAATACTCTGGAACTTTATTTCTTTCTTAAGTAACTAGCGTTCAATTAACTGAGTCTCGTGTTTCTACCTCTGAGCAAGCCGTGGCATTATTATAAATAACGAGTGTAACACGTGCCGAACATTACAAAATGGCGCCCAACTGTGCGGCTGCATTAATATATCGTAACTAGCCTGCGCGAATATTACAATATGGCGCCCACCTGTGAGGCTGTAATATTCTAAATATTAGCTTAACGAGAATACAGGCGGAACTTTACACTATTATTAGGAAAGGTAATCCCTGTGTACGGTGGGCACCAAAAAAGAGAAATTTCCATGACTTTCAACTTTCGCAATGCAGTACTTTAGTATCCCTACTAACCAGATTTCTAGCGATAGAATGTTTTCAGCAGCGGGTAATATTGTAACAATGCGAAGAGAATGTCTTAATTCTGACACTATTGAGAAACTTGTTTTCATTGAACAGAAACAAAATTATCTTAAGAAAAAGTGACACTTCTAAGATACACTGCTACTTTACTTACCTCATAGAGTGATTGATGAGTTTGCTAAAAGGAAAGTGAAGTTGTTAAGAAACTCTTTATTTGCAAATGTTTTCAGCAGCAGACACAGAGAAGTAGAAACTGAAGCATAGAAGAAAGAAGTCCATTGATAGATTGATTTCAAAGTTACACACAGGACAGGCCAAAATTTTGACAATGACACCAGGAGTGATCAGTTCCTTGAGGTTGTCCCCAAGTACGGTGGGTAGCCAAAGAGCGAAGGCAACTCGGATCCAAAAGAGCCGGACTCTTCTCGAGCACCAGATACGGCATCACGTCAGCATCAGGGGGGTTACGGAAGATGTAACCATCTGAAACTCTGCCTCTTCCAGCGGTAGACTCGAACAGTTCCTCTGCAGTACTATTACGATGACGACACCGGTGGGCTCGGCGTGGCTCGGTGGGGAGACTGGAACAAAGCAAAAATAATAATGGAATAGATAAGGGGAAACACAATAACCAAAATAACACAGGATAAAGGACAAGGAAATAAACGTGCATTTGCAATTTTAAAACAAGAAACGGACAAACTGCAGCTACAAACACACTTTATAACTTTGATAATTAACGTAACGACCATTCGGAATAACTGAGATCTGTGTGCCTTTCAAAAAAAAAAAAAAACAAATAGAGCTGGGTGAAACAAGGCTGACTGTATTAGGCCCTAAAAATTTAGTAATTTTAANCAAATATTGAAACTATTAATTGCATTGCTGGTAAGCCTTTAACTGAGATCTGTGTGCCTTTCAAAAAAAAAAAAAACAAATAGAGCTGGGTGAAACAAGGCTGACTGTATTAGGCCCTAAAAATTTAGTAATTTTAANAAAAAAAAAAAAAACAAATAGAGCTGGGTGAAACAAGGCTGACTGTATTAGGCCCTAAAAATTTAGTAATTTTAAATGGCCCTAATAATTTAGTTAGTAACTTCCCAGTTATATCCTTCCCCATATCTGCCATCATGTAATTCTTGCAGAGGACCAGGTCTCCTAACTTGAAATTTACTGGCAACTTGCCCTGATCCATTTTAGCTTCTAACTGAAGTTTTGCTGCCCCGAGCCTACAGTGGACATCCTCCAGCAGGCGATCACGGTCAGCATCACTAAGGGGTTGTGAAGAGGGTTGGGGGATATTCCAGATATTGAGTAAAGGATGGCTAAGAGGGCGACCTCGAAAAGAGAGTGAAAGAGGAACGCCCATGGAATCATGCAAAGCGCTATTGAATCGTACATATATAAAATCAAGATCCTGATTATAGAAAATAGTTAAACAGGCCTTTAGATTCTTATTAAATTTTTATACTTGATTGCATTTTGGATAGTTGGGACTGGAAGTGAAATGTTTGATAGCCCCACGAAAACACACATTCTTAAAAACATTTGAAGTGAAGTACTTAGCATTATCAGTAACAACCTCAACGGGGGCACTAAGCAGTTTCCATACCTGATCAGTAAGCACTGTAACAATTGACCAGGCTTTCATGTTACGCAGTGGTAACAGAATGACAAACTTAGTAAACGTATCAAACAAGATATAAATACACACATTACCCTTCTTAGATTGAACTAAGGGTCCAAATATATCAATATGAGTAGTGCTCCAAAGCACCTGGGGAATGTGCGTTACCGCCTGCCTGAATGTTAGCATGCTGAGCCTGCTTACATTTTCGACATAGGTCACAAGAACTTACGAAATCCAAAACGCCGCCTCTTAAACTAGGCCAGGCAAATTGCCCAGCAATCTTGTTAAAGGTCTTATTTACGCCCAGATGACCACCGAACACATAATCGTGAAAATATGATAAAACCATGTCCCTCATGATACTGGAACGGCTATCTTACAAGCATGTCAATTTTTTCCGGTAAAATACAAGATCCCTTTATCCATAACATAAGGAAGTACTACAACACTACTCAGGTCCATCTTTACCTGTCTACAGAAAGTGTCATCCGCCTGGGCTTGACATAACTTCACAAAAAACTCTGGAAAATCCTGTATAAGATTCAGAGAAGCATTAGAAACTGCTACATTTTCAGTCTCGAGACCCGATGGATCTTACATTCTGGAGAGGCCGTCTGCTACCTCATTTTCGGAGCCTCGGACATGATGTACTTTGAAACAGAAACATGACAATCGCAACACCCAGCTGCCTAGCTTGCCCAACTGTTGAGTTTGATTCAAAACCCAGCTTAACGCTTGGTTGTGCATGTATAGATCACATTCTGCATCTTCTATGTAGAACGTAAATTTTTCTAGCCCATAGATGCAAGCCAGGGTTTCCTTTTCCAAAAGACCTAAATTACGTTCTGTCTCAGTGAGACTGCGACTGGCGAAAGCCACTGGCTACCAAGCCTAATTCAGTCCGTTGGCTCAGGACAGTGCCTAAAGCCAGTGAGGAGGCATCCACCTTTACAATGAAATGGTGCAAAAAATCTGGTAGAAGGAGCCACGGATGAGAAGATTACTTCTGCTGACCCCACTGGAACTCAACTCCCTTCTTTTTCAACAAGTTCAAGGGTGCCGCCAATTCTGAGAAATGCTCTACAAAACAAGAGCAATAGCCCAGAAATCCTAAAAATGTTTAAACTCCCTTTAAAGTTTTAGGGCGAGGGAAATTTAATATGGGGGCCACGTGATCAGGGTCAATCTTCAAATTACTTTCACAGAGCAGATAACCCAAATATTTAACATTGTTAGATCCCAAGGTGACCTTATCAAGATTAACCGTCAAACCCACTTCCTGCATTTTAAGAAACACCTGACGCAAGTGGGACAAATGGGACTCAAGATCATCATTGTAGAGAATGTCATCATTGATACATAAATTAAAAACCAACTAAAATTTATACTATGACAAGACGTGATCTAATACCTGGAACAAGGCTTGACTGCCAAAATTAGAGGCCATGGGAATATGCGTGAACTCTCACTGTCTCCACTGTGTGCTTAAAGTAGTATGTTTCCTGCATAAAGCAGCCAGCAAACACTTTTGAAAACTATTATTGAGATCTAACACTGAAAACACGCGGGCTTTTTCCAGGTGCTGAAGGGTGCAATCATTAGTAGGAAGCGGAAAAGGGTCTTTATGAATTTTCTTATTCACCAGAGAATGGTAAACCACCAAATGATACGTGTCGCTATACCTCTTGCGCACCAAAAGCTCAGGTGAACAATAGTCTGATGTGGATGGAACCATAATGACAGCTTCCAGCAACTTATCAATGATCTCCCGAATGGCTGGAGCTAGAGCAGGGAGGGAAGGGGGAGGCAGTGCATTTTAAATGTCTGTCGCGCACCGGAATATTATCCGCCAAGGTAAAATTATTCAAAATAACATCGCATTTCCCAATTTACAAAGAGATAACGTNGAACTCTCACTGTCTCCACTGTGTGCTTAAAGTAGTATGTTTCCTGCATAAAGCAGCCAGCAAACACTTTTGAAAATTATTATTGAGATCTAACACTGAAAACCAGGCTTTTCCCAGGTGCTGAATGGTGCAATCATTAGTAGGAAGCGGAAAAGGGTCTTTATGAATTTTCTTATTCACCAGAGAATGGTAAACCACCAAATGATACGTGTCGCTATACCTCTTGCGCACCAAAACCTCAGGTGAACAATAGTCTGATGTGGATGGAACCATAATGACAGCTTCCAGCAACTTATCAATGATCTCCCGAATGGCTGGAGCTAGAGCAGGGAGGGAAGGGGGAGGCAGTGCATTTTAAATGTCTGTCGAGCACCGGAATATTATCCGCCAAGGTAAAATTATTCAAAATAACATCGCATTTCCCAATTTACAAAGAGATAACGTCACTAAACTCTTCCCTCAACTGTTCTAATTGGTTTTGAAAATATTCAGTTGAACTCGTTCTGTCAAGTGAAGATGAAAACACTTCCGGAACAGCTTCGACCTGAAGACCAATCCGGATGTTCAGAACAAACCCAAAGGACAAATTTGGAAATTAGAATTTGTCCAAATTAACCAACACCCTAGTTTTCCCTAAGATTTTAAGCCATAAAATAATGTTATGGGAAAGTTTGAAAGAAAAAAAAACCAAATGTGAAACGACCAGGAAAACCTACTGATTTTGAAATGTAAATTCACAACACTGTTTCTTAACAACTTCACTATTGGCCACACATAAATGCTTTTCAGGCATACACATGACACGTCCTTTGGATACAATCTTCAAATCCAATAGATGTTTAAAAAAATTGATTCTGAAAACATAATGGGTAGACCCAGTGTCAACTAAGGCCGAAAAATTCGTCTCCCCACAGGTGATTAACACTGTACACTTCCTAATTGTGCGCGGGACTTTATCTTTTGCCCGACTGGAAAACCCATACAGATTTCCAGTCAATCCTCATTTCCCACCTTTGGACAAGTCCTACGCTGGTGCCCGAACTCGCCGCAGTGAAAACACTTTCTTTCTGATATTGTACGCAGCTATGCTGACAATCCTTTGCTACGTGTCCCTGAACAGAACAGTTACTGCACGGAAAATCAGCATTGCCAGACATCTTGTTTATAAGAAATTTGCCCGTGCGGCACGGAGTTACAGTCACGGCCGGCCCACACGCAGGTGGAAAACACGCACGATACTCGCTAGAGGCTACAAGACGGCCTTGCACTACCACAGCTAACTGACTTAGCTCATGAAAATTACGTGGCACCGAAACCAATGTGCTTGAGCGTGCTTTTGCGGAGCCCAACTCATTTTCAAGCACAATGCGTCATGAAATGCTCATATAGAATCTACAAATTTATACGTTAGCTGGGCCGGTCTTTGGTATCCATAAATATAGTCAGGTTTGCAATTACGCTTAACGCGCTGGGGTAACAAATCCTCTTATCACCCTACGTTTGAAGCTTACAAAGGTGCCACTTTCCAATGACATGATTTCTTCACGGAGTAGTTGCAGTAAGAATCCCTCACACTTCATACTATGGCTTTCAAAAGACTATCCTCAGAATTCAAAATTGGCTTGCTATTTTGCTCACTGCAATAAAGAAATATAAAATACTGACGGGTTCAAGGGATGTCAAAGGATTTAGGTTTTGCAACATTACAAATAACAGTTTATCAACTTTATTTAGGTGGACCATTGGCAACACTCACTGGGACCACGCGCTGAGAGGGTTGCGCCATCGGACCTTAATGACGCCACAAACCCACCGCAGCTCGGCTACAGTCATTGTTTTATCTACTTCAAACTCGAGATCCCGTAGTAAATTCAAAAAGTTCTTCTTTCTTGAGCATGTAGATAAACTCAACCTCAGCCATTTCATGCAACAAATATGACAATGCAGATATGAGGAAAAAATATAGCAGAGTTTTGCTGAAATTATTTGTGCCATGCCACAAATAATATTGACAAGAATGAATTAAAATTTATATATTTTCAAATAATTATACACCAAAATTCTGCAAGGCACCCCTTAGCAATCATGCAGGACATTAAAATATGAAGAACCATTAGGATGAAAATTCCTTTTGATTTACATAAAATTGATTACAAAACTTGAATAATACATCTTGCTTTGAACGTTGAATTAAAACATTGTAATGCTAAGATGGTTAAAACAATTATAAGAAAATTGTCTAATATATGAATACTTGAACAACTAGAAACGAGGGCAGTGTTTAATACCAGAAAGATTAAGATTTCGGCAGAGGCAGTCAAACAACCCATCAAAGCTCCAACTGAAAAAAATGTTACAGATTAAACACATTTAAAACGTATAGAAGACAGCCCAACGCGAGAGTCGTGGACACCAAAATTACTTAAAAAAGATTAATTCTTGTGCAGCGAACAAGACAATACATGACACATCAAAACAGGGAGACACAGTGACAGTGGCACAAAGTTTTATTTTAAACCGAGACAGAATTCAGATAGGCAACCGAAACCACAATTTTGAAAAAGCGCTAGCATTACTGCTAACCCAAAACATACACAACTACACCACACAAACACTAAAACATTTAAAAACAGCCCAACTAACACACAAAATTTGTCCATGACTCACCATTAATTACACCCTAATGCTAGGCGGCTCAGGCAAAAACACTCAATTAAAATGAGCCTCATAACGGTTTTGACGTCCTACAGGACGACAAGTGCGGCAGTTAACCCATGTAGATATTTCTTGCAGGCGACATGATCAGGCAATGGCAGGGTGTAGAATAGGAAGAGCTCCAGCCATGCAACGGCTTAAATAAATAATCTGAATCATATAAAAAATTATGATGCACAAGCAGAGGGAAATCAAGGGAGGGTGAACAGAGGAGGAAATAAGGAGTGGAGCCAAGCAAAGAGTACACCACTGCGTCGAGTAGAAAGCAAAGAAAATGTCTTGAGCAACGGGCGATAGCGTTGCAATCTGTACCCGGGCATTTCTATTAATTTTGAATCTAAAGGTGGTTTGAGCCATGTTTCAAAAACAAGCATAGCATGCAAATTTAAGTGACAGAAAAATTGCCCTGAATTCGTCAGTGTTTCGGAGTAAAGATTGAGAGTTAACATGCGCTGCAAGAAATGAACCAGAATAAGGAGTGAGCTGTTGTAAGAGCAGACAGCTGGTGTCTCCGCAGGGAGAGGGCGAGAGGCTTTGTAACGGGACACTTGTACCCCTTTTAGAGTTGGGGAAGTGGTCGGTGGGTCAGAAGGGTCGAAAACAGGTCATCTTCCCCGAGGGGGAGGGAACAGAGCTCCCCTGGAAGTAATCAGCTGGAGGACTAAGTGTTGTGAACTTCTGATTTTCTTCAACCCTCATGGAATGCCCAAAAACATCTGACAGTGAAATGAACTACTTAGCAGTCTAGATGCAGGCAGAGCTAGTATGAAAATGAGGCTAGTTTCAGTTGATTTTGAGGGTACTTATGTGGTTCACACTTCAGTATGACTTTGGGCTTAAGCAAATAACAGAGCAAAATAAAACATGACTTAATCAAATAAAAGTGTTCAGACCTCTGCCACTGCGCTCTTTCATTCAGTGCAAATTTTATGCGTCAATTCAATCAAGCAGAAGAAAGAACCCTAACCAAAGAAATAACCTTTTAAGCAGTAAAACAAACATACAACATCCCCTTTGAATTTTCAAATACACACAGAAATAAAGAATAAGAAAGAAAAGCTACGTTATTGTTAGGTAGTCAAGTAAAATTCTCAACTTCAAAACAAATGAAAAATGCTACGAAGTTATCCAGCGAAGTGAAAATAAAACCAATGAATTTTGCAAACTGTTATAAAAAAATATATAAAAACTATTAATTATTTCAAAAAGCATTAAACAGATTGCATGGTCCAGCTAAAATGAGAAATAAAAGGGAATTTTAAATGTTCATTAATATATTGAAATCCTTCATACCCTACTACAGCAATGCTATAGGGTCTAGCTCAAACCTGTTAGCTTAACGGCACTGCTGCCTCCACTCGCCCAACCATCCTTACTCTGAGACTACCTGACACTGACTGCCCTTACTATGTAGCCATTTTCATGTTTTCATAAGGAAACGGAAAAAACCACTTATACAAAAAAATTAATCAATGAATACTTATCCACTACATCTCGAAGATCACTTCTCGAGGCTCTTCCAAACTGCACGCCTCTCACTGTGTCCCGACAATAACTCTCCTACTTCAGCGCTTGTTTATGCTCTTCATGCCTCACGTCACCTCTCCAGCCAATCACAGAGCGTCGTCCTTCGGGTCACCTTTATCAATCGCTGTACAAGCACCGCTAACCTCCTCTGTTCCTATCTGGCCGCCCAAACTTCTCTGTTCCCTTTAGCACAACACTCGTCCCTCACACGTCTACATCCACCAACCTCACAGCTTACGAAGCACTTTGCGAACACATATTTTTTCACAGCAAGACTGGGCGATGGAGATCAATCAGCAAATCCAACATGGCCGGGGGAAAGGAAGTAACAGGAAATGCACACTCCGTGCGAGGTTAAGGGATTTGGACTTAAGTTTCAAGAAATTAACCAAAAATTACAAATATGAAAATGCCAAAATCTGGGCAGCAAAACAGCGACTAACCAACTGCAAACATTTTGCGCTGACCAAACAGAAGTTCACTTAGAATCCTGTTGCCCAAGCACAGTCAAGAGAAACATTCAGATGTAACTTCCCATCAAAATCAGACTCTCACCTTGCCTAAACAACTTAAGGCTGAAATCCGAACAAAAGAGAAAGGTCAACCTATCCAACAGTTGTTTTAAGAAAAAAAACTGAAAACTGCCATTAAAGTCTAATTCTAAAATTAGATCCTTACAAAAATCTTTAAAAATCAAACTTTTTTTTCATTATTTTTTCTTTATTCACGTATTTCCAGATAGAAAGACTGATGAACTTGGAACTGATATTTTAATTTATATGTTTACTAAAACTGTTTGTGCCTATGCTCAAATTCTTCTAATGGGTCTCTCTCTCCCTTCAACAGTTTAGGTGGCAAGCACTGTATTTGAACTTTCACATTGCTTTTTTTTGTTCTGTAAAATAAATGACACTTTAAAAGAATGTTTTCCTACAGATTTTAATATTTATTTTAAATTGAAGTCTTCAACTTTGGTATCTTTGGTGCAATCATTCATGCAGACATAAAATACAGCATAAATAATATTTCAATATTCAATCTTCATGTAGTACAATTTGGCATAAAAAGTAAAAGGGAGTCATCTCACTACTAAAAATAATTTTCCAGTTATTTAAAGTAAAAACTTTTAGCTTTTAAATGTGACATTAAGCACTCCAAAATAGATAAATTATGGAAAAATTCATTGCTGATTACATAACCATCTAATATTTGTACATCTAGTCTCTGCAAGAAAATAAGATTTACTTTCTGTTATAAAGTAAGTGTAATATTCTTCTCTTTCATTACAGGAGTTCAGTTATTCTGTCGCAGAGACTAGGTCTGTAGAAGAACAACCAGGAACCAAAGTGGAGTATTTCAGTGAAGACTATGACAAAGTGAAGCGAGAATACATCCCTTCATATAGTGGTATGGAAGAAACTCATATGCCTGCGAGTGTCTCATTTTGCAAGTTGTGCAACATGATTTCAGCAGATTGCAGGTGCCGGCTGCACAGTGAAGCTCTCTGCTTATCTGCTGAGTGTGAAGATAGTACTGGAGAACTCCCTAACTCACCATCTCCCCAGTGCAATGACAAGTATACGTGTGAAGACTGTGGGAAAACATATGTGGTGAAAAGTGATTTAATAGAGCATATCTTAATGCATGAACAGAACCATCATTCTCATCTTGGTAACACAATTCAAACACCACTAAGCAATAAAAGTAACCTCATCTCACTCCCATCTCATTCTGGGGTGCATCCTTTTAGCTGTGATCTGTGTAGTAAATCATTTATTCTTAAAAGTAATCTTATTAGCCACAAACGAAGTCATTTTGGGGAGCGCCCCTTTAGTTGTGATGTCTGTTGTAAAGCATTTATTCAGAAAGGTCATCTTATTGAGCATAGTAGAACTCATTCTGGGGAGCGTCCCTTTAGTTGTGATGTGTGTAGTAAATCATTTCGTTGGAAAGGTGATCTTACTAGACACAGAAGAATACATTCTGGGGAGCGACCCTTTAGCTGTGATGTGTGTAGTAAATCATTTATTCTTAAAAATAGTCTTATTATTCACAAAAGAAGTCATTTTGGGGGTGGGCCCTTTAGTTGTGATGTATGTAGTAAATCATTTATTCACAAAGGTCCTCTTATTGAGCACAGAAGAACTCATTCTGGGGAGCGGCCCTTTAGCTGTGATGTGTGTAGTAAATCATTTCGTTGGAAAAATGTTCTTATTAGTCACAGCAGATTGCATTCTGGTGAGCTCCCCTATAGTTGTGATGTGTGTAATAAATCATTTAGTCGGGAAAATATTCTTACTAACCACAGAAGAATTCATTCTGGGGAGCGGCCCTTTAGCTGTGATGTGTGTAGTAAATCATTTAGTTACAAAAGCACTCTTATTAGTCACAAAAGAACTCATTCTGGGGAGCACCCCTTTAGCTGTGATTTGTGTGGTAAATCATTTATTCAGAAAAGTTGTCTTATTAGCCACATAATAACTCATTCTGAGGAGCTCTCCTTTAGCTGTGATGTGTGTTTTAAATCATTTAGTCGGAAAAATGTTCTTACTACCCACAGAAGAATTCATTCTGGTGTACGACCCTTTAGTTGTGATGTGTGTAGTAAATCATTTATTCAGAAATGTCAACTTATTAGCCACTTAAGAACTCATTCTGGGGAGCGCCCCTCTGGCTGTGATCTATGTATGTAAATCATTTGGTCCCAAAGGTGCTCTTATTTTGCACCGCAGAACTGTGTAGTAAATCATTTGTTCTGAAATATAACGTTATTGTTGACAACATAACTCATTTTGGGGAGCACCTCTTTAGTTGTGATGTGTGTAGTAAATCTTTTAGTCGCGAATGTTCTCTTAGTAGGTACATGGAAACTCATTTTAGTGAAACTTCTTTTATGTGTTAACTGTGTAGGAAATTATCTAGATATTGAAATGATAACATTTATCTTGGCGGAATTCACTATGATCTGTGCAATTTTCTATGTGAACTGTGTATCAAATCAGGTTGTTGTTAATGTGAGCCTATTAATCACATCACAACTCATTGTCGGAGAGCATCCCTTCAGTTTTTAATTATGTAGCAGAAATAAAAATGTTGCTGTGATCTTACAAGACTCATGTTAATAGAAATGGTTTGGTACAAAGTCCTGATGTTATAACAATTTTTTTATAACATCTTGGGACAGTTTCACCAATCATGTTCTCTAAGGCAGCTTACATCATCACCATAGAATGGCCAATTAATCATCTTCACTTGTGGAATTAAATTCTTGTGGATAATCCTTTTGATGTAAAAGAAAATCAGTATATCTTCTTCATGTTTCTGTGGACTTCATTTTAATTTTTTCAGCTTGTTGAATTTTAGAGATGGACTTGTCGAAATGTTGAATTCTCAACCAAAGTTGAGCTCTTGAAAAAAAAATGATGAGAAAGCCAAGCCACGTCAAGTGGGAACTTCATATCAAATATTTAGTCAAGTTATCAACCCAAGCTCAAGCCTGAAGTTTTTTAAATTTTTACTTGAACTAATGCTCTGTATATTAAATTCATTCATGTAACACCCACATATTTTTTCTCAGAAATAAATGTGGGAAGTTTATGCCTTCAGTAATTATATAAATATGTATTTTCCATTAAATGTGATGCATTTTTATTTTACTGTTAAGTCATTCTTACACTGGTATTTGTACTAATTACCCCATATGTCAACATCAGANGTATTTGTACTAATTACCACATGTATCAACACCAGTAATGCTAGTGTTACTTCCTTCCCTTCTCTTCAGACAGTGTGTTAGAAGTTTCTGGCTAAGCTTCTTAGGGTGTGGTCCTCACATAGATATTAATGTTTCTGAAGACTTTAATATTGTGGTGTTTGTCACAAAAGGTAGTGGCCATTGTCAAGACAGTGTGTGCATCCTTGAATGCCACTCAGTATCCACCCATTTTCCCTCATTCCCATTTTTTTATTGTTTTTCCATACCCCAGGTAAAATAGTTATTGTACAGTCTAAGACGAGTTGGTGTTACAAATGTGTGTTAAAGCAATTAGATGTTAGTGAAAATGAGTGTGGGTAAACAATTATACCTGCGTTATTTCGCTGTAACGTAAAACTGAAAATAGTTGAAACCACATTGAAGGGAAATTTTACTGCAGCTGGAAAGTTTGGTGTAGTCAAATGCTGCATAAATGACTGAAGGTAACTTTTGTAGGAAAGCACTGGCAGTCGGAGAGCTTTTCGTGGGGAAAGAAAATATTTAAGCCGGAAGTCGAACAGAAATTGAATAATTGCGTTACTGATAAATGTTAGTTTCAATATACTGTTTTGATAAAAATGTGCATCTTGAACATGATTCGAATTGGGAGTGTATGTGATGTGCATGACTTTTTATGTATATTTTATGACTTGTTCCATAGCCCAATGGCTTTGATCATACATTGGGGCTCTAGAGAATGAATATATAAATAAATAAAAGTAGATACGTTGATAAAAATTTGTCTACAGTGTAGAATTAAATCCCATGCGTACTACTTTGTAATTTAAAAGAGCAATGCAAGAATGCACTTTAAAAGTAAAATTTCGTTTTTAAAAAATGTAACAAATTAGCTGTAATTAAGTAAGATTCTTTTAAATGAACATCTTTCTGTGAAAGGCTATGTGCAACAAAACAACATAAATTTCTTTGCAGTAAATAACTACTAATAATAAATTTTATTATTTTTTTAAATTTTATTTATTTTAATTATATTTTATAATAATATATAAAATTATTATATATATATTTATATTATTTGTTTGAATTAGGAAAATAATTGTAAAAAATACTTATGTTTATTTTTATTTATTTTTGCTTGCTGTAAAGTAGCAAAGTCGTGTAAAGACGTGTTAAAACACCCCAGAATGAATCACTTGCACACATTTATTACCTTAATTTTGAAGTAAACAAATAAAAAAAAAATAGAATGAATCACTAATGGCAACATCTAGGTGGTAAAATGATATGGAATGCAACAATTTATAGGAATGTGCTTCCTACTTGCCAAATTTGGCTAGAATTGGTTGGGTAGTTTTCGACTTATAACATAAGAGCCTAATTTCCCATGTGGTGCTATCTTCCAAAATGGTGAACTAACAACACTATCACTGTCTACATCCAAAATTTGGTTTAAAGTCGTTGAATGGTTCCCGAGATGGAAACAAATATATGGAAACAAATCACCCTAAATATCTTATGTCCACCATTTTGAAAGTAAGAACCTGGAGTGGTTGAAAATTATAAAAGTCTAATGTCCTTACTAAGTACTATATGTGTACCAAGTTTGGTGGAATTCGGTTCAGGTATTGAAATTTTGAAAAGGGGGACACATGCAGACACACAAGACACAAAAATTATCTCATAAGCCTTTCTTTGGAAAGTAGGCTAAAAACATAAGTGATAAGGTGAAAGTTAGTTACAAAGTAGACACTAGCTATTTCAAAATGGCAGTTAATACACATTTGGCATTAAGGCCTTGGTCGACCCCAAAAAAAAGTCTTTCTTTCAAATCCTAATTGTAGTGATATTATAATAAACACAAATATGTACACTGGGCAAGGTTTAAGAGCTTGTATTTTCCAATGAAATATATTTATAAACAATGACAGCACCATATGAGACAGTAATTAATGCTTTACAATCTTTTATAGTTAATTTTTACAAGTATTTCTTAATTCCAAATAATTATACAATGATAAAAAAAAACAAAAAAAGTGTTACAAAAAGATGTAAGACTATATAATAAATAGCTCACAAAAACTAATATTAATTTAAAACATGATACGCTAAATTTCTGTTGAATAGAATGATTGACAACCCTTATAATCTTTACGTATTTCCATAATACTGACTAGAATAATGAGCGCAAGTAATTAGTAAAAAGGAGGGCGGCCAAATAAGCCCGGTAATGTCGCCTTTAATAAAATGTACAATAATTATAAAACCTTTAAAAATTGCTTATTAGAATAAAGTTTACATAAATCGTCAATGTGAGCAATTAAAGAAAAGGAGGGCGGCCTAATAAGCCTAGTAGAGTTTCCAAATAATAAAAGCATTAAAATTAAATAATCATTGGAGGCAGTTAAACGACCCTACTCAAAGCTCCAACAATTAAAAATGTAAAGAACAAAACATTTGATTATGCTCAACCGTGAGTCGTGGACACACTATAAAATGCAATAGCGAACGTTCATGGTCAGCAAACCAGAAAAACACTACACGTTAAAAAACTGGCAACATGCTGCAAAGCAAGAAATTAAGTTATACCAAACCAAATTTCAACTGGCAACCAAAACCACAATTTAGAATAAAGACTACCACACTGCATGCCCAAGACCACACAACGACGCCACACAATATTAAAAAAAATTAGAAATGACTCGGCTAACACTGTCAGTGGCCCACGACTCAGCGTTTTAACATTCTCACGTAGACTGCTGCTCAGGCAACGGTATTAAACGAGTGCCTCATTTCAACTAATGTATTAACGTCGAATAAGGTGTCTTGCTGGCGATGATCGGGCGTAGAATAGGAGCGGCACAGATTGTGCAGCAGTTTATATAAACAACTCCATTACCAAAAAAGTGTGACTCCTTTAGGGAGGGGAAATCAGGGGAGGAATTAGGAGGGGAGCCAAGTCGAACAAGGAGTAAGCCACCTCGACAAGTTAGAAATATTGGAGACATCTGACGTAGCAAACGCTAGTGTCTCAACATGATATGCTACAGGGTTTCGAAGTAACGCCTCACACCACTCTGCTGGCCTGTATAAAATGTGTGCGACTTTTGAGAAGCACTCAAGATGATAGAGGGCCCAGACAGGAAGGCTGCTTCACTGTGGTGTCTGATGGCGCTTCGTCATACTATGCGCGAGTATGAGACACTCCCCTCTTTCCCCTCTGCCAAAAGAACCCTGCCTCCAGTTGGCCGGCACAGGGCAGGCTGCCGGTGTGGTGTGCAAATACGTACTACACGAGCAAATGCGTACTACACACATGTGTATTCACACTAGTCCATCTGCATTACTTCCCTTTGTAATCAGGATTTTTTTTCCAAAAATATCTTAATGTATTTATGCAATATATTTACGTTTTAATATAAATTTAGGTGAAACAACAGTGTCTCGGAAAAGCGTTTTTAGTTGTCTACATAAAATTATTACCCTTGGCAACTAAAACTTAATTCATGAAATTTGAAATAGGAAGTTGTAGGAGTTGGAGTAACGACGAGTTTACAAACAGTGTGGAAATTATGTTGATTATAAAACTTCAATCTTCAAATGAAAGAAATTTGCACAGGTTAAAAAATTAAGCTATTAAAAGTAACTAAAGAATGTTATATAAAATACTGAAAAATAAGCCAAGATGACTTATTGTTTATCATAACATAAACAATATTATAAACTCACATCGTTAAACAAAACAAGTTTGTTACGCAAATTTTTCACTAAATAGGGATGAGCCTATTCTAGACAGAATCCTAATATTCCGACAACTGTAATTGCTGTAATTAACTAATTAATTTTTGGTGATGAAACAAAATTATACACGTGTCTTATTACCTCCCATTTATTGCTAGACTATGGAAACTTCAGAGAATGCTTGAACGTGACGCAAAATACGGAGATAACGATACACGGTGGGAAGTGGGGATTTAAAAAAAATATTATTATAAACTACTATTCCTATTAGTTTTTACCAATAGTAGTAAATGGAGCATGGGCAGTGCTAAGACCTATTTGTCTACAGACATTGGCATATTTACCAACATTTTGACAGACTTAAATAAAGTTATATATTAATTACAATAATATTTCTATAATAATGTAAAATTTTGGAAGTATTATATTAGTTTTATAACAATTGAAAAGGTAAATTATTTAGCTGTTATAGGAACACTTCAAACTATGCTTAACAAATCAGGTAAACTCAATGACAGATTTATTTTATAGTGGAAGCAATGACATCAATTCAAAGTTATATCCCATTGTAGTGATGTTGTATGATGATACACAGGAGAAAATTGTGAACTTTATTCTTTCTACCCCTGCTTTGGAAGGAGATTCTACTGGACGGAAGATAGATAATTTATCGCTTGCACAGCTTGAATGCAATAACATTCCCGTTTAACACTGCGTGACTTTTTGTACAGATAATGCAGCTGTTAATTGTTGGCCATAAAAATGGTGTTGCAGCAGTGTTGAAAGAGGAACACCCTGGGCTTATTGTGATTGGTTGCATTTGTCAAATGATAAATTTATCTGCATAAAAGACTGTATCTTCTTTGCCAGTAAAAGTTGATGACATTCTTGTGGACATTTTTTATTATTTGGGACAAAGTTTATAGAGAAAAGAAAGACTACAATTATTTCAAGAGCTCCATGATACAGAAGCGAAGAAAATACTCAAGCATATCTTTTAAAGATAACAGTTGTATGACTTCACAGTGCTCTAACTTAAGTAGCAAAATAGGTTTAGTTCATTATTTTAGTGCAGATTTAAACAATTAAGCTAACAGTGCAATGCAGATGTGTCTTGCAGAAAGCTACGGGCACTAGTCACATCTTTAAAATTGCTGTGCTTTGATGCTTCGTCTCACTTTCCACTGAAAGTGGAAAGGTAATAAAATATTAATATATTATGTTTTTTAGTTATGTTATTAGTGTAGTAAAACATAATGGGTCTTTTTCATGTTAAGTGGTAGTTATTTATGTTAATCCTGCATTGTTTAATGTAATTTTTATTCAAAAATTTAATAATTTTGTTGTGGTTACAAAATCTTCCTAATTATGATTTCCTAAAGTTGGCAGGTATGGCGATTCGGAAGTTATATAACCCAACAATTAGGATCTTTTCAAATTATTATAGGCTATTATCAGGGCTGCCCTAAAGGGGGGGCCAGATGGGCCACTGCCTGGGGCGCCAGAAACGAACCAGATTTTCCCAGGGAAAAAAAATTATTATAGCATTTTAAATATTTTAGTGCCAAGATTTTGCTTACGTAGCGAATCGGTTTTGTTTTGTATTTGTCATGATTTGAGTAAAAATGAATTTGTACATTTATGTGACATTGCGGTGCCGTGTAAAATTAATAATCATTTGTATATGTCTGACGTTGATGGTGGTATGATAGCCACTTTTATTTATGTTTATGTGAATGCGCTATGCCATTAGACACGTCTTGTAAACCAATCTGGCGTACAGTATACAAAAAGAACCGTGAAAGTTTTAAATTAAGACAAAACCAGTGCAAAATTAATGTTAAGTTTCATTATCAAAAGAGAGAAATACATAAGGTCAAAATTCTAACATAACTTTGGAAAATTTGCAACCTGATCCTGATGTAGCAAATTACATAGAAACCATAGTGTCCGAGAATAAACTTTGCAATGAAGGCAATTAAATGACGGTCATAGCAATGCAAAAAGGAAAAGATGATAATGTGGAGGTAGTTGTGAACTCTATTGTGCCATATGTGACATAGGAAAATTTGTAATGTTGGATTTGTTTTCCAAACATATTAAAGTGTATCCTGTGGTGCAAACTAATGCCAGAACGCTCCTGCAAAATTGAAGTTGTACATTGCTGAAGTTGGAAAACCCGCCTGTATCCTGTTGGATAAAGAAAGTTAATTTACAGGTGAATTGTGGCAAGAAAGGCTTAAGCAGGTAGGTTTTGTACCCACAACAATATCTGTACGTCATCTTCAGAGTAATCCCGTGGAGCAGAGCATGAAAACTATTGGTACCATGCTCCGAATTTATTGCCATTGTCAGCAGAGCTCTAGAGACAAGATGAGGTCCTCGGTAATCAGCACTTGGGTTGCTTATTTCAAGACGTTGACTTTCTACCAAAGCTCGACGCTTGTACAACCAAGGAGGATCCCGAGACGATGCGAAAAGAAATATTAGAGTTGATGAGAAAATGTTTGTATTTGTCTGCAGAAAGCCGCAAGTGACATTACAAGCCATGTAAATTAAGGAAGTTCCATATGAATGACCTAGTTTTACGCTGAACTAACCCCACTAGTTTGTATTGGGAGTTTGTTACTTGCAAGTTGTTAGTGACGTTTGAAGGTCCATATCGCATTACTGGAATCACCATAAATAATAGTTACAAGTTTACAGACATGAACGGTAAACCAGTCTGAAATTTTAACATAACCCAACTAAAACCCTATCATGAAACCAACTTGTATGGTTAGTCAACAACCGGCAGCAGTTTAATGAGAAGTCTGTAATGACAGCAGAGTGCTTGTCAACAGCTCGACTGGGATTGAATAATGTTAATTAGCAACCAGATGTTGCTGTGATACAAGGCAGTAGAAGGTCCTGCAAAGTAGTAGTTGAACGGAGCCTTGAGTATATGTGCATTGCTATTGTTTATTTGTGCCAGTTTTATGTATTCTCTTTGTGAAGGGTTATTATGTAATATTGTTTAAGGGTTCTATGTGTTGTATTTTCCACCGCACCTATACGTTGCTTACCTGCACTTGTGCTTTTATAATGAACCTACTTGCTACACCACGCCTGATATGTCTCTCCCATCGCCAGAAGTAAGCTACAGTCGCTGTAAAAGCAGATTAATTATTTAGTTGTTTTTAAGAGGCGAATGAACAGCAAGATTATGAGGGACAATGTGTTGATAAGGCATAAAAAACACTGAGGGTTAAATTACGCCGCTAAAATTTATAAACATATGTTATCACACTGGTCTCCCTCATAACAAGTTACGCAAAGTCTAACAGCTGTAGGAAGATAGAGAGGTCAATGATACACATACATTTGTAATATTCCTAACACCCTAACAGTGTTTGTGTGTGAGTTGTTTAGTTCTTAAAATTTTGATGATAATTCCCAACCAAAGCAAGGGTATAAACTTTATTTATTCATTGGGTTAACTTACAGTCACTGTCTTCTCACTCTTCTCTGAATTTTTCCGTTGTACGCGCGCGACGAGTTTTTCATACTAGTATGTTATCCTACAGTGTATTGTTGAAAATGTCATGTATATAGTATGTGATTTTATTACATCGTTATTTGTATCTTCTTGTTGCAATTGATTGTTGATTTTTACGTTTTCATGAGATCTGATTGAAGTTTAAATATGCAGATATTTATTGATTGTTGAAATAGCACATTTAACGGAATATTTAGAGCTGATAAGGACAATGGAGGAGTTATTTCTCCTGTAACAACTTAATTTCCTTATAAGTCGCTATGTTCTTTAGATTTTCTGCTTTAGAGTGTCATATTGTTTAGGACAGTGGACTATGAAAGAATTTTACATCGCCTGAATCACCCTCTAATTTTAGCTTACAAGTGAACTTCAAGAAATTTTGAAAGTGCTACAGTGAACACGTAATTAATTTTGAAATCTCGGTTATAGTGGTAATAAGTAAAGCTCGAAAAACCACGAACACATCAAGTATGTGAACGTTAGCATACCATAAACAGTTTTACGCTACACATGCCCTCATACAAGTGAAATTAGTTTTATACTTGAAAGCCCNAAACGCTCGGCAGTAATTAAGTATTGTTATTACCTGTTTCTGATCCATGATATATTCTCGAGTTTCGCCACGGAAGATAGAAGCAGATGGCAACGAGTTGCAACGTCCGCCGCGGTACATTACCCTAATCAACGTGTTGACTGCAAACTGTCGTTTCTTGCCAGTTAACTTTGCTCCAGAACTTCTTTGGAACACTCCGAGGCAGGCTGGGAAGCACTATTACCAACTTATTTTGGCTTTCGAAATAAATGCTTTATTACCATTTGTAACTGTGTTCCAGTGTACTTGTATTTTGTTTCAAATGGACTAGTTGAAAACGAAGAGGTAGTAATATTTAATTAATGTATGTACTGATATTTTCATATTTTCAGTTATTAATGTCAATATTTAAAGTGTATCTTGTGTAATTGTTGTCATGTTATTGAGTATAATATTTTTTTGTCTGAATATTGTTAACAGTATAATTTTCATATTGATTTTCAGATGCTCAACAATAGGCACTGTACTACATCTTTCAAAACCCAAAATTAAACCTTTAAATACTATTAAAATATGGTAAGCTGTCCAATATTCCCCTTAAGTGGAATTTGGTCAACTGGGGGAGGTGGACTAAATCTGTAACAATTTCAGCATTTAAGGCTTTTGTTTATGTTTTCATTTCTTTTTACATGTATGTTCATTTATTTTTGAAATGTAATTATTTATCTAAATGTTTCTACCCTCAGGCATAGCTAGATTTTTAATTCAGGACATCACCTCCAAATTTTAGGTATATATTTTGGTTTGTTTACTTTTCACTTATTTTGTCAGTTGTACTTCTTTCTTTTATTTGTTGTGAGAACTTCGCTAAAATATTTTTGGCTGTGTTAATTATTTTGTAATTGATTTTCTCTTTGCATTTTATCTTATTTTATGTAGCAGTTGTGGCCATGGAGGAATGTATTCAATTACAGACTGTGACGTATGAGGAAGTGACGTCTTTTTTGGAATTTCCCGTTTAATTAGCATTACCGCGTGAACCCCATGGTTAATTTTCTCTCTCTAGCCTCAGATGCCATTATAAGCTGTAAAATGTAAAATTTTGAATGCAGTATTTGCTTGGAAATGTATAATTACCGCCCAACGTAATGGTAGGGATGTTGTTTGAGAGGTGCCAAGTTGCAGTAACTATGCGGGGTACGATAATAGGCCCAAACCCACATAGCAGTCAGTTTTTTGAGCCCTTCAAGGACGTCTGCAGCCGTATGAATTGGCATAATTTTATGCATGTGTGCTACAAACTTTTCTACGTTATTTGGAATATCTAAATTGTTTTGAATTTTAAGAGAGAGACATTTGGACATTTTAAATTTACGAACACTATCCGGAAGTCAGTAGAGGGGATTTCTTGCTCTAAAGCCTTTCAACATCTATGAACCTTTTTTACAAGTATTTAATGCTGAGAAACCAATGAGCCAGTTTCAGTTTTGCTCACGTAAATTGTCTTTTGGTTTGCTATTGTTTAAAGAGGTTATTTACTTTCTGATTCTTTCACAACTGAAATACTATTTAATTAATAGCAATTTTCATTGGATTTTCATTAATTTCAATACTGCATTCTGAGCTGATTATTTTTATTGTTAATTATGAATTCTCATTTTTATGTACATTTCTTTTATAAAATTTATATTTTTGTGCACCTTTGAAATGTGTTCGGTTTTGTGTAGAAGTTGAAGTACATAGTATTTTATTATCAAGTGATTTTCTTGTCAGGTTTCCTAGTGTTCATACAAATTGTATGAAAATTTTATCTTGTGTGCATATATGTTGCTTTGAGAGTAAATGTCTCTCACGTATTTCTGTTTTACTAAGGGTTTCTTTTAATGTGTCTTAATTACCCTGGTCACTACTTACCTGTGATAGCAACTAATAATCAGATATTTTTGCATCACAAGTTAAATATTTAAGCTATTTTCTCACACCATATCAGTCAAAGGGACGCTTACTAGCGTGGCATCATTTCATCTCAGCTAGACACCACGCAAATAGAGAAAGTAAACGGCATGGTAGAAAGTTGGTTATTCATCACTCATATGCGTGCCTGACAATTGTTCAAATATTCTGCAGTGTAATATTTTTGATTGCTTACAAGGAAATATTTTATTTTATTTTCNTTCAAATATTCTGCAGTGTAATATTTTTGATTGCTTACAAGGAAATATTTTATTTTATTTTCACACACTGAGAAATATTTTTTCACACACTGCAAATTAAAACCTACCACAACAAAATTTGGTGCCTGAACATCTGGGTCTAACTATTTTGCAAGTAATCAGTAATCTCAACAGTTTGCCTAAATATGTGACGCATTAAAATCAATTCAAGAAGGAATAAGTGATCCTAAAGCGACTTCCGAAGCCAAACACCTGCAAACACTTCTCACATCTTTCGGCATTCAAGCAGTATTTAAAAAACTCACAACAGGGGAAAAGGAACACAACTTGACTACGAGTTGAAAGATGGTGACACTGACCCTGAGGCACTTTACTCGACACTGCTATATTCGCTATTCAGTAGAGATTCTGTCAGCTCAGTGAACACAGTAATACATGTGGATTTCTGTTCAACATCAAGATGCTATCAGACCTTCATACTTTGAAAGCAATATATATATATATATATATACTCTTCCCTCCCCCCTCCCCCACTCCCTCTGTAGTCAAACAAGATGAAAATCAAATGAGATATACGCACTGAATACAAATTTCATGGGGACAATATTTCCAGCACACACTATGAAACATAATAGTGGTGAGGGCTATGAAGATCAGGGAAACTGTAGGGTAGAACATGTAAAAATATATGTCACTTGGGGTGTTTAACCATATCAAATGCAAGAAAAGCTGACATAACTTCATGATTTGTGTATCACTGTTGGTGGTGAGCCAATGTGCATCGGAAAATGTACAGTAAGTAATAACAGGAATAATCTACGGTAATTAAATCATGTTGGAATAAGATTTGATCCGGCAAGTCCTTGTTGTCCTTATTCCGATACGTGATAGCGTGTCTGCACACCCACACCCTATAGCGTGTCTGCAGACACCCACTCTTTGATTCGTCCATCATGAAGTTAGCTTTAGTTAATCAGGTCTTCTGGATTTTAACTCTGTTAAATGACACAATTTAATTTTGGTATTTTATTCTGGTTATTTCGTAGTGCGATGAGACACCGCTCTTGTTATTCACTTATTGTGAAGTTTGGTTTACATTGGTTAGGTGTTCTGCATTCGACACTACTTTTACTGTAAGAAATATAAACTACATAGACACTCATAATTCCTCAAAGTAATGGGATTTAACACTTTNGACACTACTTTTACTGTAAGAAATATAAACTACATAGACACTCATAATTCCTCAAAGTAATGGGATTTAACACTTTTACTAGGTAAAAATTGTAAATAACCACACGCATGATCAGTACAAACCACACTGTATGAACGCATCTTCTCATGTAATGGTAAATCATATTGAAAGTGCTGAACGAATCTGTGCTTTCCATGCACAATTTGTTAATNGACACTACTTTTACTGTAAGAAATATAAACTACATAGACACTCATAATTCCTCAAAGTAATGGGATTTAACACTTTACTAGGTAAAAATTGTAAATAACCACACGCATGATCAGTACAAACCACACTGTATGAATNTTACTAGGTAAAAATTGTAAATAACCACACGCATGATCAGTACAAACCACACTGTATGAACGCATCTTCTCATGTAATGGTAAATCATATTGAAAGTGCTGAACGAATCTGTGCTTTCCATGCACAATTTGTTAATGGCAGTTTGGGTAACAGTAACGTGGGCACACAAATTTCTATTTACTTTTCGTAATGTAACTGTGTTATAATGCAATGAAAATACCATGTGTAAACAAAAGCTCTGAACGCCTCGTACAATACATTTTTTTTGTACTATTTCAATGGGACGGATTACAAAGTCCATCTGAATTTCAACAAGGTAAGCCTTCCAAAAGCCAAATATACTGTTTTCATAACTCTGATGTTTCCTTCAAAACAGCAAAACAGCCCTGAGTCTTAATAATTACAGAATAAAGAAATTGTTTTGCTATCTTAATTATACTTCGATACTAAAACAAATGCAGGAGACCTAACCAACTACACCTAACTTCGCAATAGGTGAATCACCTGGGCAGTGTAGCAAAGTGCTAATGATTAGTAACTGGAATAAAATACTGTACTTAAATTGTATAATTTAACAGAGTCCTGTATGTACAGATAGTACGGGTACATGAGAGGTACGTGGTAGCCACACCATGTTCCAACATTGGACAACTTTTCTGCCAATTGTAGTAGATATCAAGAACATGGATAGAATTTGAGGTTAGAACACTGTTTATGTAAGTAAATGCTTTGAAATGTTCGTACTCTTTTTCTAACTTAGTTGTAAAACAACTAGAATATATTAAAGTAGTGAAAAAAATTTGATTTGCATAAAAGGGTGGGCTGGTGAAAATTTCTAATGAAAACAAACTCATTCATCAGTAAAGACCATGTGACTTTGACAAATGTAATGGTGATAAGCAAGTCAGTGTTGGGGAGATGTCTTTGTGTGTATGATTTTCATTTGTTCTCTGGCTCAATTTTAAATGAAAACATATTTTCTTTAAACTTTCCACATTGACAATCAATTTTTCTGCACTGATATTGCACTGTTTTTCCTGACATTAAAAAGTTGTAGGGCCTAGTTTCACTTGGAGTGGTGACATTTTGACAGCAAAGACTCTTGATCATTTTATGTGTATTTTCTTTTTTATACACAAGTAAGTCACGTTATGGTGGGAGGAACAAGACGAAACAAGCTTGGCTTTTTGAAGGTAAAATTGCAAATAAGAATAACTTTTTGAGCAGAAAGGTCACGTTATGAATATCTTCAGTAATGTAATTTTGTGTATTAGGTATGTGTAAGTGATTATTAGATTATTTTCCAATAATATTATATGGTGGTGAGTGTAGACACTAAAGAGAGAGTATTGTTGGGAAAATGCCCAGTTGTAGTATGTTCAGTTTTAGTAACTTCTCATAATTGGGGAAATTGAGACAAGGAAATATTTTTCCATACCATTCCAAAATGTTTTCCATCTGGGTTCAATTTTGTAAAAGATAAAACGTTATGATGGAGATGGCTGCATTCCTAATATTTTCTAGAAACTAATTTAGATGAAAAAAAATTACATTAAAATTAATGCAAGGTGAAAAACTGAAAGACTGAAGTTAAAACTGTGAGGAAAGTTATGGTATTGATGAAAAAAAAAACGGATGAAATTCTATTCCCATTCAGAGGCAAAAAAAAAAATTGTTGTACTGAACTTGTTTACTAGCTTTGTTAAAAATATGCAGTGGCTGTAGGAATGAAATGAGCAAGATATTGTATTACTGCAAGGGAACTATGATCAGTATAAAAACTGCATTTGCTTGTGAGAGTAATGCCACAGTAATGCCAGAGTGGTTAACACACTCAGCTAATTTTACCAGTAGTAGTATGCATTATTGGATGTTTATCGTATACACTACGACACTAGCGATCGTCGCGCTGATACATTTTTCTCGCCTTCATGTTTCGTGCTGTGGTGCACACTCTGCGGCTCGGATCTCCTCCCTTTTTCTTTCCTTATTCTCCCTCCTATTCCCCTCCCTCTTTTGTGGGCCACATTTTTTGTGATGGATGTCAGTTTATTTAAGTTGTTGCACAGCCCGGGCTGCTCCTATCCTATGCCCGCCCGATGCCTGCAACGTGTCTCCTGTATCAACAATTTAATTATGGATTAGTTACACCGTTCTCGTTCAGCAGGGATCAGCTGCCGTTATGCTAACTTCTTGATACTGTCTTTTGGGCGGGCGACTGCGTGATGGGACAGATACAATAGTGGGTCATGGAGATTGTTAGCGTATTTAATTTGGGCAGTTTGAAATGTTTTGTATTATGTGTGGCGTAGTTGTGTATGTCTTGGGTGTACAGTTTGACTAGCTTTTTCAAAATTGTAGTTTTGTTCACCCATCTAAATCTTTTTTTGACTCAACTAAGGCGTCGTGTGTCTGTATTTTCCAGTGTTTTAACATGCCATGTATCGTTCTATTTGGCCACCCAAGCAAGTGAGTTTTCTTTCATGTGTAATGTTCACATTCTTTCACGACACTCACATTTTTGGGCGTCATGAGTATTTTAATTGTAGTTCAGTTTTAATTATTTTAATTGGTAGGAGCTCTGAAGGGTTGTATAAGAAACTGCCTCCGCCGTGTTTCTATTTTTTTTTTTTTGTGTAAATTTTAATACATATTTTTTAGGGAAATGGAGACTTTACTGGGTTCGACAAGCTGCCACCCTTCCGCCTATTGTGTATCAAATGGGGCACCACCGTTGAGTCATCAATGTGATAGTAATCAAAGTGTTATTCAAGAAAGAATATTTTCAAATATTGTGGTTTGTAAAACCAAGGTTGGAAGCAAATTTTTTCAGAATTGTCCTGCTTTATTTTGAAATAATTCTTGTTAAGAAGGCACGTGATAGACGGAACTAGTTTATCAGAATAGTTACGTCTTAATGTGATACTTAGAATACTAATAATTGATGGTACTAATCATTCAGAATTTTAACTTTTTTTAAATATGAAAGTACCTTATTGGTGGTGCTATTAATACGATACTGTATTTTAGTAATACTAGAGAATTGTCAAGTTTTTAAAATAATTGATATTATGGAGTTAATTAATTGTGGTAATGTAATTTAAGAAGTGTTGCAAATGTAATTTTTACTGTCAAATACATAGTTGTTCAAATCTGTTTGGTTTAGTGTTATTTGTGCTGTGGCACAATACAAGCCACAATTTGTTTAGTATACGTTATTCACAGAAAAGTAAGCACTTCGGAAATCAATCTTTAAAATATTGATGCCTTTTAAATTAGGAATGGGTCGGTTCGGTTCTTCGGTTCCAATTTATACTGGTTCTTGAGGTTTGACTAGGAACCGGTTTTAGGTTATCAACAACTACTCGGTTCTCGTTTCTACACAGCAATAAATTTACTGCAAAACTCTGTCCTTACAAAAATAACTACCTCCTGTATAGTGCTCCCTTTTCCTCAAAAATAAAGGGGAAAAATTCTGGGCTGTGTGCCATACATGAAAAAAAAAATTAACGAGTGGTAGAGGTAAACTGTCCTCTCCCTTCTCTGTCTTTATCACTCAGCCTGCCCCTGTAAGCAACACTGCTAGCTGATGGATACATTTCTCCACGCCTTCTTTGTTTTCGTGTAAGGCAGATAATAGCCTAGTCAAGGGGGCTGGAGAAGGGAAGAAGGGACGGTTTTTTTTAAAGGTGTGGCATTCCAACGCAGCAAAAAAAACCAGCAGGTCACTGCATAAAAGAAGCAAAAAAAAAAAAAAAGGAAGCAGGGCCACCCTGTCACTATGTAAAAGAAGCAAAAAGAAAAAGGAAGCAGGCAGGTAAAAGCAAAAAGAAAAAGGAAGCAGGTCGCCCACTGGAGTTGTTGACATTCTTTTAATGACCATAGGTTAAAGTCAGGCCACAATGTTTTGGCTTTTAGTGCCACTACGAGTTATTTAGTTAAAGTATTTTTCAAACATATCACAATCACCACCTATTAATGTAAAAAAAAACAATAATTAGTTACATATTTACTAACCTTAAATAAATTTAATACAAGTTTATCTATATAGATTAAATCTTATCTTCACACTTTGTTATTTTTGTATTCTTCAGTAGGTAAAATAAAACATTTAATGAATTTTACCTGCATTGGTTGAATGAAGTTGCAAGCAAAATGCAAGTATTCAAAATGGAACCGATATTTAAATTCTAGAATCGGTACCGGAACCAGAACCGATATATTTTGTTATTCGACCCATCCCTATTTTAAATGCATGGTCAGACTACTCGCCTCCCACCTATGCGAGCCAGGTTCTATTCCTGGTGGTGTCGCTCCTGGATTTTCGCACTTGGGAATTGTGCCGGACGATGCTGCTGGTCGGCGGGTTTTCTCGGGGATCTCCCATTTCCCCCACCTGTCCTTTTCAGAGCTGCTCCATACTCATTAGCTCTCAAGACCTCAATCTTAAGAGCCACCCAAATTTCTTCACTCCGCTCCATTTTAAATGCATGTATACTACCATACACACTGGCATGCAGGCTGTCAGTTAAGTTGGTAGTAAATTAAGAAAACTCTCTGTAAAGCTTTATGATAGATTGGACTTAATGTTTAAATTTGTGACAAATCATGAGAGTGCGAGTTAACATTTTAGTGATACATTAATGTTTGTAACAAGTTCATGTTTTCAGTTGAAGGACATGTTAATAAAGTGATAAGGTTCATGGTAATGCTATAATATTACATATGGTGGAAGGACACAAAATGAGATTAAATTATATCTCAAGCAGAACTTTCAAAATTGCTTACAGCATCTGATATCTGTAGTGTGTGTAATCATCTGATGTTTATTTTGGAAATGTGCTCTGTAAATTATGCGACTTTGGTACGTTCTGCGCAGAAGCTAGGTGACTTGAATGGTATAGTAATTTTGAATACAGGTTTGCTTTGCAATTTTAAAAGAGGTTTGATAAATTGTAATATAATGTTTTAATTTAACAATTTTCTGTGTGATTCATATATTTCATTTTTTGTAAGTTACTGTTAACATTTGAAAGTTGTAATATTCCACCATGCTGTTATTGCCGTATTTATAATATTGCAGCCCCACATTAGGCGCCATATTTGTAATGATTCAGAGTTTGTGATGACGGCTGGAAATTACCACTTGGTTTGTGCAGTCGGTAGATCATGAGACTCTTAATCTCAGGATCGTGGGTTCGGTCTCCATGTTGGACACCATTTTTTAATATTCCACCATGCTGTTATTGCCGTATTTATAATATTGCAGCCCCACGTTGGGCGCCATAATGGTAATGTGGCAACCTCACGTTAGGCGACATATTTGTAATGTGGCATGCCTCGTGTTTGGGCCGCCATATTTGTAATGATGCACCTCAAGGTATTGATGGCTGGAAGTCACCATTTGGTTAGCTCAGTGGTAGCAACATGAAACTCTTTAAAAAAAAGGTGCCAATTAAATAAAGAAGTCAAGTTCCTGTTTATTTGTTCTATACTTGTATCTGTTAATCAATTGAACAGTTCACATACGATCTTCAGGTATGCCGAGTACGAACAGGTTCACAGCTGAACAGACAAGTACAGAGCTGCGCCACAGTGGTTAATTGATTTACTTATTGAGAATTTTCATTGCCTGAAGAAAAACAGATTCAGCGACTTCCCACACCGGCGGAGAATAAACAAGTAGGATTAAGTTTACGGTTTGAGGGCTACGCGCCATTCCCGACGCGGCCTCGGCACTGGGTGTCGACTGCTCGGCCGTTGTCAGTTATCTGCCGCATGGGTGGGCGGCCCTCGGTATATTACTTTGCCTTTGCTCTATCCCCCTTTCTCGCCCCAAGGTGCCACCAACCGTTACCAAATATTGGCTTAGCGTGTCGCCACGCTCTTCCCACGCTATCCGAAACTGAATAGCCTGCTTAACTGCGCCGTCAGTTAAAGATAATCAAACTTCTCGAACAAAACCTGATGAAGCAGTCAGAAAGTTTCTAATCTATTGAGGACGCTAACTGAAAACTACGACTTTCGAAACGGCAAACGGATGCCCGATAAACGTTATTCCACAATAAACAAACTACCGCGGCTTTAATTTTGAATCCTGATAAAATATTACGAAACTCTGTTAAACAAAATAAAATGAACTGCGTATTCCGAAAATTAATAATACTGCGTCATTACAAAGTTTGACATTGAGGTGCTCAGCATTAAATGAAATTTATATCTGTGATGAATTGTGATGAGCGAAACGTGTTTTAATGTTATTTATAGAGGTGTGCAAGTACTCAAAAATTGAGCTCGAGCAAATACCTACTTGCAGCTTGAGTTAGGCTTAAAAAATTTTTCACGCTCAAAAAATTTAAACTGCTATATCAGTGTCAGGTCATTCAGTCGACAACCGATGATATTATTTCACTGTTTACAAACAAAAACAACACATTGGTTATTAATGAAACTTAAATATTAAAAGATAGGAGTGTTCTGGTAAAAGGATTACTCAGGAATGGAGATATGAACTCTTGACTAACAGTAAAATTAGCCTATAACTGGGCAGCAAATGTGCCTAATATGCGGCGGCTGACAAGACAGTTTAAGTATTTGCTAGAAAATAGGACATTATTCATTCACGAAACAGTATTTTAAAAGACAAGAGTGTTACTGTTAAAATTATTCCTCAAAATACATATACACTGAGGCGACAAAAGTCATGGGATACCTCCTAATATCGTGTCGGACCTCCTTTTCTCCGGCGAAGTGCAGCAACTTGACATGGCATGGACTCAACAAGTCGTTGGAAGTCCCCGGCAGAAATATTGAGCCAGGCTTCCTCTATAGACGTCCATAATTGCGAAAGTGTTGCCGGTGCAGGAGTTTGTGCACGAACTGACTTCTTGATTATGTCCCATAAATGTTCGATGGGATTCATGTCGGGGGATCTTGGTGGCCAAATCATTCGCTGGAATTGTCCAGAATGTTCTTCAAACCAATTGCGAACAGTTGTGGCCCGGTGACATGGCGCATTGTCATCCATAAAAATTCCATCGTTGTTTGGGTACATGAAGTCCATGAATGGCTGCAAGTGGTCTCCCAGTAGCTGAACATAACCCTTTCCAGTGAATGATTGTTTCAGTTGGACCAGAGGACCCAGTCCATTCCATGTAAAAACAGCCAGCACCATTATGGAGCCACCACCAGCTTACACAGTTCCTTGTTGACAACTTGGGTCCATGGATTCATGGGGTCTGCGTCACACTCAAACCTTACCATCAGCTCTTACCAACTGAAATCGGGTCTCATCTGACCAAGCCACGGTTTCCCAGTCGTCGACGGTCCGACCGATATGGTCACGAGCCCAGGAGAGGCGCTGCAGGCGATGTCGTGCTGTAAAGGCACTCAAGTCGGTCGTCTGCTGGCATAGCCCAGTACAGCCAAAGTTCGCCGCACTGTCCTAACGGACACGTCCCCCATTGATTCCTGCAGTTATTTCACGCAGTGTTGATTGTCTGTTAACACTTACCATTCTGCGCACACGTCGTTGGTGTCGGTCATTAAGTGCAGGCGGTCGGCCACTGCGTTGTCCATGGTGGGAGGTTATGCCTGAAATGAGGTATTCTCTGCACACTCTTGACACTGTGGATCTCGGAATGTTGAATTCCCTAACCCTTTCCGAAATGGAATGTCCCATGCGTCTAGCTCCAACTACCATTCCGCGTTCAAAGTCTGTTAATTCCCGTTGTGCAGCCATAATCACGTCAGAAACCTTTTTACGTGAATCACTTTACTACAAATGAAAGCCCAACCAATGCACTGCCCATTTATATATTTTGTACGCTATACTACTGCCATCTGTATATTTGCATATTGCTATCCCATGACTTTTGTCACCTCTGTTATGAACACAGATTCCTGTCAAAATGAACATAAAAACTGGACCATGAATCGGCTTAAGATACAGTGCCCTGACAAGACAATGTTAGAAAAATAAGTGTATTTTTTTTTTTGCGAGGCATGAATTTGCTAAATATTTAAACAATTTCCTTCAGTTACTTTAAATCGTGAGATAAACACTTTGCAAAAACACAAAATTGTTTTGTAATTTTGACATCTAAAGTAGTAAAAATGTAGTAGATTTGAGCAATTGATTTCGATAGTTGGTGCTGAGTGAAATTTTAGAAGGTTTGCTTGCTTAATTTATCATACATCATACAACATTTGATAGTATTGAATAAAACATTAAAACTTGCAGTTGTTTTGGTTATCAAAAAACGTGTTGATTTAAACTAGATGTTAAAAAAATGTTTGATAAAGCAGCAAGGGTTACAACGGGAGAATTTTACATTTTTCATAACGCCAATGTTGCAGTGTGCAAGTAGTACCTTGCAAATGTAAAGAGCATATGTGTGCCTTAGACATACAGCCAACAGCACAACATGTAAACAAGATAAAGTTATTTAATGGAATCTTTTCTTATGTAACTTACAAATTATGTACATGAAGCAACGTAAGTAAATTTAACCAGTTTTTTATAAGTTACAGGGTCTTTACAATTTTCAAGGAGGTGGGAATCATGTTGGAGACACACACCATTGCTTTTATTTTACACATTTGTGTGAACCCCTTTTTTTATATGCGCACACATACAGTGCATGTGGACTGATATGTATCTTTTTATTGAACTAGCAAATTTCAGCCCTTAAAGTAACATGTTTGCATCAAACCAAACTCTTCAATTTAATATTTTTCTTATCAGAAATTAATTATTAATTGTCCATGTGTTTTATTGTTTGTATATTATTGCCTTTTAAATTCACGTAAATTTGTAACGAAGTTTTAAAAAAATTAGTGAAAAACATATGAAAATTATTTATTGGAACTCAGATTTCCTGGAAACATTTTCAGCAAAAACAGGTGTCTATTTGTTCACAAACTGAATATTATTTTAAAAGTTAATCATGTTCTGGTTAAAGTTATTCCTTAGAACTGCAAATATGAAAACAAATTATTTTTATTATAAAACTGATTTTTTTTATATGTAATAAAGAGTTTGAGCTCGATCTCAAAATTCTGCAACCTTTCCGTAGGCTCGCTCACGCTCGGCTCGAACTAAAAATCCCAGGCTTGCAGACCACTAGTTGTTTATGTTAAATTTTATTAAACTAGGAATGCTTGTTTGTATGATTTATTGTATACATACATTTGTCATGTGATGTTTGAAAAGACATTGCAAGCGAGTACTGCTGGTTTTTCAAACGTGTTGGTACAATGTTATACTCCATACAGAGTGAACGTGATGTGTATCACTCCAGCTAAGAAGCTTTAGTTTTAATGTAAAAATGAAAGAATTTCTCAAAGTGTGTGCAAGTTATGCAACTCACACTTGTGTGCATAATTATGCACAGTAATAGCATAATTTTTTGGTTCATAAAATAAGTGTTAAGTTTTCCTATCCAGTAAAGAGTAATGCTTTTGTATGGCAGGCCACTCTGTATGTGCAAACTGTGTGAAGACAGTATCAAGTGAGACTTTGAAATGTTTTCAAGTGTGAAACACAATTTTATGCCCACGGAAAGCCCTAGTGATAATTTTCTCATGTTATACCACTAGAGCTATGGCGAACACTATATAAAATTTATTTGGACAGTTTACTATAACTGACATTTTTGAACAATTTGAAATTTCAACCTTTTAATGATAACTTAATTTACAAGGCAAATTACACATAAAAGTAAATTTTAGCAATTTTGGATTTATTGAAAAAATTTTTGAAAATGGTGCATTTTCTGTTTTGAGCATAAATTATTTCTTTTCGCTGAGGGCATAAGCAAATGCACAGTGCTACACCAATACTGTTGAGAGTTAACATAGTCCCAAATTATTTATTTAATGTGATCTACAGGATTTATTGCTCTGAATTTTACACATTTTGTGAGTGGTTTGTTGCATTGTTCCATTTTTGCTACTGCCTGCAATGTTTTTTTTTTTTTTTCTCTCTTTTCACCTTTAATTTGAGACCTCACACCATGAACACACAAAATAAAACATAGTAAAAATATTAAAGAGAGAGAGAGTCTCATTAATGCTTTCATGCGTAATTAACCACAAACAGCCTGTAGAATGAAATATTGGTGCCTTCGTATCTGTAATGAGGCTTTATATAGCCCTAATGATTGTTGTGGAGTTGTGGCAGTGCATATACATTGTTTGTTGGCTGTTGCTGTGTTTCAGGTCGAGGTCGAAGATGAAACTGACATGTATAAAGAAGATATAGAATACAAGACACTCTCTCCTCAACCATCTGTTGTGTTTGGCACGCACAGTAGCAATAACCAGGTGAGTGTGTGTTTTGGTGTGTTACCCAAGTTTTTGTCACTTAGCTCTTCAATAAGCCTCATCACAGATGTACCAAACATGTACATGTGTGTAATTGTAAACACATAATAGTGCAATATTAGAGCAGAGGTACTGCCGCAGTTCCCTCAGCGGCCCCCGCTGAGGGAACTGCGGCTACTGTCTACTGTACCCTCCTGTTACAGGAATGTAACAGGAGGGTACAGTAGTTATTTGGTACACTGAAGTTGTGCTCTCTTTTCTTGGAAACCTTATCCTACTTATTACTTCTTTAGTTAATGTCATTACCACTTATTAAGTTCAGCCTGGTTACTTGAAATGGCATCCAGCGTGATGATGCGACGTGTTGCTTCATTACTGCTGGTCTACTCATGGGAAGGTGTGCATGATTTTAATTCTTTACAAGCATGCCAAAATTATTTACGTGGTGTAGTTTCATCTTGGTATCCAACGTGCTAAATTGAACTTTTCAGCATGAACTAGATATGTGGACTTTTCCTAGATCTGTTGGATCTTCTGAATTTGGTCTTAATGGTAATCAGCTTTTTTTTTATTAAAAATGTATAAACTTATTACAATATTCTGTAGATGAATGAATACAATAGTGTATAGGCTCCTACTTTAGTCTGTAATAATATTACTACAGTGAGGGTTTGATAGGATTTTGAAGTGTGGTAGGTAGATAGGTGGCGTTCCATAGCAATCTTACATAATGCATAACTTTTTCGTACCAAAATGCCGCAGACCATATTTATTTATTGTGGTAGGCCTACTAAGGTATAGATGCGTGAGAATACATATACATTGAAATAAAAACTTACCATTGAAAATCCGAAAGAAACAACTGGATACAATAGCTGAAAACAAATGTGACAAAATCATGACACAAGCAGTAGAAAAATCCCAGGAAGTAGTTTGAACATACTGTATGCAGAGAGTTAAATGGTAATGCTGACAATAATATTTTCAATCATTTCTAACCAAAGTTTGCTCGTGGATGGTAACCTTACCGTAATTTTACCCATTAAAAAATATATGTGGAAACTGTAAAAATGTTTAGTTAAAATTGCAAATAACAAATAAAGCAAAGTTATTTAAAATTATTGAAGATTAAATGCCTGATTAATAAAAATTGCTGTAGCACAAAAGTTTTTGAAAAATATGTGGGCTGTTGGGTTTACAAATTTAACTAGCAAATCTTCTAAAAATTGCTGAAAAGATTGTAAACACAATACAGAGTTTTGTACACACATGGTATACTTCCAGATTACTTCCCAAAAGGATAGCCAAAGATAAGAATGGATGTTACCCAATTTGTTACTGGTTGACATCTTGGAAATGTTAGTTAAAAATTTTAAGAGTTAACATTAAATTCCAGACTTTCAAGGAACTCTTCCTATGTTCCCAGCTAAATAACAAACATACTTTATTAACACTTGGGTAACAATCTAAAAAATATTACAATGATGCGGCCAGATCAATTAATTTCACCATCATCCTAAATTACAATGGGGTGAAAAAATTACTTGAACCCTAGTACAATTTAACAGAGATGTGGGAAACAGAAATACAATGGATTCTCTATCCATCGTTTCTCAGGGGACTGACAAAAATTTCAATGCATGTGGTCTTGAAATGCAGATAAATAAAAAATGGGACCACAGAATATGTTCCATGGATGCGGACTTTCAATCCACCTGGGTTCAATACATAGAGGTTCCACTGTACATTAGCCGCATCGCAGATAGGCTTAAGTTAAACATGCTTAATTAAACTTCACACAAATTTTTAATGAGCTGCTAAACAGACAAAACCAAAACAATCCATAGACGTTGCAAGGAGAAACTACTTACTTGACCAGTGTCTGATATGTATAAATACTAGTGATTGGTTGAGTCTCAAAAAATAGAGTCGAGTCAACAAGGATCGACTCTACACTCGTCAAGTTTTTATACAGCAGACGTCGAGTCATAGTTCTTTCATGTTATAAACAACAAATATTCACACCTAACAAATACCTTTTGTGCCTCTCGAATCAATAATTTTACGTTACTAAACCGCTAAAGTTGCGCTGGAATGAAAAAAAATAACTCTGTTACATGTTTTGACACTTGGTTGGCATTTGTGATACAATCCGGTGGGTGTTATATTCATGACTTGAGCCATTTTTCTTCCAAGCGAAACTCTTCCTCTTTGCCGCCATGCTGGGGGACATCAAATAATGGGACCCTTGTCAAGGTGGACGAGGTACAGTCTCAGCACGACACAAATAGGTACAATCATAGGATGTACTGTATTTAAACATGAAAAGCCTTTATCTCATGGCACGTCACACCTTCAGCAGAAACATGCATAACTGTAAACTTGTCATTGCTTTTCTCATTTAATTACTGTTTTAAAAAAATGTGTTTAAAAAGAACAACTGTTAGGTAACAAAAACTTTAAATGTGGACTGCTTGTCTGCTCACGACTATTATTAGGTTAACAAAAACTTTAAACATGGACTGCTTGTCTGCTCACCCGGTGGTATGCTGTAAGACCAGCCTGAAAGCTACTCTCTCACTCCACCCCTCTACTCTAACAGTTATCTTTTTTTTTTCTATCAGCATCACGTGGCTGACATGATTCCTACCATAGTAATTCACTCGTTGGTGAGAGGGAAAAAGTAGCGCCGTGAGTCACTCACCTTTGCAAAGAATTATTCTTATTAGTAGAAACTAGTCCCAAATCAACTTTTTCTTGCAACTGTGACTATAAGAGGGGGAGGAAGTTATAAGGGGCAGGCGTTATACCCATGTACATAGGTACACATTTGCATTTATGGTGCAAACTCGATTGTAGCTAAAAAAAAAAATTATACTGAAGGTGACTTAACTCGACTCGACTTTCAAACAATTTAACTAGACTCAAAGCTGTAAAAATCAAACTCTCCCATCACTAAAAAATACCCTTTAAAAATAAGAAAATTCATTAAATTTTGATGTAAGCAAACTACTTCACTTAGCAAAATAAATATATAGCGTAAATGAACACAACTGCAATGCACGGTGTGAAAATAAAATGAACACATTTATGTCAACAGAAACTTAAATTGCCATGTAATGATAAACTAAATATTGTAAACTAACAGATTAGAATGAAACCATTACAGTTCATACATCTTTAGAATGGAATTATAACCCAGAAGGATATGCATGGTCTCGTGATGATACAAAAATTAAACAGACCACAGTATAATTTAGCAGTAAACTACTTCCACTCTACTGGGAAATTCATCTTAGCGTTCCCTAACATTGGCTTTAAATTTGACTCCTGCTGAAGGGGAGGAAAGGGACTAGCCCTGTTTGGAACTATGTACGTATTGTGCATGATCAACATGTCAGTAAGTTAAAATCTGAAAAACTGTAAAAAATTTATTGAATAAACATTATGTAAAGTAGGCCTTCAGCGATCAATACAGATGGTTCCAAACACAATCCAAACTCAAAATTAAAAAAAATAAAATTCCTGGTAAAGTTATAATAGCACTATTATAAAACTTATCCAAAAGCTAAACACAGCAAACAAGCAAAGATCAACAATAACCAGCATGCCATGGTTGATGCCCAGTCTATTCACGTGGTTTGCTGGTATATGGCATCAGGACTCCTCCCCCCCCTCCTCATTTCACCCTCCAACGGCTAGGAAGCAGGTGTTGTTGGGACAAGTTCATTGTGTCTAACCACCTTCTGGACGGCGTGCTAAATTAGGTTCTTGCTGCTTGTAGTGGAACTGGTGCAGGTTCCCGTCTGGCGGGCAGCTTCCTCCTTCCACATGTACACCTGGCTGGCACCCAGGCTCTTACTCTCAAGGCTTCCAACCAGGGCTAGTCCCTGCTTGGCTGCTTTCTTCCGCCCAGCCCTGTGGTGTGGCATAGGGGGATGCAACTCAGGGGGTGGATAATGGGTGTCCCATAGAAGTAAGCACGACCTGAGAGGAAGTGAGGTGAGGCAATCGGTAAGGGGTTAGCCTGGCTACTGGTCCCCTGCAAGTAACTTGGCGGGCAGAACTTTGCTGGCAGACCCAAGCTCCTGATAGAAGATGGCAATAGCAGGTTAGGAACATCTGTTCTGTTGCTCAGGAAGGTGGAACTTTGCCATAGATCCAAGCACTCTTGGTAGAGACAGAGCTCCTTGAGGTATGAAAGGGTTAGTGAGTTTTTGCTCGTGACTACTCATGTAAGAGTGTAGGCGGATATTTGGATGAAACAGGAGATAGCGGGAGCTAGGTAGAGAAGAATAGCACGCTGGGAGTGACAACACAATCAAGCTCGGTTTATGTCTGTTTATTGATAAACAATCACACATAAGACCAGCTTGTATCCTGACTAGGGGTCTGAAGGGCCAAACCTACGATGTCAACCAGATTGACGCCTATGGTTCGGTAGACACGGTGGCGCGAGGGTTGACCCCAGTCAACTGTACTCGTAATATTATAATGCGAAAGTTACAAGGTAGCTGCAAAGTGCGGTAGGCTCTAGGTGAACTGGAGAACAGTTTGGCGAACGAAGCTGTAGATTTGAAAAAGTCTGTGCTCTGACGGGCAGAGTAACGGCATAAAAGCTGAAGACATCTGTGTGCGCTCGGGTAGAGTGACAGTCTACGGACAACAAGCGGTGGAAGTCAGTTCACAATCGGACAGAGTAACGCGAAACAGCCTCAATCTCTCTGCTGCGAGCTCTATTGTGGAGAGAGGAAGCGGCGGCCAAATTCCCCTCTTTTGCCTGGGTGGTAGGGGTGGCGAGGCCTCGCTGGTTCTGAAGTGGATTGCGAGCCAGCATGAGGCATCAGCTGGGCAAGCTAACTCTGGCTTCAAGGATGAGCTGTGGCATGTAGCGGCATAACGTCTCTTAGTAGAATGGAGCCGCGGCTGTGGCAAGGCTAGAGCGGTCAATGACTTGGCTCGTGGCGCGTCATGGTCACAATGTGAAGGAATGATGATGTATGGTTAAAAGGTGGGATGTGTAAATAGTGCTGTTATTGGCTCCTGTTGCTATTGACACTGGATTGAAGCGTAGGAATTTCAAAGTTGGAGCACTCTGTACAAATTTTTGCACCCAGCCATTGCTTGTTTTTAAGGTACATACTTAAGAACCTTGATTATCCGATTCTCGGTTATCCGTGTTTCCGTATTATTTGAGGTGACTCCAAAACAAAATTATATTTTTAAATTTTCCGTTAAACTGTTGTCTTTGACAGTACTTCACCTTCATACAAACCCTCTGTTGATCTACTTACCTACTGTATTTGAGTTGTCTAACATTTCATGCATCACCAGCAGACATAATGATTTTGCAGCAACTACGTAGCAACACAGCAAAAATGTGTGAAGCCACCGAAAAACAAAAGACAGTGAAATGCTTTTTTTAAACGAGTATAAATTTATTTTGCATTAGGTATGTTCGACAATAATTATTACATCCTAACTTTTGCTGTATAATGTATATATTTTTCATTTACATATAAATGTTTGTAAACAATTTTTTGTAAAAAAAAAGTACAGTAAGTACTGTACTGCAAGGTACAGTACATACTAGTTTAACATTCATTTTTTTTTATTTTTCAGTATGAAATATCTTTCATTAAAGTATGTACTTTATAAAATAGGGTTTTGAGGAAGGCATAGGTCTTAATGATCCCATATAGACTGTGAGTGCTGCGACAAAATTTCACCTCAATGGTTTTTGTGGTTAAGTATTATCCTAGTTTTCAGTTATCTGAGATAGGCCCGGTCCCAATTACCTCGGATAATTGAGGTTCTACTGTAATTATTCACAACTGTTTCTAGCTGTTGGCCAAGTCATCTTAGCAAAATGTCTCCATCTCCTCTTATCTCTCTATCACCCTTCCTCCTTGTTTTAACAATTTTTTTCATCGCTAATGACCAGGGACAGATTATGGCCCATGCAAAACATGCGGCTGCATAGAGAGCCGAACTGTAGGGGCAGCACCATAGCTATTTCATCTTTCACAAAAAAAAAAAAATTCTGTAATCCAAGTTTTTTTAGTCTGAAATAAGTAAGTCTCACCATTAGATAAGCGCTTTTGACGTTGATCATGCTGTACCTTTCATCTTACTGAGGAAGCTGAAATATAAAGTTATGACCATTATATTTTATCAATTATTAACTTTTTGATGTATGTATACCCTAAAAGTTGTTTCAACATATACAATCTGTTTGTATTAAATTTAAAAAGTAATTAATTAAAGTGAATTGTAATGTATTCTTTAATTACATTACCTGAATTTAAATTTCTTCTGAGTATGAACATTTAAAAATAAATAATGCATAATCTGCTTTCAAAATTGCTACCACAAAATCACTGTGTGTGTATGTGTGTGTGTGTGATAGAGATATAGAGATGGAGTTAGAATGAGCGAGATTTGTGANGGGACATATCTTCACATGTAGCAAAGAAGTGTGTTGAAGTTAGTGTGGCATCTGTTCTTTCATTGCAGGAAGCCAGTTACTCTACTGTTGAGATTAATTCTGGAGCAGATCCTTCAGGAACCAAAGTAGAATGTTACGTTGATGAGAGTGATAGACTGAAGAGGGATTGTACATCTGAAGATGGTGACGAGGTAGCAACAATTTTGTCTGGAAGTGTTTTGTTGTGCAAGTTATGCAACATGGTACCAGCGGATTGCAAGTGCCATAAACATGGTGAAACTTTGTGCTTGCATGTCATATGTGAAAATGATGATTCATCCGTTACTGGAACGCAAAGGCTAGATGTTGTTCCTTCATTGAGTCACAAGCCTTATAAAATGTATACTTGTGATCATTGTGAGAAGTCATACGTGGTGAAAAGTGATTTAGTACAGCATCTCGTACTGCATGGGCGAAAACAAATTGTTAATGAGGAAACATGTAGGAAATCACTTATTACCAAAATAAATCTCACTTCACACAACAGAACAAATGCTGAGGCACGTTCCTTTCTCTGTGAACTGTGCGGTAAATCATTTGGTCATAGAATTAATTTTATTAAACACACCAGAATTCACTCTGGGGAGCGTCCCTTCAGCTGTGAAGTGTGTGGTAATTCATTTAGTCAAAAAAGTAATCTTATTGTTCACAGCAGAATTCATTCTGGTGAGCATGCCTTTAGCTGTGCTCTTTGTAATAAATCATTTATTCAGAAAATTCATCTTATTAACCATCGCAAATTTCATTCTGGGGAACGTTCCTTCAGTTGTAAACTGTGTAGCAAATCATTTAGGCGTAAAAGTTGTCTTATTAGGCACAGTAGAACAACACATTTTGGAGAGCGTCCACTTAGGTGTGATTTATGTCGTAAATCATTTATTTCTAAAGCTCATCTCGTTGTCCACATAAGAACTCATTCTGGGGAGCGACCCTTTAACTGTGACCTTTGTAGCAAATCATTTCGTCAGAAAAGTCACCTTGTTAAACACAGCAGAGCACATTCTGGAGAGCGTCCATTTGGCTGTGATCTATGTGGTAAAGCATTTAACCAGAGGTCTCATCTTGTTATACACATCAGAACACATTCTGGGGAGCGTCCATTTAGCTGTGCTCTATGCGGTAAATCATTTAATGGGGAGAATCATCTTGCTAGACACAGCAAAAGTCATTCTGGGGAGCGTCCATTTAGCTGTGACCTTTGTAACAAATCGTTTAGGCAGAAAAGTCATCTTATTGGTCACAGCAGAACTCATTCTGGGGAACGTGCCTTTAACTGTGATTTCTGTAGTAAATCATATATCCATAAAAATCATCTTATTGTGCACATGAGAACTCACACTTTAGAGCATTCCTTCAGGTGAAATTATACTGTGGTGTAATTTTGTCACACACAATATGTACAGTGGGAATGTATGTAGTAATTTTATGCACCTGAAAACCACTTTTTCTTTTTTAAAAAAAATGTGTTTGTGTACTGTAAATTATGTGATTTATCATCCTCTGTATTAAGACCACTGGATAAAATTTATTCTGTAGATAGCACCCCAAAGAGTGTATTATGACCCCTGAATAGTAGCTATTCGGATGTCCATTCTCTGAATATGCTGTTTGGTGCTTTGTTCAGCTGATAGCTTCTTTTTGGGTTATAAACATGGTGGAAGGAGGTGGCGATTTATTGACAGTAATTTTTTTATTGCTTCGTTGATAAAATAAGAATGGCTAAAAAAAATCAGAAACAGTCCTGATAATTTTGTGTTGTGGAGCAAGAAAGAATTCCTAATTGGTTCCTGAATGAAATTAATAATGATGTTGACTTCGACATGAAAAGGTAAAGTATTTATACATTTCTTATCCTTTACTCTATTACTTCACATAGGCAGACTTTGTTGTATTTTAAATTAAATTTTTGAACAGCTATGCATGTGAAAGTAACCATAATCATTAATATTCTGAGACTGTTTTCATTGTTGGTTTAAAGTGTTTGCGATCAGATGTCATGTCAAATACAGAAGAGAGGTCCTGCTTTTCACAGTTTTTTTTAGCATTATGACTTGAGACTGTTATCCTGAGAGATGGGAAATACATAAATTCACGTGTCCTTGTTTTGCAAGATTAGCTGTAAAACATCAGACATTTTTCACATAAACAATTAAATACTGAAATTCGTGTTCCTTTAATTTATGTACGACTAATAACTGTGTTACAACAATTAAAACAATCACTTTTAACTAGTTATAAAAATAAAAAATGGAATGCATGACACTGGTATTTCAGTGACAACAGTCCCTTTGTAGCTTATTTAAGCCATATTTTTATTGTACCAAGTGCACTCTTTTTGGTTGCAATTGGTTGTTTTATAAAACTGTTGTACATTTATGTCGACAAGTGTCCAGCTCGTATTTCAAAATCAGACCACCCTTTGATAGCCAGTAGTAATAATAGGACCTTCCATTATGGTAGGTGTAGGTCCATACTTGAAGTGTGTGTATGAATAGTTGTCATAATCAAATCTTTAACTCATGTCTACACACAGAATTTTAAATAGAAATTTTATTTGCTGTTTATAAATGTAAAGATATAACGTGAGTATTTGGCTTAGAATATTAATACTTTGACAATGTTTATGGCCATTATTCATGGGGTGACTAGAGATGATATTGTTAATTAATTACATGCTTTAAGTAAGCACCATTTAAAATACAAAACTGTGTGGGTGCTCGTGTCCCAATTTACAAGCTGTATGCAAAGATCAACATGTATTTAATGAAAAAAAAATACAAGTTGAGTCCATTCACAAGCAGCTAGGACTGTGTATAAATCAAATTGTACAATTAAGTTTCAAAAATTTGCCACATTAAGTGTGTACGAATGCTTGCTGCTGTTACTGCATGCATTCTGCTCTATAATTAGTAAGTTCCAGGTTTCTTTCAGTGCATGAGCATTCTGAATTTGGGGCAAATTTATTCAATATTTGTACCCTACATTTTATCTGGCCTTGCATGATGCTGTATGATCATATATTTAATAGGAACTCAGTTTTGACAGCAGCGAACCAGCTTTCTACTGATAGTGCAGTACATATTATGCAACAGGAAGCACACACTCAACTGTATTGGGGACATCGCGGGTGTGCATAAGATCACAGCTGGCCATGTGACTAAGCATGTTAGTGAAGTCGCCAATAAATATAAATCCAAATCGTAGTCAGTGAAGAAAAGCCAAAAAATCCAACTTATTACAACACTAGATAATTAAAAATGTAGGCAACTGCAAGTGAACTTCTCAGGAATAATAATGGGACACGGATGAGTAGAACTGGCGCAATAAAAAAAAGGTTGAAAGGCGGAGTTCTTTTTTTTGCTGCTTACATTAATGTCTGCATTGGATGGCGCTGCTGCCATGGGGCGGGGCGTGGAATGTGCCGCGCTGTGCATGTGTATCTCAGCAGACAAGTACAGCACGCAAAAGAGAACTGCACCAGCAGAGGCATTGCTGTAGTACAGCTCAGGTCAACAACCTTGCTCGCGTGCTGCACGCTAGTAACAGTAAATTTTAATACATTTTTTTTTTATTATTATTAATTTTACTATGCGATGCATTGTGCTAGGGTAGAGCTCACGCAGCCCATGTTATTTTTAGTTTTGCAGCTTTCAAATGAATTTTAATAGATTACCACCTCCCCTCACCCCNTTTAGCCTTTCCCCCCCCCCCTCTAATTTTCACGGTTCCTGAAAATCTGTCTGCACGAACAAGATGTCAGTATAAAACGGATGACGTATGAACGAGTTTTGAGTGTACTTTGTCATTCATCTATAATTTTATGAACACTGGTAACTTTTATTTTCCATTTAGGAAAGTATGAAGAATATATTTTAATTTAATTAGAAATTTATGCCTATTTTGCTTTTGATATTGAATGAAGCATTATTCTGGCAGTTGCACCTCAGTGTGCTGCACTGCTGAGATTCGTTAAGACTGATTGGTGGAAATGGACTTGTGTAATTTGAGTTCACTGAAAAGGTAAAGTTGCTCTCACAACACTCCATCATAGCAATATTGATTCAATTTGCAAAATAAATTTGGGAGTTTTCATTTGCATGTCGATGTAATTCAGTCCATGGTTGTGGCATTGCACCTTAGTAGTGCCCAACAATTGGTTTGTGCAGCGTGCATGCCAAAAATTGCTTCCATGTTTTTTGGTTTTTATTTTCAATATAGCTATTGTAAAAATGTTGAAATAGTTATTCATGAGAAGAAAATACTGTTGCTATAGGAGGGAGTATGAAGGGCAATATTACTCAACAAAGAAGAAGTGTGTATTTTCTGATTTTATAAGATATGCTTTTTCTGTTATCCATAACACAGCTTGCCATGTCGATCCTCCAGAATAGTTGTTTGTATTTTCCATGTGTTGTCTTGAAAATTTCAAGTGCAGCACACTATCGTAAATGTGACAATTTTTTCACTAAAGCAGTTGTGTGCTTATTTAAGTGTGTTTGTGGAGGATTCAGATTCTGAGACATTCTGTTCAGTTAGCCAGCAATTGAAAATACACACTGTTTGTGTTATACCCATATGTAAATTACATATGGTAATGTAGCATGTGAGCTTTGATCTGTCAACATCAGTTGTACACTAGTGATTTTGAAATATCTGTATATTTGCATGTATACTTTATAGGAGAATTTTATGAAGATGAAAATATGCTTAATGAGTTCTTAGAATCCACTTTGTCCATGTATTTTGAATTTATATTCTTAACAGTGTAATGGCTCTTGCATTTATACTGATGTACTAATTGTTAAAGGCCATCAGAGGTAAAGTGAGCACTTTTGAAAGCCCTGCATAGTTTCCTTTCAACATACTGCGTATCCTTCTACTATGTAAATATAAACATTGCCTTGTGACTTGTGTTTAAATCAGCTGCCCTAGAGTCAACTTTATTTATTCAGTAAATAAACACCTGTAATAATTATTGTAATTACGTATAAAAATATGTACATTTTGAATTTATGTAGCAGTGATTTCAGTTTGTGAATATTGTTTGGGGTTTCCTTTTATGTTAATATACAATTGCCATTAACTCCATGCTTTGGCCTTTTGGGAGATTTGGAAAGTAAATAATAGTAGTAGTTAAAAAATAGAATAGTAGTAGTTAAAAAATAGCGGTTCTGGGGCCGGGACACACAGTGGCCATCTTGGATGATGTCACAAGTCAAACCACCTGCTCTTGCATTCCTTCCTTATGGTGGCCATTTTGTCAGCCAGTACCACTCATCCTGCACGGTCACTCCTGTATGGTAGCATCCATCTTGATCCCTACTTCATGCTCTTGCATTCAATGCGAGGGGGTTTCCCAAATGTAAGTACCTTGTTCCAAGTGAGGGGTTTTCTTCGTATGTTTATAAATGCGATTATTATCTAATTCCTTCCTACTAGATCTTGTACTTCATGCTCTTGCATTCTGTGTGTGTGGGGGGCCTTACTGGCAGGGCCTGGTAGGTGGCGGGATGCCCTTTCGAGAGCCTGGCATAACCAATCAGACGAAATCCTTTATTTATATATATATATATATATATATATATGGGGTGCCGTGGCAGGGGAGAGGAGATGTGTGTGGGGCATCCTGGAAGGGAAAACACGACATTTGTTGGTAATGACTGGCAAAATAGCCACCACCGACAGTCGGGGTGCCATGGCAGGGACTTGCAAGAGAAAGGTATGAGAAAATAAAATCGAAATGTAAGAGCATGAATTAGGTACTCAAATTTGGGAAGACTCGGAGAAACCCTCCTCGCATAGAATGCAATACCATGAAGCACAATATCTAGCAGGAAAGAATGAAATAATCGAATTAAGAAGCATATGGAGAAAACCCCTTAATTGGAACAAGGTATTTGGATTTGTGAAGACTGAGAAAACCCCCCTCGCATGGAAGGCAAGAGCATGAAGTAGGAATCAAGATGGATGCTACTGGCAAAATGGCCACTGCGTGTCCCTGTGTCCAGAACCGCTATTTTCTTACTACTAATACTAGATCAGAGATGCAGAAGAGTTTAATATATTCCCACAGTTTCTATAGATAATTTGCCAGATTGGAATAGTACTTGAAACCACATTTCAATACAGTACCCCCATTACTAAGAACTGATGTAGATACTGTAGAAATGTATTACAGAAATGCAGTTTCTAATTAGAGTTAAAAATGTACACTTATCAGTTTTTTTAAATGCTGGAACCAGTCGGGGAAGGTATAATAAACCTGTTAACTTCGCCAGTATGTCAACAAAGTAATGTCTAGAAGTTCTAAAAAAAAAAAAAAAAAAAAAAAAAAAAAAAAATAATAATAATAATATTATAATTGTGTTTATTCTAAAATAAGCAAATGACTACAACACAAGCATGTAGTGAAGTTTAAAGTAAAATTTATGCGGTTTATGGGTTCAAATAATTTTTAAAATGAAAATTTCAAAAGAGTTGTTATTTGTGTCTACAGGCTGTCTTTATCGCCACTGTTCTGCAGTACACCTAGCCCTGGTTTTGTACCAGTTTATAAACTATTTAAATTTAGCAGCAAGAAAATTTCTGGTGTGTGTGTGTGTGTGTTTACATGCGTGCTTACTGTATACTGTCTCATTTACCATTTTGTTATTGCATAGGTGTACATACTAATTGTAATGAGAAGAGAGCATATTCAAATGTTTTGTATTTGGTTAATTATGTTTTTACTCTCCAAAGTATGTTGGTCTAGTAATGGTATACTGTATTAATAATAATTAACCCATTGGCCATTATTACAACCTGTTTACTTTTGTTGCATGTTTTCCAGCGTTTCTCGCAAAGTTTCCTATTTTCCTCAATAAAAACCTCTGCTCTCAAGACCTCAATGTTAAGAGCCACCCAAATATATCTATAAAAAAAAAACACACACACACACACACACACACACACACACACAGAGAGAGAGAGAGAGAGACAGAGAGAGACAGACAGACAGAGAGAGAGACAGACAGACAGAGAGAGAGACAGACAGAGACAGACAGACACAGAGACAGACAGACACACACACACACACACACACACACACATTCCCTTATACTGAGGACGAAAGACAGTGCACCTGTACATGAGCTGCTCAGAAATGGCCCTATCATTGGCCTTCTCGAAACTCTGATCTTAATGCCGGAAACATTTTCTTCTGAGGGTATGTTAAGAAACAAAATTTCCATCGGAGAATCACTGCTGGCATTGAGACAGTAACATCAATGATGCTTCAAAATACATAGATGGGGATCGAATATGGCTTTGACATATGCAGAGATACAAACGTAGCCCAAGTGGAAACATTTTTAAGATATAAAAAAAACTTTTCATTCTTCCAGTACATTTTGGTGTAAGAAACAAATCGATCTGTCAAATAGTTTCAAGGCTAATTTTTGGAATTGTACAATTCTTTTTCGATGGTCCTGTATTACTTATCTATAAACTTTTAAAAAACCAACACCTGGATTTCTGTGTGAACTGAATATTGATTACTTTAATTTACCTTGATATGTAATTGCACAAGTTAGCAAGCTATCATTCATGAGCCCATGATATGTATTGCAACTTGTATTTGTAACTATGGCAGCATAGGGTCATCAATGATTAGACTAAATGTAAGTTTTTATTTACCTGTACTGTGTGTTAATGAATGGTATTCAGGGCATTGCAATTTTAAAAATTATGTTTTATAATTCTATGATGTGCAGGAAGGGATTTCACCCTGTTATCACATTTATATAGAAATTATAGTTTCAACATTATGGCAAACACATGTATCAAGCACACCATAAGTAACATTTTTAGAATACTCTTTCAAATGTATTCATACCCAGGATGGGGTATCATATGTACATTTGTAATTCATGTATAGTCTGTTGCATTTCTGTATGACGCATGTATTCCTTGTGTAGTCACTGTTCAATGATAAACCGTACCCCAATATCCAAGCACTGTTTCTTACGGCATTTCACAGATTATTTACGATTACCATCATAATTAATATGAAAGTGTGTAAATTAATAACCTTGTGGTTTGCAGATAAACAGACAGATTCTTTAGACATATTTTCATCCCACAATGCCAAATTAATGTTATTCTTATAGTGATTATCCAGGTTAAACTGTCATTCTGTTCTTGTTTCAAAAACTGTTGGAGCTGGTTTATAACAAGTCACAATCGCTAAATTTTTACCCTGTTGTTCTATAACTTCACTTACCTCAACAGTTTGCATACTGCCAATCTGCTTTGAACAAGCATGAGTGATATTGCAACATCACCTGTCACCGTCCGTCAAACATGTTTTCCAGTCTCTCTGTAGCCAGCTGTACAATTTCTTTTGCCTGCTCCATAATAGGATTACTTTTAACAACAGTAGCTGGTCTACATACTATTTACCTAATTACTTGACGAGTATCTCCCTTCAGGGATTAATACTTCTGCCGTGGTATCTTTTCTTTTGCAGTTCTGGCTGCATTGTGAGACTGTTGGGCTTAAAAATAATTTCCTCTCCTGCTTTATTCTGAAATGAAACGCATACTACAGATATAGCTGAATAAATAAACTGAATTCAGTATGTTGCTAGCACACAAATTTGTTACATAAATACTTCAATACATAATGTGTTCCTAAAAATGTGTGTGAAATTTGAATCATATATACACATGTAATGAGGGTTTCTGTTCCAATGTTCAAGATGATTTAAAATAAAATAATTTTGATAGAAAGATAATAAATATATTGAATCAATAAACATGTTATTTTTAACATGCATGTTATTGAAAATCACAAATAAAATATAAGTAATACTTTCTTACCTGAAATGTTGATTTTCACCACCGGTATACATTTTTAATTGTAAGTACTATGTCGATAAATAAAGTGATTAAATATGCTTCCTACTTTCTGTAAAACTGTTGTGTAAATGTAGCATTTTATTTTGTAGGTTGCAAAAACTACGTAAAAGTTTTCCACATGTTCATGTATTATTTTAACAGAAACACTTATTTATATTGTGCCAAATGCAGTCATTGCCCTATTTAAACACGAGCTTCCCCGCTTGCCCCTCCAGCGATGCATTCCATGCCACGCCTCCACATGGTCATGCGACTGCGTGGCACCACGCTCACAACACAGCTACATGGTCTTAGCAGTGGTACCAGTCCCTGCCAGGGTTTGCAGGCTTGCTCACAGAAGATCCTGTGGCCTTTCTACACGACTGCAACACTACGAGGTGGAAGAGGAAGACTGGCCGAACTGTGTGGGTGATCGCTTAAATGGTGACACCCGACAATGCTGGCGCAACATTGCACATTACAGCATAACGTCGGAGGAGTTTTGCCTTGCCTCGAGTGCCATTTCGCAAGAACATTCGCATTTCTTCAAGCACACAGCCACGTGATCTTAGAAAACCAGAAACCCGACTAACTATTGTCTACCTTTACCATGCAGAAAATTAATTTAGTGCGCACATACCACCCTCACATGTCAACAAAGGTGGTACTGAAATTATGTGGTGCGCTCGCCTCACTCTTTCATTACTCAGTGGATGACTTCATGAGCTCAATAGTGATTTTAGAACAGACTTCCGCATGAACACCTGCTCCACCACGGCGCGACTTTGCGCATCCGTGTCGGTATCAGGAGGATAAAGCAAAAGGGGGACTGGTTGTGAAGGCCACGAATTCTTCTGAAAAAATTCCAAAACGGCCAAAAACCTCATCCCTTAGTGACAGACCTGCCACGGAGAAAAAGGACCTAAGGGATTCAGTTCAAAACCCGCTCAGGACGTGGACCATTACAGTCTGCCTGCCGTTTTTGCGATGGTCAACGAATGCACTGGCATGGCGAGTGCCCTGAACGGCCACGTGACTGAAAACAACAGGTCGGGGTAGAGTAGCCGGACATCACCTACCCCCAGGAAATCAGTTTTGATCTTGGGCAGTCTCCACAACAGATACTAATTTCTCACATTTTCTATACCAAAAACAAAGACATTCACATTCCAGTCATTTTAAATAATCCACAGTGTCATGCCTTGATTGACACCGCAGCTTCTCATAATTTTGGTAGATGTGTGCAAAATTAAACCAGCAAAACTGTTCAGCTAGCTACCAAACCTCATACCAATGAAACAATAGGGGAAGTTTAAACAACAATGCATTGAAATGACCAAAATATATTTTGTTTTGCATGACTTGCACAAGGATACAATAATTGGAATACCAAAGTTAACACAGCAAAACACCATAGTGGAACCCGCTGCTAGGCGGAACTATTTCGGCCAACAGGAATGCCAGGCTGTTTGCAATTAGAACCCAAGGACTAGTTGCACACCAGATGTGCTGCTGGATGAGTTAAACCACCCTATGCCGCCCGCGTATTGTTAAGTCATATAACACCTCAACGAACACAGTTAAGTTTTCATCGCCGACGACTCCCTGCATAGCAATAACGTGGCAGAACACTGCATTCCGTTAACACAGTCAAAACAGTGTACACTACACCTCACCAAAATCGGATAATTCAGGAATAGACACAAGAAATGCTGAACGACGGTATCGTTGACAGTTCTTCTAGTTCCACTATAACTTTAAATCCTAAAAAAAAATATGGAACCTGGAGGTTTTGCATTGACTTAGGCCTCTCAATCTCATTACTGAAAACTCGCTCAACAGCCTTGGCCATGCAAAAATTCCAATGCCTCTGGATCTCTGCAGCGGTTACTCAAGAAGACTGGCATAAAACCGCATTCACCGCTCCAGATGGACATCGCTTCCAGTTCCGGGTCATGCCTTTTGGCCTGAAAACTGCTCCAGCTACATTCCAGGCCATGATGGTGCAGGTGCTCCAGGTACACCGCACTTCGTGGGGTACCTGGCGGAGTTCATGTTACACCGCCGGTACCCCGACGTACGTGAGTGCATACACCATTTTCTACTCGCAGCGGGAAAGTTGTACCCACCGCCTACTTAGGTGAGTAAATTCACGTACTTTCGACACGTTTTATTGTATGTCAAGGGTTGATATCTTACTGTGTGTGTAGCTATTTGAAATGTAACAAACCTAACAGAATTCAACCTAACCTCACTATATGTAACGCAATGGTGTTCTATGAACTGCAACATGACAAAATACATTATCATGTGTTGGCAAACAGTACCCCTATATTTACATATTGTGATATTGGGTAATGTTCAATTAAGTCTTTTTGCATTTAACGTATTTACATAAAATAAAACTGTAACATACATATTTTGCCCCACAATTTCCCTGATTTTTATTGCCCTCCCCACCATCATATTTGTGGTTTGTATTTATAACATGTTTATGCCCCTGGTAAATTCATGTTCTGTGTATTTAGTAAAGTAGAATTATACCACTTTCCATAATTTTTTTCTTTTCGGAAAAGTTGCTATTCTTTACAATTACCTAAAAAAAAAATTTCCTAGTCACTCACACTCCCATTTTGAATGGCGTTCAAGGTGCACATTTTTATTAAAACAGTATCTTGAAACTGACCTTTCTCAGTAATGCAATTATCCAATTTCAGTTTGTTTTCCCTCCCTGCCGGCATGCTCCTAGACTGCCAGCTTTTTTTCAGTCATGTAGGCAGTATTTTTTTCCGTCAAATTTTCTACCTGCAGTGCAATTTCCCGTTAATTTGGCTTCAACTAATTTCAGTTTTTTGCTTACAGTGAAAGAGTGCAGGTGTAATTGTTATCCCACACTCATTTTCACTAACATCTAATTGCTTTCACAAATATTTGTAACATCAACACATCTTAGAATGTATGACAACTGTTTCACCTAGGGTTTGGACAAACTATGAAAAAATGGGAGGATACAGAGTTGCATTTAAAGATGCACATGCTGCCCTGGCAATGTACACTACCTTTTAGCAATCAATGTTGTGACTAACACAACACTATTAAAGTCCTCAGAAACCTTAATGTCTATGTAAGGACCATAACCCCAGCGGCTTAGCCATAAACTTCTAACCAGGGGTGTTACACTGTCTGAAGAGAAGGGAAGGAAGTAACATTAGCATTTATCTGTTGGCGTTAGTGTAATTAGTACAAATACCACAGTAAAAATGACTTAACAGTACAATAAAAATGCATCCTAGTTCATGGAAACTACATATTTATATAATAATTAAAGACTTTATTAATTATTCTAATACTGATAATTGAGAATTTTACTGATAGGCAAGGCAGGGGGTTACAATCCCCACTTGGGTACACCCATGCACACCACTACTTTTCACATATATTTCTGAGAAAAATATGTAGGTGGTACTTGAATGAATATACGGGACGAGTATAAAAGAATACCCCATCTTTGAAGGTATATAATATCAAAACCAAGCAACTTACAACCTTGATTGACCAATCAAAGGAACTGTGAAGTTTGTTTACCATACCTTCATGAATGTTCAATGTGGCCACCATGAGTGGCCCGAACGACATCTGCGCGATAATCAAACTCATTCCATGCTCTTGTCAGCATGTTCAGTGTTACGGTTTGGATGGCGTTCGTAACTCTCAGTTTGAGGTGGTGAGGAGGAAACGAGCTCGCATTTGACACGCCAATGTGAAGGGGACGGTCTGATGTTTCCTTTATGTGCCCAGAACGAGGTAGACGAGGCCTTCATGTTTAAGCTGGTTTTTAGCGATGAAACAGCGTTCCATACAAATGGTAAGGTGGACCAGCAAAACGTGCGGATACGGCGTCAGGAGCCTCCACATGAAACCACAGAACACGAGCGCGCTTCCCCCAAAGTGAACATGTTTTGCGTTTTATCCAAAGACATAGTTTTCAGCCCTTTCTTTTTTCACGAGCCCACTGTTACTGAAATTCCTTATTTAGTCAATGCTTACAGAGTGTTTGTTTCCTCAGTAAGAAGAGGAAGCGGGGTACTTCATTTTCCAGCAGGATGGTGCACCACCCCATTGGCACCTAGCTGTTCGCAGATACCTGAACGAGACGTTACCACAATGCTGGATTGGTCAAGGAGCAGCTGGTAACCAGGCTCTTCATCACTGGCCCCCAAAAAGCCTGGATCTTACTTACCCCACGTAATTTTTTTCTATGGGGGGTACATAAAGGATCAAGTGTTTCGTCCACCATTGACGACCTCAAAACGAGAATTACAGACGCCATCCAAACCGTAACACCGGACATGCTGACAAGAGTGTGGAACAAGTTTGATTATCGCATAGATGTCGTTCAGGCTGCTCGTGGTGGTCACATTGAACATTTACGAAGATATGGTAAACAAATTTCACAGTTCCACGGTTCATTCGATTGGTCAACCAAGGTTGTATGTTGTTTGGTTTAGATATTATAGACCTTCAAAGTTGGGGTATTCTTTTATACTCACCCTGTAATATACTGAGCATTAGTTCAAGTAAAATTTAAAAAATTTTAAGCTTGAGCTTGGCTTGACAACTTGACTTAAAATTTGATATGAAGTTCCAACTTGGCTTGGCTTTACGTTTATTTTTCAAGAGCTAAACTTATGTTGAGTATTCAAAATTTTGACATTTCCATCTCTAAAACTCAACAAGCTGAATAAGAAAAGTGAAGTCCAAAGAAACATAAAAAAGAAATACTGATTTTCTTTTACATCAAAGGGATTATCCACAAGAATGTCATTTTACAAGGGAAGACGGTGCATTGGCTGTTCTATGGTGGTGATGTAAGCTATCTTAGAGAACATGACTGATAAAACTGTCCCAATATGCTGAGTAAAAAAAAAAATTTCTTTTAACATCAAGACAATGCATCAAACCATTCTGTTTATCATGAGCCTTGCAAGATTACAGCAAAATTTAAATTTTATACTACACAATTCAAAGCTGAAAGGATGCTCTCCCACGATGAGATTAATAGGCTCTCATTAACAACAAACTGATTCGATACACAGTTCACATACAAAACTTAACTGTTCATAGTGAGTTCTGCTATGATACATGTTATTTCAACATCTAGAAAATTCCTACACAGTTAACAGATAAAAGAACTTTAACTAGAATGAGGTTTGATGTACCTTCTAAGAGAACATTTGCGACAAAACGATCAATAACATCATATCTCAGACCAATTGATTTACTGCACAATTCACAGCTAAATGGACGCTTCCAGAATGAAGTCTACTGTGCCCAATAAGATGACCTTTCTGAGAAAAGGATTTACTACACACATCACAGCTAAAGGGCCGCTCCGCAGAATGAGTTCGTCTGTGGCTAATAAGATTACCTTGTTGAGTAAATGTTTTACAACACAAATCACAGCTAAAAGGGCGCTCCCCAGAATGAGTTCTTTTGTGGCTAATAAGAACACTTTTCCGACCAAATGATTTACAACACACGTCACAACTAAAGGGACGCTCCCCAGAATGAGTTATGTTGTGACTAATAAGATAACTTTTCTGAATAAAAGATTTACTACACACATCACAACTAAAGGGACGCTCCCCAGAATGAAGTCTGCTGTGGCTATTAAGATGACTTTTCTGGCTAAATGATTTACTACACACATCACAACTAAAGGGGTGCTCCCCAGAATGATTTCTTCTATGCTTAATAAGACTACTTTGTTGAGTAAATGATTTGCAACACACATCGCAAGTAAAGGGGCGCTCCCCAGAATGAGTTCTGCTGTGGCTATTAAGATAACTTTTCTGACTAAATGATTTACTGCACATATCACAGCTAAAGGGGCGCTCCCCAGAATGAGTTCTTTTGTGACTAATAAGATAACTTTTCTGAATAAAAGATTTACTACACACATCACAACTAAAGGGACGCTCCCCAGAATGAAGTCTGCTGTGGCTATTAAGATGACTTTTCTGGCTAAATGATTTACTACACACATCACAACTAAAGGGCCGCTCCGCAGAATGAGTTTGTCTGTGGCTAATAAGATTACCTTGTTGAGTAAATGTTTTACAACACAAATCACAGCTAAAAGGGCGCTCCCCAGAATGAGTTCTTTTGTGGCTAATAAGAACACTTTTCCGACCAAATGATTTACAACACACGTCACAACTAAAGGGACGCTCCCCAGAATGAGTTATGTTGTGACTAATAAGATAACTTTTCTGAATAAAAGATTTACTACACACATCACAACTAAAGGGCCGCAACCCAGAATGAGTTTTTTTGTGTCCATTAAGAATATCTTTTTGATTAAATGATTTACTACACACATCACAGCTAAATGGGTGCTCCCCAGAATGAGTTATTCTGTGTCTAATAAGATCTTTTTTCAGACTAAATGATTTAATGCATAAATCACAGCTAAAGGGGCGCTCCCCAGAATGAGTTCTGCTGTGCACAATAAGAACACTTTTGTAATTAAATGATTTACTACACACATCACAGCTAAAGGGACGCTCCCCAGAATGAGTTCTTCTGTGACTAGTAAGAGCACTTTTCCGACTAAATGATTTACAACACACATCACAACTAAAGGGTCGCACCCCAGAATGAGTTCTGTTGTGCACTATAAGATCACATTTCTGACTAAATGATTTACTACACATTTCACAGCTAAAAGGATGCACCCCAGAATGAGATGAGTGTGAAATGAGAATACTTCTATGGCTTAATGGTGTTTTAATTCTGTTCCCAGGAAGAGATTTTTTCTGTCCATGCATTAAGATATGCTGAATAAAATCACTTATCACCACATATGATTTCCCACAGTCTTCACACGTATACTTGTCATTGGACTGGGGATATGGTGAGTTAGAGAGTTCTCCAGTACTATCTTCACACTCAGCAGACCAGTAGAGAGCTTCACTGTGCAGCCGGCACCTGCAATCTGCTGAAACCATGTTGCACAACTTGCAAGTCAAGACACTTGCAGACAAATAAGTTTCCTCGACACCACTATATGAAGGGATACAACCACTCTTCACTGTGTCATTTTCTTCACTGAAATACTCCACTTTGGTACTTGGACGTCCTTCTGCATGCCTAGTCTGAAATAAAAGAGAAGACTGTTACACTAACTTTATAACAGAAAATAAATTAATATTTTGTTGCGGAGACTAGAGGTACATATTTCAGATGGTTATGTGATCAGCCATAAATTTTTTTTATAATTTTTCTGGTTTGGAGAGTTTAATGTCACATTTAAATGCTAAAAGCATGTACTTTAAATAACATGAAAATTATTTTAGCACTGAGATGACACCCCTTTAATTTTTATACACCAAATTATAGTGCATGAAGATTAAATACTGAAATATTATTTATGATGTATTTTATGTTTGGATGAATGACTGCACCAAAGATATTTGAGCTGAAGACTTCAATTTAAAACAAATATCCAAATCTGTAGGAATTAGTTTTTTTTTTAAGTCTCTTCTACTTTACAGAATTAAAAAAGAAAAGCAATGGGGATGTCCAAATACAATGTCTGCCTCCTAAGTTGGTAATTGACAGCTGTTGAAGGGAGAGTAACATTCCAAGAATTTGAGCAATGGCACAAACATTTAGTAAACCCATTAATTTAAGACATAAGTTCCAAGTTTATCAGTCATTCTACCTGGAAATATTACTATTATTATGCAGAAATAATAAGGCAGCTCACTCACTGCCCACCAACTAAGCTGACAGGCACTGTAAAATGGTGAGTTTTTTATTGCTATATATTTTTAATAAATGGCTATAAGGCACAAGCTGTCCCATTCTGGTAACTGACCCTGTTTTTTTGACACAATTAAAAAATAAGATTTTTAAACTAAACCTGTTCTGCAAAATATGATCTCACTTCACATATCTCAGGTCAATATTACCACGACAAAGTTTCTTAAATGTTAAACTCCTGTTTCAGCAGTAGAACACCTGGTAATATTACATATCATTAGGTACCGGTACCATTTTGTAAACTAATAGAAGGTACAAATGAACAAAAATTGAATCCAAAAATTTGGAGAGATGCAGTTTGGTCATGTTTTTACATGCAGCAGTGACCACTTTGCAATGCAGGCAAGTGAATTTTGAACATAATTTATGTTTTACGACAATGCTTAGTAATGTCGTAGATGCCGTTTTTGATGACTGGAAATCACAAGCTCAAATTACTCATCAGAGATACCAGAATTAAATAAAGGCACCATATTAAAAATAAAATAAAACAATGCAAGTGTCTGACAATTTCCTCCTAATTTTATTCACATTCTTCAAAATGCAGTCACAAAAAGTCAGCTATACGAGCCAGTCGAAGCACAGAACAGCGTCGCAAAGTTTATTAATTATTTTACATCACTAAAAACTTGCACAGCGAGAAAATTACAAAGGTAGGAGGTACGTAATTGTACCTCCTGGCACCCTAGGGACCTCCCACACCGGCGGAAATAATTTTGCAGATCAAAAGTTAGGCCAAAAACCAAGGTTGAAAAGAAAGAGGTCGCGGGTGCTTGCCAATGAAATTTGTCACGCTCCGACGATGTATCTTCCTCGTCGGCTGGTAGTAATTTGTTGGCAGCTGCTCATGACTAAAGTTGCCACGTGCTCTACCCCTACTCCTCACACCAGGGTACCAAAAACCTAACCAAATAAGGGCATGGCATGGTACACAATCCCTTAGGATACCGTGAAAACACCACCACAATCTCTTTCCGACGCCAGCCAAACTACGTAGAAGTAAAACAATCAAATATTATATTTTTATTTTCCTTGAGTTTGGTTTGTAAACATTAGGACCATATGCTAGTCATGTAGGTATTGGAGCTGTGTTCAGATTCAGGATGGGAAGGAGAGACCAATAGAATATTTCAGTAAGGTATTGCATAAGCCCAAGAGAAATGACTATGTTATATGAATGAAACTTCTGGCGATAGTGAAGACAATTCCACACTTCCAACCCTACCTTCATGGCAGACATGGCAGACATTTTATTCTAAGAACTGACATTATTAATTAAGGTACCTACTTAATTTTAAGAACCCCGAAAGTTGAATAGCCCGGCGGATACAGTATCTTCAAGAATATGACACAGAAATGCAGATGCACTTTCTATGAGGCCATGTGAACAATTCTGTCTTCATTGCGAATGCCAGGAAATAAAAGAGTGCAGAGGACAAGAATTCAAGGTTCTTTATCTTGTGATAGGTCACCTTCATGGAGTGATGAGGGTATTATGAAGGATCAGCTAAATGATCCCACTTAGCATTCATTACTACAGTGGAACCGCGTTATTGTGAGTATAGCCTATAGCGTCAAGTTCGCCATTTAAATAGATTTAAATGCACTATTATTTGCCCTATCATTTGAAAGGCACTTAATTTTGTTTATAACGCAAGTCTGTTAATGAAGCCTTTCACTATAGCAATACAAACATTGAAAACTCGTACTTTTAAAATGTTTAAACACGTTGCATTGCAAGTGAAATCCACCTATTTGCCACGCCTGAGCCATCCTTTGTTAGTCTGTGTCACATGATGTCACTCGCGAGAGACGGAGAAGCTTGAGAAGAGGTGCGTGCGGGTGTCGTGAGGGATAAGGAGGAGGGATACCAAGGGAAGAGGTACGATCGGAAGTGGAGTTAGTAGGGGATCAGAAAGAG
>NQII01002199.1:722-33102 GCA_002778355.1 Clitarchus hookeri | reverse complement strand
GGGTACGTTGGATATATGCTAGGAGGGGGCTGAGGGGAATGGTACGTATTGTTGAATGTAGGAGGGGGGGGGAGATGCTATCTGCCTTCCGCTCCCTCTGTTGTGGGGGTAGGAAGACTCTGCTGCTTGCCACTTCTCCACGTGCCAGGCGTGTAAAAGGCCGGGATTATGATGACTTCACGTTTCACATAACACGTAACGAACAACACATTCACTTGTACGTAAAATGTGGTCTTTTTGGGTAGTATATTTATTATGATGCTTCACGTAATCACGTAACCTTTGTATAGTGAATAAAAATGTTGAGGATAAGTTTTGTTGCTTTTCAGATTGAAAACTCTCAAAATTCATGTTATACAGGCATTTGTGTATTTTAATATTGATGAGGCATAAACAGGTTGTGAAAGTATGACGTTCGTAATTTATACAAACTTTCAAAAGTTAGGAGATCATCATAACCTCAAGAACAAAATGACCACGGGAGATGTAGCCACATTTATTTGTGTATATGGAATAAATTGTATGTAATAAACTTGATCTGCAGTGAAAATTAAAATTTTGTTTAATGAAACAGGTTTTGAAAATTTCTAATGTAACTGTAAACATTCTGCATTTTATTCAAGCACTTTATAATGCTTCAAGTGGGCACTTAACCTTTGTGCACTGAACAAAAATGTCAGGGATAAGTTTGTTGCTTTTTTGATTGAAAACTATCAAAATTCATGTTATACAGGCGTATTTGTGTTTTAATATTGATGTGGCAAGGAGAGGTTCTGAAAATAAGACGTTCGTGATTTATTATACAGACTTTGGAAACAACTAGGGCATCGTCATAACCTCAAGAACCAAATGTGTGTGGCAGATGTAGACACGTTTTTTGTGTTTATGGAATAAATCGTATGTAATAAACTTTCATCTACAGACAAAATTAAAATTTTGTTTAATGAAATAAACTTTACATTTCAAACTTCATAACGGTAAAAATTGTGTATTTCATGCATACGATTTTACACCTCTCAGAAACATAATTAATAAACTGCAGCAATATAAAGCTCCCTAAATTTTTATGGATTAAAAAATTAATAATTTTAGTCGTTCTTTTATTACACTTTTGTCCTCATTCCCGGGAGAAAATTATATATGCAGATAAAAACAAACCCATGAAAAGCAAAGATAACACAACAATGTCCCAATTGTGTGGCCAGCGAGATCACGTGTCACATATCACGCAAAAGCTAGACAGTGAGAAGTTTTCCCATAATGTGAACATTACGTGAAATGAACGTAATAGGTATTCTTGGAACACATTAGTCAAGGTGTAGCCGGCTTACGTGAACATGTTGCTCGTTACGTGTTACGTGACACATGAAGTCGTGTAATCCCGGCCTAAGGGGAAAAGCATGATTACGCCTAACAGTTGCTAGACATTGCTACATTGTTTATGTTAGGTCGCACATTTTTTGCATCTTATGTTTAGCGGATTTAAATCGTGAGCTTAGCTATGTGTTACAGTTTTTGTAAACCTTAGTTCTTTTTAAATTATGGAGTGTGGTAATACAAGAAAAACACTTGACATCACAACAAAGTTCAAAATCATACGAGAGGTTTTCAAATGTATGTGACCTATTTAAACACACTTTTAGTGTGGTTAATTATATAAAAAATGCAACAATATTTGTGTATTGAGTATTTCTCGCATCGGTACAAACAGCAACACATTTATCACACTTAGTTCTTTCGATGAAGTTAAAATTGATGTTATTTCCATACAAACAAAATTTTATACTGCATCGTCAAAACATTCTCTTATAAGAAGAGCTGCAAAACAATCACGCCTCACAAGAAACGTTAAACTAGAGTTCCCCACGCCACCAATAAAATAAACAGAACCATAGCTAGTATATTATGTTGTCATAACAAAAATAAAATAAATTTGGAATGGCAACCAGTTATAGTAGCCTACATACTGTTGTGTGAATTATACTGTTGAGTTGAGCAGAAATATCAATAGAACATGTATGCAATTGTGAAGAACAATCTATGAGATATTATTACAAGTGTACAAGACGGGGAATTCTGCACGCTAAAAGTAGTGGAAAAATAAAGGTAATGTAAATTTAGTGCCTGAGTAAATAAACAAACTCTATAAACATATGCCGGTAATTAACACTTTTCTATAGCCAACAAGTTAAAATCATAAGTTTTCCATTTGTTGTAAATGTCTGTTTTCAATGTTGACATTTTTCATTTCCTTCAAATTATTATTCCTGATTGGCCAAATATTTTTTCTGGACTACCATAAAGCTACATTTGTTTACGTTTGAACAGATGCTTGTCTTGTGGGTGGGCTAGAAAAGAACGGGAAACTAGCATCTGTTCATGGTGCCACCCTTCCCATTACGAAAAATTACAGTGTCTACACATGGGACTGGGGGCAGTGTATTATTGATCTGCTGCGAGGGACGGGAGGAGAAAGGAAGTGCTCAGAGGGGGCGAGAGACAGGGGAAGAAGGGGTAGCAAGTAGAGGTGCAGGAGACAGGAGGGGAAAGAGAATCGGGCAGAGGGAAGTAGGGAGGGAAGTTCAGTGATCTCCAGGCTTTGTGTGTGAAAGAAAGAGAGAGAGAAAGACAATGAGTGAAGTAGCGCAGTGACTGGTAGGCAACTAACTCCCTCATGACTCTACCACAAACTTGGAGGAGGTGAAGAAGTATGGAGGAGAAAGCAAGGTCGTGCCTGCTGGCCGTTACATAATGCCGCTGTCAGACGTCTCAATTGTTTTGTATTAACTTGTCGCTGCATACGCATAGTTTATGGCATTCGTTAAACACAGGATGTACACGAGAAAATACATTAACAAAAAAATTATAGGGCACAGTAAATTATGATATAACGATAACTCGCTATAGTGATAATTAATTTTGCCATTGTTGACTATCGTTATAACGCGGTTCCACTGTGGTGTGGAAAAAACCAGGTTGTCAGCCAAAATGGGAAGAAATATCCAGCCCGAGCACAGCAGTCAAAGCATACTGGGCACAATGTCATTTACTTGTACTGAAGAATGGAGTGCATTACAGGAACTGGGAAAGTAATGATGGAAAACACATACACCAGTTGGTCCTTCCAGAATGCAAAGTTCCAGAAATCCTAAAGGAAATGCACAACACTGCAGCCTGTGGTCACTTTGGTGTTAATAAGACCCTCAAAAGAGTTTGACTGAGATTCTACTGGCTTCATTGTTGGAAAGATGTGCCAAATGCGTGAAAACTGCACCGCAAGGAAGGGACCAAGGACCAGAGGACAAAGTCACCTCCAAAAATATAATGTTGGAGCCCCATTTGAGAGGAAGGCATCAGATATTCTGGGCCTCTTACCTTCACGGAAAGAGGTAATAAGTATCTGCTGGTGACCCAAGATTACTAAGTGGCTTGAGATCATTCCCCTCCCACATCAAGAAGCACGTACTGTAGGTGATGCACTTGTAAAGCATATCTTCTCAAGGTTTAGAGTGCCATTAGAACTCCATTCCGATCACGGAAGAAATTTTGAAGCTGCTGTGTTCCAGGATGTAACAAAGATTCTGGGGATGAAAAAGATTAGGACTACAGCCTTACATCCTCAGTAGGATTGAATGATCGATAGGCTTAAATACACTCTTAATCAGTACCTGTTGATCTTTGTCGCAGACAACCACAAGGACTGGGATTCAAAGGTGGCGTTGTTTCTTCTCGCTTCCTGCCCAGCAGTTCTCTAGTCTACAAGGGTAACATCAAGGATGCTGTTTGGAATAGAGCTACGAATATCTAGTGAACAGTGGTTGAGAAGATCAACAGAAGACGTAGCTGCAGTACCAGATTATGCCAGCTAACTATGTCACAGACTAATTGGCATTCATAATTTTGCTTGACTGCACTGCAGAATAAAAAGTGACAGGATGAAGTCGAACAGGAGAGTGGCGGGTGACGTATTTCAAGGAAGACAACTGGTGTAGCTGTGCAACCCACAGAGGCAAAAAGGTACTGCTTAAAGTTAGAGAAATGTTGGGAAGGCCCCTACAGGATTCTGAATATCAATAACGTGGTCTTTCGGATTTGTCATCAAGGCTCTTGGGTGAAACCGAGGGTTGTCATATCAACCGACTAGCACTCTACGAAGGTCCAGATGTTGCAAAGTCTGTTAAGGACAAATGGAATTAAGGATAGGGTAGTGTTACATGCTTGCTGATCTGCACCACATCCTTGCCCTGTCTTGCTAGAGCAAGTGAACAGGTGAGCCAAGGGCAAAGCGGTAACCTGAGGAGCGAGCAGTAGTTTACAAGGGCAAGCCCAAGCGGATATTTACAAAGGCGAACTTCCGCAAGTGTCTATCAGGACTCACGCGCACCCGAACCTCACCAGGTTGGATTTCTGCAGCTATTTTTACAAGAATCTGGTTGTTTACCTATTTCACCAAACAATCTATTCCAAAGTTTAAAAAAAAAACTGGAAATTCAAGCGCATTGGACGCAACTGAATTGAATGGAGTTCAGAGATTTGGGCAGCTCTTAATGATAAGGGTGAAGTGATGTGAGAATGGAGCAGCGATGCAATGCAAGGGCAGGGGAAATGGGAGATCCCAGAGAAAACCAGCCAACCTGCAGCATTGTCTGGCACGATTCCCACTTATGAAAATCCTTGTGACCCAGACAGGGATTTAACACGGTTTGCCTTGGGAGGCTAGCTGTTTAACGGCAACTACCATGGCTCCGATCCAACCGAAGACAATTTATTGTGGGACAGCGCAAGTTCAGGAAGCCATTCAAGCGGTGATGACAGTGATAACGACAGTGAAGAATAAAACTGATTAGCAACACGGCTTTCTAAATAAGTTACATTAACAATACTTAATGGTATCCTTTGTAATTCTTTATCTCCTTAATGCATTACCAGTTACAACCACTTTTTTTTCTCAATTATTTAAAAATTACAATGTAAGTTTCTGACATGATGTCACAATTTTTTTTTTCAGACAAAGCACCCATGTTGAAAACAGTGGCTTTGTGACATTGCCACCACAAGTGTTTACACACACTTTTTTATATGACATACTACCGCCTACAGAAAATGACAACCAGGGTGCAATAATACACTAACATTACCCTTTATTAATTTATTTCATTCCTGCAGTTATTTCATCTGACAGCTTAGTGGAAAGAGCCAGTGTGATCCATGATATAAAAGTACAGTAGGCCTCATTTCATTGTTTACACGCACGTGTATTGGCAATTACTGGCATAATTCACTCACAACAATTTCTTGTAGGTACTAATATACCGTGACAAAATTTCAATAACTATGACAATAAATATGGTACTAACTTTTTGTAAGGATTAAAATACTTTGCTCACAGAGGTTCTGAGAAATATGTAATGTTGCATCCCTAAGTTGTTATAATAAGGATACATTCTTGGCTCACTACTTCTCAAACCAAACTCATTTCAATGGTAAAATTATTAACCCTGATTAATACACCACAATACACTCCCACATGCATTGTGCTAAGAAGAACACAGTCGGAACTACAAAGTGTCTTCAGTTCATGTGTGCATGACAGGAAACATGGCAACTTAACAGCTGGTAGTAATAAACTGTGCTGGAGGAATTGTCAACACTCACTTGGTTATTGCTACTGTTTGCATCAGACAAGGTAGGTGAATGGCAAGAGCTAGTCTTGTAGCGTACATCCTCTTCAAATATGTCAATCTCATCTTTAACCTCCACCTGAAACACCACAACAGCTATCTAACCAAGAATGCACAGCAATAACTATACAACAAGCAATATGTGCATTTTCATTACATACGTGAATAAAGCAACATAACTGCCAACTAGTGTGGTACACCATCAGGAAGAATTAAAATTTAACTAAATTTGAAACAGTTTTTCTGCAACTTGCATCTATTAACCAAACCAGGTTAATAAAAAAGTTATTAAATACAAGCAACTCTTAAATTAACTTTTTAATAGCTGATAAATTCCAGGTAAACATTTAATAAAGTCATCATAAAAAAATAAACACAAATGTTTTTAAACTAAACCAGAGACAATCAAGCACAATACATCGTAAAAGCATTTCAAAAGTACACATTAAAAAACAGTCATGGTTTCCAAGTAAGTTTACAAACACATTTTTATAATTCTCACTCCACAAAAATGTCACAATTAAGGCATATTCTCAAACACTTCATAACATACACTCACATATGCACATTTTCTGTTAGTAGACATTCAAACAAAAATGTAACTCTGCGAAGCGATATTATTATTGCATGTTTTGTCAATAATGAAATAGGTCTATAATTTGAAATACACGTTTTGATCCCTTTTTTAAAAAGTGGTTTAACCACAGCAACTTTCAGCCAACATGGACAAATTCCGGTTTCAAGTATACAATTACAAACATAGCTTAGTGGTAGATTCAATGAAGTATTACAGTACTTACTTAATTTACTGTTTAGGCCATCATAACAGTGTGATGTTATAGCTTTAATGGATTTTATTATATCAACTATTTCATTTTGAGTGATGTACGGAACAGTTATGTCAGAAAAGCTATTACCAAACACTTTATCTAGCATCCCACCATCACTCTTATTCTGAGCTGAGATGTTGCAGATGGAATCAGCTACTTGTAGAAAGTAATCATTAAATTTGTTAGCAAACAATCTTATTAGATACTACAATACTATTTATTTCAAACTCAACATCTCTAACTGCAACAATCAATTTACCAGTCTCAATCTTATGTCCCACATAGGGTTTACTTTATTAGTTGGATTTTCTACTAGCCGACTATTAATGTTACATGGGGCACCTGAGGGGCATATCAGAGTCTGTGAGGGATAGAGGTTTTAATAAAAATAAAATAACTAAATTTGATTTTTAATTTATTCACACAGCTATTGATTACAGCAATAAATTATCTGTCTCCACTATTACTCTTATTATTTAACAGTGAGCACAATATTTAATGTATATTTCAACTCAAATTAACGTCCTTCTTAATGTCTCTCTTTGGTTACAGTCAATTATCTCATACTCATTATTAACACGTGTTCAGTATATGTTTTGCCACCATTTGTAATGGTTTTCACTCAGGCATCTAGTCCAATAGTCCAGCCTGCCAGCCACACTCTTCACTGCTTGATACTCGCAGTCGCAGATTTCCCTTCCGCTAGTCACTTATCTTGCAGCTCGTTCTTCTATCGCTCGGAACTCAGCCACTCATCCATTCAACAAAAACTCCCAGCCTGGAGTCCCGTTGCGCAATTTATACTCTGCTGGCCTTAACCTGAAAAGTTTGACGCACCCCGAGTCATGGGGACAGAATCTAGGGCAGTAAACAACTAGAAAATTCCTCAGATAGACGCATAAACTCAATACAACCAGGGTCAACAGCGCGCGCCGCAAAAAGGATTATTGTGTCAGCTTGCTTTCTAAAACAGATACGTGGCCACCAGCCTATCACTTGCCGGTCATTCAAAATAATCCATTGACTTGCTGCCACAGCTATCATATAACTGCTGTCCTTCACTTCCACTCACTCATGCGGGATTCGAAGCAGCGAGTGCGTAACACTGCCTCCTCCTCAAGTCTGTTTGTCCCAAACAGACACTGCAACATCCAGACCATTGTAGAGTGCCAGTCGATGGATGTGAACAACCTTCGGCTTCGCCTGAGAGCCTTGAAGACAAATCCGGAAGACCACATCATTGTCTTCTTTAGAATTCTGTGGTGGCCTTCCCAACATTTCTGTTGCTTCGGGCAATACCCTTTTCATATCTGTGGGTTTTACAGCTAAACCAGTTGTCCTCCTTGAAATTCCTCGCCCGACATCCTCCTTTCATACCGGGTCTTCATCCTGTCATGGTCGTTTGTGCCTTACAGAATCCTAATCCTTTCATTAACGGTTTGAAAAGATGAAGCAACTCCAGAATTTCCCCTTGCTTCTTCCTTTAGACCATGTCTACCAAACTGCAAAGTGCTGGCACTTGCAGTGGATGCTGCAGGTTGTGGCTGGATCCATGTCCGACGTACCCCGAAGCACTGGTAGCTCCTGTCGACTGCCTCACTACCTTTCTCGAGTTCACACAACTGGTTCTTTGCCCCTCAAACCACTTCCTCCATGGGACCGCTTTCCTCAGAGCCTCTACTGAAAGGAGCCATCCTATCACTCACTCTATGCCATGGGCACCTTTCACTGTTATATGGCACAGGGCTTCTGGACAGCACTCCCAGGTCATCATGTGCATTTTCCAACTGCTTTGTGAGGTGTGCAGCTTGCAGCATCAGCTCGTCGATGCGGTGTCTCAGTTGTTGGGCATATGCACAAAGCTCACAAATTTCTTCACGCAAGTGTTTGCATATGCCAATCGACACCATTTGTTCTTCACCCTGCTGTCTTCTTACTGGCTGCTGTTTCTGCTGTGGGCAATAAGCTCTCAAGTGCCCCAGCTGTCCACATGACCAACACTCCCTCGTGTGGGTGGGGGGTGGCAAGGCTCTGTAGCATGAACCCTGGAAGCGATGTCCCTCAAAGCCAACTGCAACTCTTTCAGTGTCTTCAGCGCCACTGCGCATACTGGACGTCAGGGTGCAGGCTCCTGTCTTGCTGACTCTACCTCCAGAGCTCGAGCCAGGGCGTCCTTCATGTTGTGGAGTACAGCCAGACGTACCGCTTGTCGTACCTCTGCGTCAACGATGGCATAGGTGAAAAAGCTGACTGTGATGATGTTGCAAGCCTCCTCGGGGCACCCCTCCAGAGATAGGTGCGAGAGCCGCACAATGTCTTACCATAGCTCCTGCAGTTGCTCCCCTGGGTTGATGGGTGCGGCTTCGCAGTTGGACATGGTGTGCATGTTGCAGGTATCTGTCGCCAAAACATAGCTTTAAGTGTGGGGTACTTCAGTGTTTATGTCGCTCTGGCAGAGATTGTAGTATGCTTAGTGCGGGGCCTCTCAGTACCGCTGCAAGGTAGTAAGCCCGCTGTTTGGTTGTCCAGCCATTAAGGGTGGTGACTATTTCAAACTAGCGTTGGTACTCCCGCAATGAAGTCTGACCATTGTAAGAGGCAGGCTTAATTGAGAACCCCTTCCCCACTCCTGGCTGCGCGACACCAATTCCACAAGACTGCTGGCTCTCCTCCGAGGTCGCTGTGTTAATGACGACTCGTACTGCTTCCACACTTTTTTCGTCTGCTGATGTGGTACTCTAACTCCATTGCTGGAGAGATTTGTGCAATTCCTTCTCTAATACACTGATCATCTGTTTCATTTCATTCTCAATGCTGTCCATTCTTTCACAGACACTGTCCACTACTTCAGTTACACTGTCAATTTTCTTGTCAACACAGTCAATTATTGCATTTACTAACTCGCTAATGCCTTCTATTTTCCTATCTACATGATCATTTACACTATTTACAGTTTCAATTACAGAACTAATTTGGGTATTTACAGTTTCGTTCACACTAATACTTTTGCTACATTACTTATTTCACTTTTTACATCTTCCCTCAAACTATTTGCACTTGCGCTCACTTGGCTACTCAACCTCTCAATCAATGATTGCAGTGCTTCCAGATCTGCAGATATTTTCCTAGTAGACTCACTGCATCAGTTGTACAAAACAGTCTTAATTATTTAATGTAAAGTTATGGATTTTCAGGGGCTATATTTACAGTTAGTCACAGAGTATTTGCTTATGTTGCCAATTCATTTAATATAATTCCCAAATTCACATTTATTATAGGAGTTAAACAAAATACAGTATAATCTTTGGTTATTTTAATAGTTTATTGACATAGAGATCATGTATAAGTATATTTCATTTGTTTCTTGATAACATTCAGTATTATAATTTTGTTTGTTATTATTAATTTATTCCCTAGAGGGTAGGAAGTATTGAAGGTTTATTAAACAAATGCACGAAAGAAAATATACTAGTTGTCTCTCGTCTCACCATTGCTGGTTGGTGGAGAGATGTGGCATGGTCAAACTAAAGCCAATTGGAGAACAGGTGACAACATAAGTAAGGCAGAAATAAAATCGAACTTAATTTTCATAACAGAAATAATAACACCACTACCAATGATTAACGCGTGTGTGTGATAAAGTTTTAACTTGTCGCTACTCGGTCACCTGAGTTATACAGGGGGTGGCCAGTAGTTCATATAGTTAAATTTTATTGGTGCAGACTATTTTGACACCTGAGGTTGTTGTGTTAGGGGTAAACAAATACTCGTATTCTCTGTTATTTGACACACCAGGATTTTATTGATCAGAAGGTCACATAGTTATTACACATCCTGGCAAGACTGAGCCCCCCTGCAAGTTGTTTGCCTGACGGGCTGTTGGGCTGAATACTATGCGTCGGGGAAGGTTGTTGAAGGAAGACATTTCTCTACTTATCTCTGACTGCGGCTTATGGTGAGTTGTCTTCGTTGGTAGCAAGGCCTGGTGAGTTGGGTGGCCCTGGTTCAGGCCTCTGACTGGCTCTCGTTGGCGTGCTGTACTCAGTTGGCTCCTTCCTGCGGCTTTGACTGACTCTCTCTCGGAAGTCCAGGATTGGTTTCCCGGAACTTGTGCTTTCTCTGCGACCTCGGCTCGCGTCCCCATCCTCTCTGCTTCGCGCTGATCGACCGACGGTGAACAACTCACTACAACTGCTTGCCTGGGCCGGTCCCGAATTCCGGCCCGTTGGTGTGACTGCCTCTCGCCTAACTGCCTTCTCTGTCTCGCTCACGACTGACAACTGAATGACCGCTCATGTCTGAATGACCACGAACCTTGGCTGCTGCTGAATTTAACCCACCTCTCGATATATTCAAATTGGCTGTCAGCAATTTGTGTTGAGAGAAACAGGGACTTCCCTCATGTAACTCGCACGTTTTTTGTATAGGATTTCGGTCTCGTCAGCGACTCGCTCGCTCAAACTAGGGGTAGGGGGATGGGTGCGGCAAGCGTCTCGGGGGTTCCTGGCAGCTGTGTCTGCACTAATCTCGGCCAGGGGGTTACCCTGTTTCCTTCGGCTGCGGTTCTTCCCCGTGTATCCTTAAACCTCGGGACATCCCCGGGGGTTATTTCTCAGGGTGTGAATACAGCGCAATTCCTATCCCTGGTACTCGCCACGCGTCAGTGTGATAAAGAAGATAAAATTAACGTAATAATTTAAGGAAATCACTATAATAGACTCAACAAGTTTTTGAAGTTTCATAAATAATAATTGAAAAAGATTAATATTTATTTATTTGGTGTTAAGAAGATGGACGTTATTGATTTTGTTTGAGAAGAAGAATGGAAAAATAAAATCTTGATTGACTTTGAATTTTGACCTTCTGACTTCTACTGAAATGTTACAAGGTGTGCAGAAACAATTTCTTCATTTTCCCTCTATGGCTTAAAGCCCCCAGAGCCTTCACCAGTGTTTTGGGAATAGACATCAACCACCATCTCTGCTTCTCGCTCCGCGGAGTTGCTGATGTGATCCTGCGAGTCATGGTCACTTGCAGGAAGGGATATAAAGTGATGGAGTCTTTGCTTTGTTGAATTTTTTCGTGGCAGCCTCCTGACAAAGATTTGCTTACAACAGAAGGTTTTGACAGTTTCTTGGTCCAGCCTCCCTGTGGCTTTGGCGTACTCGCAGACATTTCAGTCTTGGTAGCCACATCGACTGTCTGTGTACACACATCCTTAACTGCTGGTCGAGCATTGGTACCAACACTGTAAGGAACAGAAGGCTTGGGGGCCCTGGAGAGTAAGGAAACCTTGTCTGTGGCCTAGATCCATTCAACAGCCTGCTCCTCCTGGTACACAGGGCACTCCGACCAGACTATGTCCTTTGCTGCAAATCACACACTTCAGCGGTTTACTGCGCTGAGGAGTATCTGGATGCGGTGGGTCAGGACACTTCGGACAAGCTGGTGGATTCCGACATTTTGCAGAGAAATGACCAAACTATTGAAAGTTGTAGCAACGTAGCGGAGCAGGAATGGACTGCTTAACACGCACATTCAAGTACTCTACTTTGATAACAGAGGGACGGTCAAGCACACCAAAAGTCAAAATGAGAGTAGCCATAGATGATTTAACAAAAATCAGTATTCAGCACACTGCGAGCATCAGTGACATACTGAGTTTGCAGCTCATTGAAGAACAGCTGACTAGGGGCATCCTGGTACAGTCAAGCCATTTGATACGATGTTTATAGCAGTTGCAATGTTAAGTGTAAATAGTTTGCCATGAATTTTGAACAAAATACGGATCATTTACACAAAATGTAGTATGTATGAGTGAATTATTTGTTACATGTATTTGTACCATTACATTTACATGAGTACTTATAAGTCGCATCTTTGTGAAGCTCTTAGTTGCGGATGTTATTTTCATAGACTAAATCAATAGCTTAATTCTAATGTCCGTTTGGTGCCGATAGTGCTTTAGTTGTCAATTTTTGTATTCTATTAATTGGTATAGGTATTCAGCTGTCAGTTGCTGAATTAAATGAAATCATGTAAACATCTCGTTTAAATTTTGGTTTGTTTTTTGTCCAAGCTAATACAAATAGCTTTTTTAATAGTACACAATTCAATAAAGGAGCTGCTTTTAATAATTCCGATTAAATTGACCTGAAACCATCATGTTACAGTTTAAAAGAAAGCCATTTTCTACACGTTAACACCACTACTCGTAAAAAATGACATAATTTAACAAATATACTTACTCGTAAAAGGAAGACACCTTGCTTCGTTTTTTTAAATCTTTGCGTACATCCATATGCAACGCATGAATTTACCGTTTTACACTGAGGAAAACGACTTTCATGCGTATACAACTTAGCATCCCCTAACCTTACCATGCTCCTCATCACACAATAGCCTTCAACTTGCCCGGTACAGTTCACACCACAAACACCTCGTCCGCCGCCGTCTCGCAATATTCGCCATCGCCCGTCCTCTCGCTGCAACAGACTTCACCTGATTATCCGCATTTCAGCCTAGTAGCTTCCACTTAGAACTGCCGATCCTCCGGCTGTGGCAGTATTAATATCGTAGGCCAGAACTGAGAAACTTCTAGAAATGTTGTGTTGCGCCGTGCAAAACGATTTACCAGAACGTTCTTGTTCATCCTCTCAAGTTGTCTACTTCCTTGTCGGGGGGAGGAGGGGCTGTAATGCCAGTCATTTCAGCTGTGTTATCATTTCCTTGGCTGCCGGGCGACAGTGGTGAGCAAACCTGCCTGGAGCAGGGAAGGGTCAAGGCAGGTCACCTCATACAGTGCCAGCCTGTACATAACCAGGTAATATAGCACTTACACCCAGTGCGTGAGTCTGTGTGCAACAATATTCTGGATAGTTATGACAATCAGGGATTTCAATGATGACTACACCAATCTTAGATAATAATTCAACATTCCTCTCTATGAATAAAAGGTTAAAGGTAAATGCAGAAACTTAAATACTTCACTATCCTCCATTGCCACTGCATCATAATAAAGAGTAGAGAAACTGCACCGCAAAACAAATGGGCACTAAGGGTTCAGAATAAACCTATTGGGTAATCCAAGCTGTAATTCGTATAACTTGCAGTCTAGTGTGTTTTATTTCAGTTTGGATGGTAGTCAGTCACTTGTTATCACTTTACTACCATCTCAAAAAAATGCACGAATGAAAACATTACTAATAACAGCCAATACACACTATCAGAAACTACTACTGATGACTAATTTTTAAAATTTCAACAGTAAAGCACTGAGAGAGAGATTCTGCCCAGTCTGTCCATCATGATGACTGTTCAGCTAGCCTTGAACAATAAGAGTACATCTGTCTCTATGACCATGCAATTACCCACACACATTGGCTACTGTACCTTGAGGTTCTCTGTCTTCAAGACAGGCACCAATTCCTGTAGTGGCTTTCTTGCATCATCCTCCTCCTGTAACAAGAAAAACTAATTCTACAACTGCCCCTTTAACAGCTACAACAGCCCCTACAACAGCATTACAAAATTGTAAAATATTTTAATCACCTTTCATTAAACTCATTAGCAGTATCAGTAAATAAATGAACACTCATAAGTAATTTCAGATGCTGACAATAACAAAAGGAACACTGCCATATTGAAACACAGCGTGGTCTCAGTGATGTCATTATGACACGGCTACAAGAGCAACATCACAAGAGACCCTTCTGTGGGCCAATTCAAACTGTGTCTCAAGTGTCTCAATTGGACAATAGAATGCCCATTAGTGTTCTCGCTCTCGTGAACACATCATAATGACGACGCAGAAAGCTTTCTGGTCATCTCAATTCGTCTGAGAGAATGCAAAAGAACGAGAGTGCAGAGAGAATGGGAAATTGTGTTCTCTCACACTCCTTGACCACACGCTATATTTGCTTACAGTTTTTCAGAATTTGGATGAAGTTATAGTAGCTCTCCAAGCAGTGGCGTATTTACCAGCAGGCTGAGTAGGCTGGAGCCTAGGGCGGCAGATTTTAGGGGCGGCTAATTTGGGGGCAAATTTTTTTTTGTCTTTTACAGAAATTAAAAATATTCATATTTATATACCTAAATGTTATTAGGTCCACACAAACAATTCAACATGTAATATGTTTCACCACTTAGATACATTTTTCTACAATTTGCGTAGTCGCGTTTGGGTGCGGCGCGGGAATGAGTGACATGACTAAGTGTGGCTAAGTGTGTCTGGCCGAATTGACTGCACGAGCGTAGGAGCCGAAGCGGGGTCGTGCTGTTGTAGGTATATGCCGCGTGCTGGCATTAAGTTCCAGAGAGATAGATATAGAGCGGCAGCCGGCGATACAAATGGGCAAGTCCCGTCCCGTATTTACTTTTTCCGGTTCTGTGCTGTAATTTTTCAAAGTGTTTCTTGGATTGTATGAATAATTTCATAGCATAATATCACCGGTGTGTAGAAACTTATAGTAGGTAAGTAATGATAATATATTACAATAAATCATCCGTAACGAATCAGTAAGGCGTAATTTAACTTGATAAATAGCTGTTTCGGAAGCTATGCAAAGAAATTTTGATTTTTTTGTTATATCATACTTAAATAAATTTATTGTACTTATGTTAGGTAATTATTCAATGTCTGAAGTCTGAACAAAGGATGTACGAGAAATAAAACTCCCAATGTAATCTTTTTTATTTCAGTTCTTGGAATCCAATAAATTGTTAGAATGAGTGATGGGAGAAAGCGACTTAGTGGAGCTGAGTATAAAAAGAAAGCCAAAATAAAAAAAAAGAAGAACAGATTATCCGTAAAACAATAAAAATTGACATTTTTTTAAAAGTGGAAGTAGTGTTGAAAGACCAGGAACTTCAACAACATGCACTGACACAATACAATCTGGAAAAGATGAAACGGATTTGAACTCTGCGGCCCAACAACAACAGTCATCTGTTGAACCATCTACTTTTGAAAAAACGGATATTTATGTTTTTGACGTAGAAGCGGTAGAGGAATCATCATTAAGTATAACAATTGAAGATGCGTATCAGACGTTAAGTAATGGCCAAGTGCAAACAACAGTAAATCTAAACAAAGATCCAGCTTTATGGGAAATCAACGATACCTTAAGGGAGATTATCGCAAGGTACGGCTTCGATCAAAACAAGTCTTGTGACTTCTCTAAAAGTGAAAAAATATATGCTGATCAGCGCCGTTTCTTGCCAGTGAGTACCTTCCAAAGAAAAATGAAAAATAATGAAGTGAACGACAGAAATTGGCTGGTTTATTCTGAAAGTAAAAGATCTGTATATTGCGGGCCCTGTTTGGCATTCGGTTCATTGGAGAATAAGACTCAGTTTGAGAACGAAGGATTTAATGACTGGAAAAATGCAGAACACCTAGTAGCTCAGCATGAAAACTCTGCGCGTCATAAATCTACTATCCTTAGTTTGAAAGTTAGAAGTGAGATTGATGGCAGACTCAATAATTTAATGCATGTCCCGATTGATGAAGAAATTACTTATTGGAGAAACGTTCTGGAGAGGGTTGTTGCCGCAGTGAAGCGACTGTGTTCAAGAGGCCTCGCTTTCAGAGGAAAAAATTAAAAGTTCGGTGATCCGCATAACGGAAATTATTGTATGATTTTGGAACTGTTAGCTGAATTCAATCATTTTTTAGCCAGTCATATTGAACGATTTGGGAATCAAGGATCTGGAAGTACCAGTTACCTATCAAAGACAGTTTGCGATGAGTTTATTCACTTAATGGGTCATAAAGTCTTAAAACACATTGGAGACGAGATAAGAAGGGCGAAATATTTTTCCTTAATCATCGATTCAACACCAGATATAGCACATGTGGACCAACTTACCCTCGTCATTAGATACGTTTTGGAAACAGGCGAACCTTGTGAAAGATTTCTCAAGTTTTTGCCCTCAGTGGGACATAAAGCTGAAGAAATGTTTTCTGCCATTATTTCGGAACTCAAAACACTGGGCATAAATATTGAAGACTGTCGTGGACAATCATATGATAATGCCGCAAACATGTCTGGTGTGCACAAAGGCTTACAGGCTCAAATTCAAAGCCAAGCACCTTTTGATTTTTTTGTTCCTTGCTCTGCCCACTTNGTCTGGTGTGTACAATGGCTTACAGGCTCAAATTCAAAGCCAAGCACCTTTTGATTTTTTCGTTCCTTGCTCTGCCCACTTTTTAAATTTAGTGGCAACTGCGGCTGCTGAATCTTGCACAGAAGTTTGTCGCTTCTTCATGTTGCTTCAAGAAATCTACGTTTTTTTGTAAATTCGACACAGCGCTGGCAAAAATTAATGACTGAAATCAGGAAAGGGAAAACGCTAAAGAGAGAGTAAATCTGACACGTTGGTCAGCTAGAGAGGACGCATGTAGAAGTTTGAGAGATTGTTGGCACGAAGTCCTTAAAACTTTGGAATCAATCAAGGATGATTGTACCGAAAAGCCTGTAACGCGAAACGAAACGACAGGAATACTTTTGAATTTAGAAAAACTGGAAACGGCGGTAATGGTTGTTTGTGGTATGTTTTTTTTGGAAATAATAAACAAAGTGAATGTTCAAATTCAGGCTTCTAACGTAGATTTGATCACTGTTGCCGATCTTTACGAATCTCTTTGCAAGTTTTTCGTAGCTGAACGAGAAAATTTTAAGTATTTCGAACAAAAGGCGATGGAATTAAGTGTGTCGAAGCAGTATACAAAAGACATGGGAAAAAGACAATCGAAAAGGAAAAAAAGTTATGATGAAACACTTGATGAAGAAATGAGAATGACTGCGAGTGATACTTTCAGGGTTAACACATTTCTCGTCCTCCTTGATAGACTCGTATCCAAATTAGAAAAACGGCAGGAGGCCTACAACAGGTTCAATGAAAAGTTTTCATTTCTGACCAAAATGAGTGAATTATCATCAACCCTTACGGAAAAAGCCCTTTTCTTGGAAGAAATGTATCCTAATAATTTAGTTCAAGAATGCATACATTCTCAATGCCACCTTTCTTCTGAAAGAATTTTGGTAAAACCAGATTCTGGATCATTGAAAAGTCTATATTCGTTCCTGCGAAAACAGAATTTGCAAAACTTTTATCCAAACTTGGATATAGCAGTTTGCATGGCCTTATGTACACCAGCGATAAATTGTTTGGGTGAGAAAAGCTTTTCTTGCTTAAAACGGGTGAAAAATTATCTAAGATCTACCTTAAGCTAAGAAAAGCTAAACGCCTTAGCTCTTTTATGCATAGAGTCAAAACTAATGAACAAGATTTCATACAACGATATAATTAATGATTTTGCCAATAGAAAATTGCGCAAAAAGGTATTGTAAAACTTTCATAACTTAATTAATTAATTTCATTGACATCATCAGCCGGATTGTTACCAGATAATTGTATATATTGTTTTTAAACTGTAAGTAAACGCAATAAAAATTATTTAATTACGTTTACCGAATGTACATTATTGTGTAAGTAGTATTGAGGCATACCTTATCCCGCCTTATTAGTAGTACATGATTGAGCTTTTATTAGCTCAGAAATATACCCAAAAACTATTTCTTGTGCAATCTTAACTAAATCGTTGGGTTGCAAAAATAATCTAGAAACCAACACATTGATCCCCTAGTTCACAATTATACTAATTACGGGGAAAAAAAAGTGGTGTAATTAGGACAATAGTGCACAAATCCTAAAGTTACAATTTCATTGACAAAAAAATTGTAATTAATATGATTGTGAACTAGGGTATCCAATTGTAGAGGTCGGTAGGGGCGGCAAAATTTGAATAGCCTACTGGCGGCAAGTGTGTAAATCCGCCACTGTCTCCAGGCCGCCAAAACCATGTCGTCAAAACCTGTAGGTGAAGAAATGTAAATGTTTTAGTCATCAAAATAACATGCATAGTAAGTATTTATAAATATACAGATAAGAATTTATTACAAAGTGTATCAGTTTTACCATGCTGGTTTTATCACTTTTGCATAGTGTGCCCATACAACTGAAGGGTAAGTGGATGAATGAGGTATGTCACATTTGTTAAAGAAATTAGTTATTGTAGTACATGAAGGACGTATGTGTTGGACTTTTTTTTTAGCACTGACAGGAGCTCTCTAGAAGCTTTAGTAACATAGATACTGAGATCATGAAGGAGGCAGGCAGGTCACACTAACAAAGTATATGTCTAGTGGATGAAGGAGTTATGAAACACAGAATGGCACATAACTCTGTCTTCCACTAGTGCAGAGAACCAGTTGTGTAATCTACCTCCTTCATGCACTTCACAGCTGCTTAAAACGAGGTGGGGAAAAAAGGTTGTTGTGAAGATGTGCTTTAAAAGTGTGAGTTTACTTAAGTGATATTGTTAGACATCTAGGTTAAATGGTGTCCAGGGGAAAGCTAATGTTAAACTTAGTTATTAATTCAGAGTTTTACTGGAAATGATAGGACTGATGAAAATGTTCTAAAGAACAACTGACAAGAAAGAGGATTTTAACCTAGAAACTCAAGTACCAACAGTTTCAACAAGTGACTAATTTACACAGAAAAACAATGTTTTCGGGGAAAAAAATTTACCTAAGTAAATTTTTACAAAGTTGCGTATGTTATACAACAATAGCATACTCATCCATTTCAAAGTTGTTCGCTGTTTTACATCTTTGGCCTAGCTGTACATGTCGAGTTTCCATTAGTTTAGGAGGGCCTTTCATTTAATATTATATAGGCCTACACTCTCTTTCCTTAGTTCAGTGTTTCTTTTTAGGGTTCGAGCTACATACTGCAGCAAGAGCTAACAACTTAAAGAAGAGTAGTCGTACTTCTACATCGGAGCCTAAAATGCATACGGAAGCTAATGGAGTAGAGACAATTCCAATAACAGAGATGGCAATACCAATGTGTAGAAGACATTCAAATAAAAACACTCGTGGGATGTGCAGAAAATTATATAAAAAACATTTTATTTTTTATCTCATTATAAAACTTATTTACCTTGAGATGATAATACCCAACAAAAACCTTTAATTCTACATGGGTACACTAAATAATAAAGTTAGTAGTACAGTAAATATCTTTTGTTTACAGCTAATGGAGAAGAAAATGACTGAAGAAAGTTGCAGTAAGCCCTAACTTATTTAGTGACAGCTCTAGTGACGAATACATGACGGATGTGAACGATTACATCCAATCATCAGATGACGGAATTGCGGCTTGAGTAAAATGAAAAAAGAGGTTACAGAGTGATGGAAGAGGAAAGTGCTAGTGAAATGATGGATGTGCACACTGACGGTGAAATCATGGAAGAGCAAAATGATGTAGAATTGATGGAGGATGGCAACATACCTGTAAGTCAGACAATTTACTAAATAACACTTGCGCACATGTGCCTACAGTCAAAATTAAAAAGAAAACTTTTTCACCAAAATTAAAAGTAACTAGAAAAAGGCAAAGAAATCATTATCACTGGAAGAAACATAAATCTGCAACAAGCAAACCTGCTGAGAGTGTTATCACAGGTAATTTATGCCCTGGCAATTGCTGCCTAGTGTTTTCAGACATTTCCTATTGAAGACAGGGAAGTAATACACATCCTTTTACAAACTTAATATAAATGCAAAAAAATGCAACATCACAAGAACCCCTAAAAAGAGCAAGAGAATTGGAGCTGTACAACACAAGACGGCCTCATACAAATATAGTGTAACATGCTGTGGTACACAAATTGTTGTATGTAAAAGAGCTTTTGTTTCATTATACAACATAAGCATGAAGATTGACTTAATCTGAGAACAGAGAGAAACACAAAAACAGACCAAACAAAACGCCTGAAGATGTCGCAGCTTACATTATCAAGAAAATTTCATGTTTCCCTGCAGAAGAATCTCACTATTCAAGGATATTGCAATATTTTCATGAGAAATATCTTTCTTCTCTTTTGTCAGTTCCTATCACGCACAAGCTTTATATGTGATGCTGAAAAAGTCCATGATTCAAAGTCAAAGAATGCACTTACTGCTATTTTTTCAACACAGAATTTAATTTGTTGTTCAGACGTCCCAAAAGTGACACTTGTAGCACTTTGTGATTATGGTGCTGCAAATGAAGAGCATGTTGAACTACAAAGTAGCTTATAAAGATAAGGAAGGCGATAGGGAACTAGACAAAAACTCAACGTACTGCATACATAACATTGGATCTCTGCAAACGATGCGTTTGCCTCGATTTAGTACTGCAATAGCATTTTACCTACGACAAATGTGGTTTTAAATCTTGGGATTTAAAATTGCTGCTAAGGAAGTAGACAAAACTGTTTTCTGCACATGGACAGAAGACCAAGCATCTAAGGGTAGTAGTGATATTTCAGTTCTTTGTTCAGAACCATTGAAGTTTCACACAAGAGAAGTATCACTTAATCATTTGGACAGACTCAGTTCAGGGCAGGCCTCTACCAGTATCTTATACAAAAAATGACAATTTAAAACAATTGACCACAAGTTACCTGAAGCCACTCATACTTAGATTCCAACTGAAAATGTACACTTCAGAGATAGAATTACGTGGATACACATGGAAAACTATGGGTTTTACCTCTTCAAAGAGAGCTGTGTTTACTATACTCTCTTTAAGATGGGCAATATTCATAAATATTTGAAACAACAGGACTTTCCGAAGATATTTGTATCCCAAGACTCTTCAGGTAAACTGGCTTCTTATCCAAGGAAAAAATTGAAAACTTAAAGAACAACTTTGTTTAATTCCAGAACAACACAAGTTGTTCTATGAGCAACTTTTAAGCGGGTGAACAGACAAAATGACCTAGTGCAAACAAACAGAGATCAGCTTGAAACTGAAGTTCCTTTTGTTAAAATAATCAAATTTTATGTTATTTCTTCCTTCACAGATGTTATTCAGTAACTTTATAGAAAACAAAATACAATTTGTATACTTACACAAATGTATTTTGAATTGCATGTACATAACCCTTTTCATTCTTTAGACAAAAGCAAAGAATAATAAATGTTTGTGGAAGGAGGTATGTACTAGTGATGGCCCAATACTGAAAAAACCTGATACCGATGAAGGTTCCGATATTTAGGATTTTACCAATCCGATACCTGTAAACCGATATTTTCATTTATCATACTGTAAGCAGACATTTGTCACTAAAGTGTTTGAGAGAAAACTACTGCCTGGAAAAGTTTTGTTTGCAATAAGCTAAATTGACTTACTGCTAAGTGAGATTTACTTTATGCCCGGTACATCAAAGCATCAAAAAAAATAGTTTAACATTATACAAAATTATATCTCACTACAACATATTGCAAAACTAAGTTAAAGTTGCAAAAAGGTCGCTAGTCTACAAAAAATATGTAAAAGGACAGGAATGAAAACTAAGCTAACAAGCCACGATCATTTTGTTTATTTTAAGAAACGTACGTCAAACATAAGACTGCTTTACCAAAAATANAAGGTCGCTAGTCTACAAAAAATATGTAAAAGGACAGGAATGAAAACTAAGCTAACAAGCCATGATCATTTTGTTTATTTTAAGAAACGTACGTCAAACATAAGACTGCTTTACCAAAAATAAAAATGTAATCGATGAAGCGAAAAATAATGATGGGCATGTACATTCTAATTTGTTTTTATCATAAAAAATTTTTAAATTTTTTTTATTTATTAATTTAATTTTTTTTTTTTAAATTATTGCATATTGATATTTCAAATTATTTTGTTCTTTTTAGTCGTATTGCTGCAGCCTGATGTTAAAGAGTTGGGAAAATTAAGTGTGCAGCAGAGGAGAGAGAATACTTGAGGTTAGAATGGCCATTACCGATGTGCCGATATTTTAGTGCCGATCTCCGATAATGGTAAATGTACCGATAATACCGATATCCGATACCGGATATCGGGTATCAGGCCATCACTAGTATGTACAATAAAATTATTTTTACATTTTTTTAAGCAGATATTTAAATCTCTTTTCATCATCCATAACAATTTTATCATCATAGGTATAATATTTTTTGCTTAGAACCTAAAAAAAAAACATTTGCCAACAAGTTACGGCCAAAAATCTCAGAACTTTGTTTTAGTTACATACCTTGATCCACTTACTCCTTCAATTACTTTAACATAACATAAATGTTTTACAACAAAAAAAATTGTATTTTATGACCTAATAGTTGTTATGGTAGTGCTTTAATTATTTGTAATTGTGGAACTTCTTGAACATGTAAATAAAGTACTTCCCATAGCAAGGCCATGTCTCAATTAAAATAGTATTCTTTCAAGACAGAACACATTTGTACATTCTGGCAAGAGAACTACAGTGGACTCTCGTACCGAAAACGCATGTACCGATAAACCATATCCACAGTTATTTTCAGTGGTCCCGGCAAAACTTCTATATAAACAATGATAAAGCTTACAACTTATATTGTTTATCTGATGTTGCGACGATCAAAGTATATTTCAGTTCCGTCACCCAAGTTTTCCCTCATAAATCATTTTTAAGCTGGTTGTTTGTGCAAACGTCTCGTAACTGGGGGTGAAATACATCATGTACGCCACTATTTATCACTGCTCTATGGAGCGTAGTATTTCCAACACGTCTGCGGCGTGGTGAGTCTGGCTTGCTACCTCCCCTACACGCCTGATGAGAGGGGAAGCTGTTATCTAGTAACCAGCGTGGCGACCTTGTATACTCTCTCTCTCACCACTCCTGGATCTCTCTGCTGCGCACCTTTCTTCCACCCCTTACGTGCCATCAAGAGGGGAAACTGTTGTCTAGCAAAAAATTAAGTGCATCCTCTCTCTCGGCCGCGCGCGTTTGCCTTCACTCGACACGCCTGGCTACTAAACAAATTAAATGGACCTGGCAATCGATCGTAGAAATTTTAAAAATATCTGTTGCTCAAAATAGTTGCACCTATCATCACTAGTATTTCAAAGCAAATGGTTTCGCCTGAAAATGTTACGTAATACATATTAACTAGGAATTATTATTCGCAAACATATTTTCTTTTGTGATTTCTTTTTTCCAGTAAAGTTTAGTGTTTAATTGTACCTGGCATAAAATCAACATTATTTTAAAATAAAATATTAATTTAACCCAATGGACAGCATCTTCGTAAATAAAATGATATGCCTAGAAGCAAATACTTTACCTCCCCTTGTCGCCAAAAATTGTTTGAACATTGAGCTACTTGTATTACCAAGCATAAAGTTAATTTCAGTAACTTCATNNNNGGGGGGGGGGGGGAAATTGGAGGATTTATATTTATTAATTTCAACAGACATGCGTCATTTGAAGAAAATGGTATCCTTTAAGGGAATATTCGACACCTTTAGTCGACTAATAATGGGTATGCACCGAGCCCGAGTGCAGCGTAACTAGCGACAGTGTGTGTATGGGAAAATCAGAGGAAATGGTTTTGAATAATTAATTATTAAAATACAGTGAAGAAATAAATTTTAATCGCCTTATTTATTCTTTTCTGCTTGCATTTCTGTGTCACAATTACAAGTTTTTTTGGCAGTGAAATATAATTAATTACTTTGAAAGACAGACATTTGCCATGTGCACAAGGTTTCGCCAACATGTATCAGCGTGGGGGGGTATGGTTTCACTCCTCTAGCCTCCCGCCATGAACACACTGCCTGACCGATAATCTCTCTGCATGCTTTCAGCTGATCGTGTATGCGCGGGACATTCAAAATTTGCCATGCATTCTGTGTTATATTATTTTCATTTTCACAGGGTTTTAAAGTTTTAGGCCAGCTTGCATTTGGTGTCGGATTGCAATCAATTGTATACCGTATTTTTGATATGTTATATTGTTCATTTAAACGAGTTGAGGTGATATATTTTTTTTATGTATTATTTACAGTAATACTAACACAGTAATACTGTTTTTAAAAATTCACATTTTAATTGTGTTTATTAGCTAAACTTAATTCACAGATAATGTAAAACTCTCATTATATTCAAAATTAAGTAAAATTTGGTCAGAAATTGTATTTTATTAATGTACATGTCAGAACCCTCATCTACTGAAATCCCGAAACTATGGAAATTATTTTGACAGTCGACAGTCCTCTGAAAAACGGTAGATAGGGAGTCGACTGTACTTCTCGCTCTCTCGCACTCTTGCTCTGTGAAATTGAAACGACCACTCTCTCCGATGTCACACAGCTACCTATTGGATAATAACAGTACTACCAGAAGGCTTTTAGGGCATAAAATACTATTATTCTTGCTACACCATGTTTAATAAATTATATGTAAATTTACATAGTATGGTAAAATCAAGACATTGTAAGAAATCATTATCTATTTATAAAAACATATTATGCAAGTTATTTTGTTAACTAAAACAGTTACTATTATTCATTTACAGGTAAAATGTGATACTATTTTGGCCTCGAAAAGTTATTATAGCCTCATTCAAATGCCTATACACTGTAAGCAAATATAGCCCATGATCAGAGTGTGCATGAGAGCGCAACTTTATGCTCTCTCTCTTTCGTACTCTCTCCAACGAATTGAGACAACCAGAGTGCTCTCAATGGCATCATTATGACATTTTTGACAGCAAGAGCACAAGATAGTGCTCTATGTGGCATCATTATGATGTGTTCGGAATAGCACAAGAGAGCGCTCTCTGTGGCATCATTATGACATGTTTGCAAGAGCACAAGAAAACACTCTCTGGGGCAATTGAGACTCAGCCTAAGTTATAGCAGTGATTTTAGCTTAAAACAATTTTGTGCCTTTTGGTATTAACTGTCTGCATGACATCAGAGAGAGTGGTTGTCTCAATAACACAGAAAAAAAGCAAGAAGCGGTGCTCTCTCAGGTTATGCGAAAGAGTGCTCTCTTGAAAGAGTATTGTTTAGGCAATGTCACAACTTGAAAATGTGCTCACTCTCACACACACTGGCACTCTCTAGAGAATTGAGACTTGTGCCCTCTGTGAGCGTTCAGCGTTATTTCTCTGAAACGCAAAGGTAAGAAATAGTGGAAAATAAAGCATTCCTCAAATAAATTAAGTATTATTTTAACTATCAACNCCACTTTCTGGAGTTTTTTTTCTTATTTTCAGAAAAGCCCCTATAGTAAAATTTTACCAAAATATGCACAAACCCAACCTAAATGAAATCTGAACATCATTACATCATAATTCTTTGTGTTCCGTATAATACGGAACATTGTTGCTTCTGTACATTTCATAACTGTAATGATCAAGGCCTGTTCTACAATAACACAGAAGCAGATGCAGATCACAAAAACGGAGCACGCAACACATACTGTCTTCAATCTACAACGGGACGCATGCATATGCCGATAACAAATGAATACACATAAGAAAGTTAGGCAACTCCCAACCCATGTCTGTGAATCCGTGGCCGCCTTCCGTTACTACTGATGAGCACTCAAATGACTGATGGTTCATTAGTGTTCGTCAGCAGTAAAGGAGCAGCCAGCAGTAAACAGCAAATATTTTGCTCGTCAGTAACTTCATAGTTTCAGAAAGTTCTGCAGTGGTATTCATTAAAAATAAATAAAAAGAATTAAATTATGAACACTAGAAGTAGGCAATTTTTTTTTTCTCTCTTAAGTTAAAATAATTCTTACTCATATAAAAACAATTATTCGTAATTGTTTGACTAAAGAAAGACAATTTTTCTAACAACGTATAACTCTGTTTTGAGTTTACTTTTGTGCGCTTTTCGTTCATAATTACAGTACGGACTCTCTTGAATTAAATGATTCTGCCATACGCACATTTCAAATATCTGTGGGAACTTACAACAACTTGATTCGTTTGCCAAAATTGTATTTCACTGATACTGTATAACCTCTGCATCTGCAACATCAGTAAAATAGTGTGTTTTCAGTAATCAATACAGCCTTGTGCAGGGTGCCATCTTGAGATGGTAATCGTTCCGATTTGTCTGAATCATTCCGGAACGTTTCAGCTCATCAAAAAGAACCGTTCTTTTCAACTGTTCTTTACGGAATGGTTCATAACACACTCAACGTGTTCTGTGTACGTAATCGTGGTTTTAAAAATTTGGTTCCCTGTAATGGGGGTGGGAGGGGGGTGAGAAGATATACACATTACATAAATAAACCCTTCCCGATCAAATGAATGTATTACTGCTATGGTGCAACCACAACTACTATTACTACTTTTTTTTTTACACCCACATTGGAGCACTTGAATCAGTCTATATACACTTAAGTCTTCTGGGTATTAGCTAGAGATTTTGCTTTCAGCTTCCTCTTCTGCTCCCAAAACTTTTTCATTCTTTCAGACCTGGCAGCCCGTTTTTTTTGTCAGTTATGGTATATTTTAGTTTAATCCTTGCGTGTCTGTTCCTCAGAATCTTCTTCTCTCCTTGGTTTTCAATTTGTTGCAATGTTATACTTAACTCTCCTAAATCATCCTGGACTTCTTTGAACCAATTGTTTTTGGTTTTATTTTTCCAAAAGTAGTTGAATAGTTGTTTCATTAGTCTGGTTTCTAGCAATCTTGTGATGTGGCAGAAAAAGGCAACTCACCTTTTTCACATTGTGTCTTATTATTGACTCACTTTCCCATATACCACTTCGTTAGGCAACAATTTCCATTGTCCTTCTATTTGGTGTTTTTTGTTTATGATTCTTCTATCTGCCTCCTGTAGTTTATCTGTTGTTGATTTTGTGTTCAACTTGAATAGTGTTTCGCTAGCGTAAGTTGCTTTAGGCTTAATACCGGAGTAGTAGTGTCTGAATTTGGCATTCATCGAGAAAGATTTCTTCTTGTAGGTTGGCCAGGTGATTCGTTGTATTTGTTTCAATTTATTTTCTCTGCTTTCTATCAATACTTTCTCGTTTGAGTTCCAGATTATAATTTCCCCCAGATACTTGAATTTATTTACAATCTTAATTTGCTTATTATTGTTTAGTTGGATGGCTGGTGTTTCAACCTTGATTATATGAAAGAAAATATATAGTGAAAAGAATATCATTCATACTCATGTAATTTCGTCACAATTTATATTATAGCAGAAAATTGATGATTAACAATCTTTTTTACGTTTTCTTACACTGTAACTATTTTGTATTTACTTTTTATGGCCATAATATTTCCCATCATCCAATTAACAACGCACAGCACAATTACGTCCATAGAAACAAAGGTAGATAATACTGCAAAAAAGTGGTTTGGTTCTAGAAAAAAAGAAACTATAAAATGTATTCTAGCATAGTTTATCCTTACTGGTAAGTCTCCTGCTGTGGTGTTAGTGGGTCGATAAATCTATTTATTGAAAAATTCTCATTTTGGTAATTATCCAGAGTAGCGGCTTTTCTGAAGGAAACGTCCTAGACAAACAAAAGTAGCATTAATGGATTCGGCACAGTTTACCTTGTTAATATTCAGGAGGGTGTAATGTTAAAATAAGTAGAACGTATTAAATAAAATAGTTAAAAGTACGAGCAGTTAGCCGGTTTATTTACATCTGACGCCATGATTTTTGGTGAAGTAATGCTTTAGTAACGTGAACAAATGTGCATCGTGCCGTCACCTTATTGGCTGTGGGTCTGTAGACGTCATCGTCATGGTCGTTAGACGTCATCGTCACTGAATTTTAGTTGCAGTTGAGATACAAGACAGTGTGGTTATGTTGTTGCGGACGTGAGTTGTGACGTCCAAATTCGACATTGTGGTGTTTTGTCGATTGAGGTAAGATGCACAAAAGTTGAATGGGTCGAGGACAGTGGAATTGTACCTGCCGCCTAACTAAGTTGATTCATATACTCCTGGAGTGTTTTACTGTGACTAAAATCCTACAATAGACTAACATCATAGGTTAGAATAAAATACTACAATCCTATGTTGGATTAAAACCCTACAATCCTAGGTTAGTTTAAAACCCAACAATCCTAGGTTAGTTTAAAACTCAACAATCCTAGGTTAGTTTAAATATGTAAAATAGTGATTCACTCATCGTGGGGTTAGGTTCTATTAGGTTAGGTGGGCACATATTACAAAATTAGTCATACATTAATGGCTCTAGTACGAGGGTTATTCCGAAAGTAAGGTCCGAATTGCTGTAGCTAATCGAATGTGAATCACCGTAGCTAATTGAATGTCACGCAAACATTGTAACGCGCATGCGCACGGACTGCCGGCATGCCTTGCTCGTCAAACGACGCCATTTGCATTAGTATTATTTCAGTGTGCTGTTTACAGTGTCAGTTCGCAATGTTTAAAACAATTGATCGACCCGCCGACTGTGAAATATGGTCAGTGATTCAGTTTTTGACAGCAAGGAACGTTTCAGCAGCGGAAATTCATAGACAGATAAGTCAAGTGTATGGTCCCGATGCAATGAGTGACAGAAAAGTGCGTAAGTAGGTGAGAGCTTTCAAGGACGGACGGGAAAATGTCAATGATGAACCGCGATCAGGTCGACCATCAGTTATCAGAGAAGATTTAGGTCAAAGCTGTGGACAAAAAGATTTGTGAAGACCGGCGATTCACAATTTCAACTTTAGCATTGGAATTTCTGAATGTGTGGAACAACTTTGCACAAAATTGTCTCTGAAAATTTGCAATTTCACAAATTGTGGGCACATTGGGTTCCCAGGCTGCGTAATGAGGAACACCAAATTAAAAGAATTGCTTGTACTCTTGATATTTTGGACCGAAATAGTAAGGAAGGTGATCAATTTTCAGAGAAGATTGTCACAGGGGACGAGACGTGGGTTTCTCACATGACCCCAAAGTCCTCACAGGCGGCAGACGTCCATGACTTAGGCATAAAAAAACTTGTAGAACGTTATGACAAATGTTTACACAAATATGAGAACTATGTAGAAAAATAAAGAAACATGTGAAAAATTAAATAAAAAAAAGTTTTTTGAAAAAATCTGTGATGTTTCATGTTTTATAAGAAATCGGACCTTACTTTCCGAATAACCCTAGTATATTCATGTTCTACGTAATTAGTAAGAGTGTAAATATACCCCTCTTCGGGGTTTTTTTTTTTTTTTTTTTTTTTTTTACAGAAAAGCTGCTACTCTGGATAATTACCTTCATTTATGTTCTACTGTGGGATGATATTATATTTCATGTATTTACAACAGTTAACATAGTTTCCAATACTGTGGGTGGTTCAATTCATTCGCCGGAACCGTTCGCGAGTTCACAATAGTTTGTGACGGAGATCAAATCCATCTCCGGAAAGATCTTGGTCTCCAGAACTGTTCATTTGCTGGAACCGTTCACGAGTTTGCAACAGCTCCAAGACTGAATATTTCCGAGGTTGTGAACAGTTCCATTTAATTGCCGGAATATTTACATATCAGCTGGCCTTACAATGCTTTTTCAAATATAATCATTGTTCTGATATAAATAAGGTATTCAAAAACTGAAATATATAGAGGTTTCAGTAATCCAGCTACTTAAATAATACACATGGTATACAAATCTAAAGGCGTTTTTTACAATTTTTTTTCACAAATTAAAAGTTAATCATAAAATAATATAGCAAATTTTGTGTATTTTCTGTACGAAAGTGGTGGGATTGTGCGGCGTTCCGATGGAACCATTATATTGGCTTGCACGGAACTGTAGTCGCAGTTCCTCTTTCCGGAACAGTTCTTTGGAACCGTCCCGTGAAATATTCCCCATCTCTAGTGGCACCCAGAGGCACGGGGAATCGAATGCCAGCGGCCATCAGTGCTTGTCAGTAGTATCAGAATAGCTGACGTGGTAATTTTTCAGTTTAGGGTAGTGTAGTTTTTGACTACAATAATTCAGCTTACCTTTACTAAAATTCCTGGCTCCGATTTTACACACAATGCTTTCGTAAGAACCATTTTATAGGGATAAAGATTAAATTCAATTACTAAAGTTGTCCTAATAAAAAAGTATAAAAATACACAAATAAAAAACTGAGTAATCTTCCGAATTCGAACAAAAAATATTTAGAATTCTTTTGCTACGCACCGCAAAATGCGCTTAGCCCAGTAATGAGAACCCCACTCTGTCAGACCGCGGTCAAGTTAGTAGATTTCAACCGCAAAGAAAGTACTACACATGATCATAGCCGCCATGACAGATCCGNATTAATGGGTTCTGCACAGCTTATCTTGTTCATATTGAAGAGGGCGTACATCCTAGGTTAGTGTAAAACCCAAACACCCTAGGTTAGTTTAAAACCCAACAATCCTAGGTTAGTTTAAAACCCAGCAATCCTAGGTTAGTTTAAAACCTAGCAATCCTAGGTTAGTTTAAAAATGTAAAATAGTGATTCGCCCATCGTGGGATTAGGTTTTGTTAGGTTAGGTGGGNAATCACTATTTTACATTTTTAAACTAACCTAGGATAGCTGGGTTTTAAACTAACCTAGGATTGCTGGGTTTTAAACCAACCTAGGATTGTTGGGTTTTAAACTAACCTAGGATGTTTGGGTTTTACACTAACCTAGGTTATTTGGGTTTTACNTAACCTAGGATTGTTGGGTTTTAAACTAACCTAGGATGTTTGGGTTTTACACTAACCTAGGTTATTTGGGTTTTACACTAACCTAAGATGTACGCCCTCTTGAATATGAACAAGATAAGCTGTGCAGAACCCATTAATGCAACTTTTGTTGGCATAAAACGTTTCGTTCATAAACGTAAACAAAGTGTCAGAAACAGTCATCTCACAAACTTGTTCAATTTTTTAAAATATGTTGTACTTATTTTAAAGCGATGCCCCTAGTATATTCGTGTTCTGCATCATTAGTACAGTCGAAATATACCACTTTCTGGAGTTTTTTTTATTATTTTCAGAAAAGCCCCTAAACTGCAAAATTACCGCTGACGTTTCTGAAATAACTAGCCAGTGAAAAAAAAAGAGTAGCTGAATGCTATAGGAATTGAGTATTTTGTTCTATATTCGTTTTCGTGGACATTGTGAGGTCTGAGGCTAAAATAACACGAATTCGCGGCGACTATTATAGTTCATGTTCAAATAAACACGGCGAACTTGCCGCGGTAGGACAGAGGAGCACTGGACTACACAAGTTTTAAAACTCTTCACTAGATAACAAATTGAATAGTTTTTGACTACAATAATTCAGCTTACCTTTACTAAAATTCCTGGCTCCGATTTTACACACAATGCTTTCGTAAGAACCATTTTATAGGGATAAAGATTAAATTCAATTACTAAAGTTGTCCTAATAAAAAAGTATAAAAATACACAAATAAAAAACTGAGTAATCTTCCGAATTCGAACAAAAAATATTTAGAATTCTTTTGCTACGCACCGCAAAATGCGCTTAGCCCAGTAATGAGAACCCCACTCTGTCAGACCGCGGTCAAGTTAGTAGATTTCAACCGCAAAGAAAGTACTACACATGATCATAGCCGCCATGACAGATCCGCGTGAAAAAGCAATATCAAAAACATTTACCTTCACTTATTTATAATAAAATAAATTAAAAAACCATATTAATTTGTTTTATTCGAAGACAAATAACGTACAAGTAATAAGACAAATATAAGATTAAATTCCAGGATCCAAACCTTATAAAATAATATACAAAAACCAGCCAATAGGTTTTTGTAGAAAATAAAATTTAATTAGTAACAAAAATTATACTCGAACCAGGGAAAGTACACACATGACATCAACACCAAAATAAAGCGGAAACCTTCCACAACATCGCACATATGCCACAATTTGCACTGCGGTCGAAAGTTTTTCCGGACACCGAAATGCAAATACTTGCGCGCAAAATTACTGTGCCAAGAAATGCAGCCTAGCGAGTGACGAAACAGCAAAGTTCATGATTTTTTTT
>NQII01002198.1:367895-378947 GCA_002778355.1 Clitarchus hookeri | reverse complement strand
AAAAATATTAATTTTTAAAAACAATGTGTTGTTTTTGCGCTAGAAATGATTGAACATGGACGTAATGCAAAAAATGCAGTTTTGTGTTAGGGGAACAATTAAAATTCAAATAAAGTCAATCTTACAAGCACATACAAGCCCATTCCTAAGTAACTTAAAAAAAAAAAAAAAAAGATCGAGATTTGAGGGTATTTGATTACTATAATGTGTAATTTTGTCTCAAGAGCTGTTCAAAAGCAGCATTTGTACGACTTAAACGGAATTTTTTGGGAATAATGGTCGGGTGTCGGTTAAAATCGGTCATAATTCTAATAACTACCCTTCAAGATAATGACCCCTTTCCCAGGAACCGTAAAGGGTCGTAGAATCGAGAGTTCACTATAAATGTTCATCTAAGGTATAATTTTTTTCAGAAAATATCAAAATATTAAAACAAATTAATATTTCACTAAAACGTGTTATTTTTGCTCTACAAACTATTGACCGTTGCTGCTGCCAATTTTAACCTTTTGGGGGCCAAAGTCAAACAAAATATGTCAAATCTGATCTTACAAGCACGTAGATCGTACAAATCAATTCACTGTAATCATAGGACTGTATTTAACACATATAACATGTAATTTTGCTNGACTGTATTTAACACATATAACATGTAATTTTGCTACTAAAACCATGCAAAAACTGTCTAAGTAAAATTTGAATGCAACTTCTGCATAATGGACCAAGGAGGGAGGAGGTGGCCCAGAATCAATCTAATATCAAATAAAACAGTCCTTGAAATTACCCCATGATGAATCTATTGTATAGTATTTTGCATGTTTCGTAACTCGATTATGGGGTAAATAATAATAATAATACTAAAATTGTAATTCAAAGCCTTTTTGCACACATGGCAAATGGTCCGGTAACAGCAATGATACAATATTTTAAAATAATATGTTTCTACGATCTACAATGACACTTTGCGGCATGCATGTGTGAATTATAGCTGAGAATGTTGCTCACTTTTGGTCTAAGCAACTTTTTTCCTTCAGAGTGGGTTATCAGGAATTCATTATGCAATTTTCGACTGGCATTCTGAAGCACTTGTAAACAAATAGACTTAAATGTTAGCATCTGTCCAATATAAGTATGGTNAATTTTCGACTGGCATTCTGAAGCACTTGTAAACAAATAGACTTAAATGTTAGCATCTGTCCAATATAAGTATGGTCAACTTTATTCTGTTACTATCTTGGGATACTTTAGCCAGAGAATTAGTGCATGCCTAGTTGGAAGTGGGTCAGACCTGGCTGAGTTCCAACAACAACACTTTTCTAAGGAACAGTGAAAGGTAGTAGCTTCGAGAGTTGACTGTATTAGGTGATTTGACATGTAATAGCCATGAAATTCACCAGACAGCATAAGATGCATATTAAAAAGCAGCAATACTGCTCTCTTCCATCAACCAATATTCAAAGCAATTTGTTGCTACAGCTCCTAGACAAGGATGTAGCCACTGGCAATTACTTACTTGTTGACGTTGCTGAGCTTGTTGAGGGCATCACGAGAGATAACATGGCCACAAAGCAACCTCATGGGAGGATTCGCTTCTGTACTCTGCTGCCTCAATATGGGGCATGCAAACACAGAATGGTACCGATTCTCATCACCCAGGTCGATCTCAATCTGTAAAACATTCAGCAATGCATTACACACATAATTAAAGTATGTGTATTAAAATATGTGCACTGAAAAATACCTGCTATGGCTATTTATCCAAAAAANTTACACACATAATTAAAGTATGTGTATTAAAATATGTGCACTGAAAAATACCTGCTATGGCTATTTATCCAAAAAAGTGTTTTTATGAGTAAAGAAAAAAAAAATACTAATAAAGTACATGCAAAGAATAGCCATCTGTCTAGAACATTGAAATAGCTTCTACTAATGGCATTTCTTCAACAGAGGCATTTCAAAGCTGTACTTCCATTCTGTGTGGACCTGTGTTGTACAAATGTAAATACACTGTGTTGTGGAAACTGTGACATTCTAACTATTTGAATCTCCCACCTCATGCTACCCTACTGCTGACAGCACCAGTAGCACAAATAATTGTGGGAATTCACCAGACACCAGTCCCACTCAAGATGGCGACCAGGTGAAGTTGGCTATTGTGCGAGCTTAGAAATTAGTGCGAGTCTCAAAATTTTTTGCCTCTTGTGTTTACAGTCTACTACACCAAATCGACATTTGGTCATCTGGGCTGGATATTGTCAGTTTTCAACAACTGTTCCACAGACTTTTGTGTTGCAGTTAACGGCTTTGCGTGCAAACTCAAGTGACCTAGTTTCCTATGTGCTTATGTGCCATTACCAACTGTGAATCAAGAAGTTTCAAAGTGTGATTGATTATCTGGGAAGACAGACTGTTTTAGCTTGTCCACATATGTTCATCATGACTCATGCAGCTCTTAATTTCAGTCGTTGCAAATGCGGGGTCAGTTGTGATGTTTTTGAGGTTGTGTGTGGTGAATGTTTTGTACATTTAGCATAGTGCATAATCGCAGCCGACTTTTAATAACGTTTGTGGTTTTCGCCCACAATTCCCTTTGCTGCCTATATTTGTTAAATCATGGCCGAAGTCAAGACAGTCTTGCTGCATCATCATTTTTTCAAGGGCTACTTATCCTCCACACATGACCTTGCTAAATGTGTTCTGGTTACTGATTGCAGCGTAGTTTGTTCTGTACTGCAGTTAAAGACCTGTCCACTGTCAAGACCAATTTTGAGGCAAATTATGTGATGGTAGAAGCTGCAAGTGACAGCATACAGAGCTTTGATGCTGATACATGTTTCCTGGGGTTCAATGACAAATATTACAGTATCACATGGCAGTCATTGAGCCCCTCAATGAAAAACCACAAGGCTCATCAGCTTCTAACTCTGCTTGTAAGACTCATGTTTCTCACCCAAAATAATTCTTCTTGTTTTTAATAGTGATCCTAAGCAGTACGTGAACTTTTCAAGTCTTTTTGCAAAATACATTTCCAACCATCTGGACCCAATAGGAGTTGAAAAGCTGTTGCACCTCAAATATTGTCTGCAGGGTGAGCCGCTGAGTATGATTCAGCCACTTCCAACAGCAGATGTCAATTCTGACAGCCTGGAAAATGCTGGTTGACAAGACTCGAAAACAAAAGGCGAATTGTGTCACTTCATGTGGAATTGTTGTTGGAAACACCCTCGGTTTCAACTGATTCACCTTCCTCACTGAGACAGCTGCTGACAGTGCTCACAGAGAATGTGGCAGCACTTAAGGCTCTTGATGTACCAATGCATCAGTGGGACTTGATCTTGTTGCACATTCTGTGTAAGAAGTTAGACATCACTCTGATTTTACCAGTTTTCTTCAGAAATACTGTCAAACACAGGAAGCCATTCTAACTTATAGACAAAGGGCAACACAGGTTCAGCTTTCCAAACCAAAGCTTCCTCAGCCACCTAAAAAGAAAACCACAGGTTACTTCCTATCACCTTGTGTCGAAGACTTTTATAGTCAACTCTTCATCATCAACCTGTTTGTGTAATAAGGGTTGGCAATATGTAACGTACCACTGCCCACAATTTCTGGCTCTGCCCCCTAAGGATTGTTACCAGCTGGTCAGACCTCATTAACTATACCTCAACTGTTGCAGGCACCCCACCAATCCAAGGGGTGCCCTTCAAAGCAAAGTTGTTACACTTAAAGGGCTTGACATACACCATACATCACTTTACTTTTCAAGTGATCCCTTGTCAGAGCGAAGTGATAATACCTCACAGATTTCATCACCACAGATATCAACCAGCATATTCTTTTGTGCTCCTGCCTCCAGGCAACACAGCTAATACAACCTACTGTACTGTTGTCAACAACCCTGATTGAAATTCTAAGTGTTGAGGGGGGCACTCAAACTGTTAAGAGCTCTTTTGGACTCAGCCAGTCAGTCCAACTTTATTACAGAAGAGTGTGTACAGGACCTTAGTTAGGTTGGCCGTAAAACTTCTCTGCCTATCTATTGAGTTTCTCAGGCACCAGTGAATGAGGCTAAAGGGGTGGTATCATTATGCCATTAAGGGCAGTCAGACCTTGATTAGCAATGACTGTAGCTCTTTGAGTCATCTGGCACACTTGCATCTTGCAGATTCCAACTTTGATAAACCTTGGAGAATTTATATCTTGAGTGGAGCTGACATCTTCCTCTATGTGCTTTGAAAACATACTAAAAGCCAGGGTGAAGCTCTTTCTGTGACCATTGACACTATTTATTTGGGTGGTGATGGGAAAGGTTCTTCCTTCTGCATCTGTGATCAGTATTTCATTACTTACCTGTGTGACTACCCTTGATGGTATTGTTTGCCAATTTTCAGAGATTGAGGAATTACTTCACTTTCCATACAGAGCCCTAATGATTTTAAGTGTGAGGAAACCTTTGTGACCACGTTTTGTAGAGATGAAATAGGCAGATAGATACAGTGTAGCCCTACCTTTCAAGGACCCCAACCCAACATTTGCAGAGTCTCGGGTGCAAGCATTTCAGTGATTTAACAATATGGAATGCAGATTACTGCGAGACCCACCCTTGATGGCAGTATATGTAGAGTTTATGGATGATTACACACAACACATTCACGTGTCCATGGTTCCAGATCACCAACTGGGTGCAAATTCTTACTACACTCCTCATCATGCCATACACAAGCATGACAGCACCACTACAAAGCGAGTAGTCAATGTTTCTGCAGCTGATGATACTTGTTTCTCCTTAAATAACAGGTTACTGGCTGGACAAAAGTTGCAAAGGGACACCACTAACATTCTGCTTTGTTTCTGTTTTCACTTCACTACATTCACTGCAGAAATAAAAACAAATGTACAGGCAGATCAAATCCCCAGCAGATGTAATACCATTAAATACATAATCAGTACATATAAATTGTTTTTCAGTATTAAGTACAAAATTCCACGTACTTTTGTGTACTTTGTTTTCACTTCTAGTGCACCTAGTCCTTTCCAAAAACAATACAAGGAAATATTTTTCCAATAAAGTAGGGTAGTTCCACTCTTTTCCCAATTTCCCTGTATTTTCAACTTGATCCCTTTTCAAGAACTAGTAACCACAAGAGATTAAAAATTAAGAGATTTGTCACTGCCAAGCTGAGGCAAAGGCACACTGGAAGGCTAAGGCCAACTGGGTGGCTAAGTATGAAGACTTTAGGTAGGACTCATTATTTTAAAATGTTAATGAAGGAAAATTACACTTTTAAAAACAATCCATGACGACTCTGAACATTGTTTAAAAGAAAGTTTCTCCAGACTACAGAATAAACAATGGATGTGGGAAACAATAGAAATGGGAATGATGTATTAAGGGTCCGCATGTGTTCAAAATGTTTATATTAAAAGTTTAGAGTATTAAAAGAAGCATTATCCTTCTACATTATTCGGTGGGTCCACCAAATTACAAACCACAAATACAGAATGAAACTACCTTATTTCTGAAAGGGCTCAATTACAGCTGCTATAACAGAGATGTGGGAGTAGGTTCCTAAGTGAAGAATCACTTCGTTTATTTTTTTAGATGACTTGCAAAAATTCCATGAATGGGCAAACAAGTTTTATGAAGTGGCTCTACTCTGTGTTGACTGACAAATAATCAGTGTAAAATACCGGGTGTTCACGAACAAATGATAAACACCACAGTGGGGTAGATAAATACAAATGGGGCATATTTCATCAAGGAACCAATAGTCTAACGCCCATAGTTAACCCGCTAACGGCAGTGGCAATTTGTAGGGGTGGGTAGGCAATCACAAGAACTAGGTTACAGGCAGAGCAATGAAATTACACTTTATTTACACATTTGGGCTGAAGGCATGGGGACAGTGTGTGTGTTCAATGTCTCTGTTCAAAGTGTCTGTTCAAACTGTCCGCCACCGTCGGCCATACAGGCAGCTCTGAAGCATGTTGCGACGCACATGTGCAAAGGTTTCCAATGTAATGAACTCGTCAAGTGGTGTTGCATACACCATTGATTTTATGTGGTCCCACAGCCAGAAGTCAAGTGGTGTGATGGATTCAAGGATTCAAAAAGTGTCAAAAGGATTAAATCAAATTAGTGGCAGGCCTGTGTTACATACATACATTTGAATTTCAGTCTAATATATGCACTTATGTTTCTACTCTCATTTTTTTTTAAAGTTATGTTATCCTGTATTTTTCTGACGCAGTGAAGAAAACCTGTTTGTCGAAGCCATATTGTACTAGCGTCTTAAAAACCTGATGTATTTCTGCTCAGCGGCGGTGTGCGTCTCGATGTGGCATATGGTTTGATCAAAGGCGACTGTGGCATCTGTGCGAGACACTGGCTGCTCCTGGTTGCTGACTGCTTCATTGTCGCTTTCTTTAAGGTTACTTCCGGACTCCTGCGTCACCTAACACTCATTTTTCAACATCATTATCATTTGCTTGCTCACATCCTGGGATACATTGTACAAGTTCAAGAACATTGTTTTTTTTTCTTTCTTTCTTTCTTTCCTTCCTGGTCAGCAAGTCAGTGTACGTTAGACTTGGCCAAACATTTCGCCAAGATTTCCTCAAGAGTTGCTCCGTTTGTAGTGGTACTCAGACTTTTTTTAGGGGGCCATATTAAGAAAAACTAAGACCGCGCGGGCCGCACTTACGACACTTGACATAATAATATTTGTGAACAAAAAGTAGGTAGGTAATTCGATGACATTTAAAATTTAGTGTCGTGTATCATCTTGCAAGTCGTTTGTTTATTCGTTTGATACGGTGATAGCGGGTGGAGGGGCAAGGGTGGGGGTGGACGCGGTGCACGGGCATCTGTCAGTCGTTTGCTCTACGTTCACCGTTACATCTCGCAACAGATGTAACCTCTCAGTCAGTTTGAAACACGTATTGACGTGTTATTGATGCTGTGAATTATGGCAGAAAATCGAGCCTTTCAAGAAAATTGGGAAGATGAATATTTTGTCACAGAAGGTAAACAAGGAAACTTTGTAACGTGGCACGCTACAGTTATAGCCGGCTTTAAGTTACCACTGCTATAACTTACCACTCGAATAGCTCAAGACGGAGTAACACGAGAGACTGTACAATGGCTGTCAATTAATTATGAAATAAAGTCAAGTTCCAGAGTAATTGTTCTATACTTTTATTTACCATTTTAGTGACACAGTTCACATACGAAGTTCAAGTTTGCAGAGTACGAACCGTTTGCATATAAATACACAAGTGTAGATCAGCGCCACAGTCGTTTACGAATTATCTCATTTCTTAAAAACTTGCATCGCAAGAAGAAGTTACGAAGGCAGGAGGGACGTTCGCTCCCTCCTGGCACCCTGACGACCTCCCACACTGGCGGAAATAATTTAATAGAATTGAATTGTTTAAGCCGAAAAGAAATGTAGTGAAAAAAGATTTAGCGGTTGCGGGTGCTTGCCGGTGTGGGTGAAGCTCTTCACGCCCGATGCGTCTTCTCTGACAGTTGGTTACTTTTTCTTTTTCAGGCCATAGACACCCCAGGTATTTATTCTGCAGGCCTATCGCCCCCTTCTCCTAAAATAAGGGCACGGCAGCCGGCATCTGCCAGCAGCGTCATCCAAACTGCGCTGTGTCCCGCTTAACTGCGCCGTCAACATACAGATAAACGAACTTCTCGTACAAAACTTGTCGACNATTTCTCGTACAAAGCTTGTCGACGCAGTCTGAAAGTTTCTAAATAATGCTGACGCTTACTGAAAACTACGACGTTAAGAACAAAATGGCAAACTTATGCCCGATAAACGTACTATCACGGTAAAACGAACCACCACAGCTTTTAACTTCAAACCCAATTAAAATATTACAAAGCTTAGCAAAGAGAAAGAAAATAAAACACGTGTCCCAAAAATTAATTAAGAATACAGCGTCATTACAACTTGCTTTGTTTAATATGCACAGAAAGTGTTATTATGAAAAAATACAATGCGATGCACTATTTTCAAACCAAGCATTCAAAATGTAATGAAAACTTTCGTGTGGGATCCCTTCTAAGGGCCGAAAAGTTGAAAAATTTTAAGCAATATTTACTTCAACAGCAAAGCATAATGTCTGTTGCAATTTCAAAGGATGAAGCTATTACTAAAGTGTCTTATAAGATCTGCTACTTGATTGCAAACAAAATTGAACCGTTTACTGATGCTGAAATTGTTAAAGATTGTATGATTATTGCTTCAGACTTTTAGAGTCCCTATTTGAAAAATACTCAAATAAAGATAAGATTTAATTTGAAATAAAAAAATTGCAGTTGTCTGATTCTACTTGTGTACAGCAAATCGAAAATATTTCAAAACACCTATTTGCACAAATAATTGATAATATAAAAAAATGCCAATTCTTTAGTTTGTCATGTGATGCCAGTACCGAAATATCATCAACTGCTCAATGTGCTATATTCGTACAGTATGGCATGAAAAATTTTTTAATGTATGAAGATTTCCTAACTATGATTCCCCTGAAAGGACATACTCGGAAAGAATTTTTGAAAGCCACAAAATTTTTTTTGAAACAAATAATATTTATTTCGGAAATTTGATATCTGTGTGTACAGATGGGTGTCCCTCGATGACAGGTGCATAAAATGGTTTGATTGCACTACTTAAAAAATAAATAGGAAAAGAAATATTATTATTTCATTACATACTACACCCAGAAAATTTGGCTGTTCGTAATTCTAAAGAGAGACTTGATTCCGTTATGAAAACTGTAATAACGATTGTTAATTACATCAGAGCGCGTGAACTCAATCACAGAAAATTTAAATCTTTGTTGGAGGAAGTCAATTCTCAGTAAAGTGACGTTCTTCTTCATACATCTGTACATTGGTTAAGTCGTGGAAAAGTGCTACAACGATTTTTTGAATTACAACTCGAAATTATGCTGTTCCTACAGCAAAATAACAAAAGTTATGACTAAATTAATTAGGAATTGTGGATATTATTGGCATTTTCATGTGACATGACTGAAAAGTTTAATAATCTTAACACGCAACTAAAAGGCGAAAACAAACTGATAACTCAAATGACCAATGAAATTCTGGCATTTGAGAATAAAATCAAACTGTATGCAGATGAAACAGAAAAAGGTGACCTAAAAAACTTTCCAACCCTACTGAAAGTAAAAGAATACTCCACAATATCAGCAACATGTCGCTCAGTAATGACTGAATATTTAAATAAATGAGTTTCTTAGCAAATTTTCTGACTTAAGATTACTTGAAATTGGGTTTTGAGTAGAAGAAAAAGGATGTGTTGAATTTTGGAGATTATTGCCCGAGTCATACAAAACAGTTCGAAGCTGTGCATTACTCATTATAACAATGTTCCGTTCCACATATCTTTGCAAAGCGTCTTATTCCAAAACGAAGTACATCAAAAATATGTACAGAAGTCGCCTGACGGATAAACACCTCGACAATATTGTGAGAATTTCATGGAACACAAGGGAGCCGGATTATAATAAAATAATAAAAAATATTGTCTAGTTTCATTAGTGCCTTTAACTTTTAATAAATTTGTATAATGTATTGCTTTTTTTTTTTTGTAACAGACACCCTAAAAATAAGAAATTGGTAACTTGTATCTATTGAATCCGGCGAAAACAGCGCAGGCCACAAAGAATGGGCCCGCGGGCCGCACGCGGCCCGTAGTTTGAGTACCCCTGCTTTAAACGATTCCACAACTCCACTACCAATAAATAACATTCTTAATTGTCACTTTCTTCTAGTTTAGAAGGAGAGATAGCGAATTATAACATTTTCAATTAGTGTACTTAGAGCATCTTTTTGTAAGGCAGTTTTAAGTTTTGCAACACATTTTGGTCTATAGGCTGCAGTAAAGGAGTAACATAGGGTGGCAGGAAAATCGCCTTTATATCACCACAAATTAACACATCCTCAGAAGGATGGCAACTAGCACTGTCAATTAGAAGTAATGCCCATGGTGGCAAGCCGCTTGCTTCCTTGAAATGTTTCATTGCAGGAACAAACTGTGTTTCGAACCATTCTTTGAAAAGATTAGCAGTCTTCAAATATTTTACCGAGCTCCTGTAGTAGACTGGAAGGGAAGATACGTTTAGGTTTTTGAAGGCCCTTGGTTTCGCTGACTTTCAAAAGACCATGAAAGGTAATTTANGGAAGGGAAGATACGTTTAGGTTTTTGAAGGCCCTTGGTTTCGCTGACTTTCAAAAGACCATGAAAGGTAATTTATGATTCCCCACAGCATTACTACAGGCCAAAACAGTCACCCGCACCTTACTAATTTTAAAACCGGATATATTAATTTCTTCTTTAGAAGCCAGACTTTAATTTGGCAGTACTTTGAAATTTATACCACTCTCATCAGCGTTTTAGACTTGCTAGGGTGAGTAGTTCACTTCTCAGATCATGTTTGCAAATTCATTTACATGTTTTGCTGCTGCAGTCTGATCGGCAGACAATCATTCACATGTGATAGCCAATTCACGTATGCCTAGTGTTTTCTTCCATCAATCTAGCAATCCAGTACTGGCACTGAACACCACATCCCCATTCATTAGTTTATTAAGATGAAGAGCTTTTTCCTTGAAAGGGGCCCACTTAATGAAGTATTCTTTTCTCTCTCCTGGGAAACCATAAAAACGATGCACTGTCTACCTTGTCAAGCTGTGAAACTTTCGAGGTCCCACTCACTGATTTGAATTTGAAGCACAAAACATTTCAATCTAACAGCTGTTTTTTTTCCTGTCAGTATGACGTGCCACGAGCGAAGTCATTCTCTCATCTAGCATCACCACAACCGCGACCCCCTCCTTATAAGAGCCATTATGCAGTACACGCCACAGCACGCCTTCAAGAACAGGGTTGGCTTGCCCACCTGTCGCCGCCTGCTACGCTGCAAACCGCTTTGCATCACGTTGCCGCTATCTACCCATCCAGCCTTTGGCAGCGAGAGGAGTACTCGCCGCCAGCTTCGGCCGCTCTCTCT